>CAJRST010008890.1:14783601-14803868 GCA_907169785.1 Menidia menidia | reverse complement strand
TCTATCTATCTATCTATCTATCTATCTATCTATCTATCTATCTATCTGTGACTTTCTAGTGTAGTTGATCATTCATACTCCTTGTCCTGCAGGTTCTTTGTTTGTGTCTAGATCCTGTTTAATATTTCCTAGTTTCCTTAGTTTCCTCCTGATTTGGTCATCACTTTTGGACTTCACCCATGCTTATGATCCTCAGCTGCTACCACTCAATCATTTGTATTTAGGCTCACTGGTCTTCCTATGCCTCTGTAAGATCATTGTCATTACCACATTATCACTTGCCGTGCTGCCTGTTCTCTGCTCAGCAAAACTTTTTTAGGGTCTATGTTTGTATGTTATGAATTTGTGTTCAGGTGTTGCAGTGCCTTTTGTTTCCCTTCACTGAAGAAAACAGTTGAATTCTTCATATGAAACATTACAGGACTTTATTAGAGGTCTAGCACACGTGTTCACTCACTGACATTGTTTAGCTATACTGGGATTTTTAGAGACCCATATTGTAAACTTGTCAATACAGAGGTAATTTTATGCACAAAGCATTTTAAAACCAAAAAAAGCTATATGCCATAGGAATAAACAAATCCAGAGTTATTAACATGTGCTTTTAGCTGCTTTCAAGAAAGAGGGAAAAGAGAGAAAAGAAGCATTTATTTTTCAATAATCAAAACTAACTGGACGAATTTGAGATTGATACAAAACTACATGTTGAAGCTGAAATGAAATCAGTCAGGTATTCTTGACTTGGTCCAACCAACTAAAATATATCAGTAATCAATATTCTACCCCGTGAGGGACTACTGAACTGTTCTGGGGGTACCCCTCTCCACGGTAACAGCTGGTAGAGGCTTCAGCCCTCAATGACACTGAACTGGGCATAGAAAACGGACAGATGATTAACTGAGCTGGTTATGAATTTAAGTGTTCCTATCCTACTCTAACAAGTAAATAAAAGGTGTATTATATAAACATCTGAATGAATATTTCCTGGAAATTAAGAAAAAAAAATCTCTTGTGTTTTACTCTACATGTAAAGTCAAAGTACACACATTAACATTAAAAATCTTCAACTCCCCATCCTGCTAAAATCTGAGTAAAAATGTTATAAACATTTTAAATGAATCTAAAAAAATAAAATGGGTATTGATACGATTATAATTTGACATCATTATTGATGGAGAAATCTGTGTGGTACCTGAGGCAATTAGCCGACTGGTTTCCGGTCATTGTGTTTGGTGGATTCCAAAAGAGAAAGATTTGGAAGGTAATAGGAGGTGGAAGTGAACTTAATGTTGATTTATTCACAAAGTAAAACAAAATGCACGACCAAGCTTAAATACCTGAATCTTAACTTTACACACAAAATCCCACAAAGTAACAAAAAACACAATAGAAAAACATGAACACGGGTGATACGAGGAACAACAAACATCTCTAAAGATCTGTGACATCTGTAAGGATCTGCTAAAGACTGAAAGAAAATTCATCCATCCATTTTCTATTTTTGTTATTCCCAATGGGGTCGCTGTGGGGCTGAAGGCTATCCCAGCTGACAACAGGCAAGAGGTGGGTAGACCCTGGACAGGTTTCCAGTCAATCACAGGGCCACACACAGACAAACAACCACACACACTCATAGTCACTGCTAGGGGTAATTTGGAGTGTCCAATGAAACTAACACGCATGTTTGTGGAAGGTGAGAAACCGGAGAGAACTGGAAGAAATTTTTCAGTCTAAATACTGAGGAACAAGGTCAGTGGCAGTTCAGGATAATTACTCAAGTGAAAGAAGTGGAGCTGATGACCAAAACGAAGGAAAGGGAGAAATGACGATGACTAAACAGTCAGGAAATGGACAACTCCAAAACACAGAACCAAAAGAATTATTACATCTTCAAAAACAACTAGAAATTGAAAGGGTAAAATAAATACAATACAAAACTATAAAAAAACACAAAGCTGAAAAGTCTAAAAAACGCGCTTCAGATGAAGAAAAATCACTTAAGTTCACTTGAAAGTCTGTTAATTCAAATTCTGTTGTACTTATATTGCACAAAATCATAATAAATGTCGTCTCAAGGGACTTGAAAGTCGACTAAAAAGAGCTGTGAGGCTGAACAGATGTGCCAGAGGATGCCCAAGAAAGTAAACAAAGGTTAAAACTTAGCACCAATTAACTGAAGAACACATCGATATGTGGAAAAAGTAATCTAATAAAAAACTGAATAACTGAAGGATCCTTAAAAGATTACCTGGAGAGTGGAAGAAGAGTGGCAAAAGGAAAATTACCTAAATAAAAAAGAAAAATGCTTTAAAATTTTGATTTTACAAATTCTAATTCAATGTGTATTGAGTGTATCGCCTCTGGTGAATTTTTAATTGTATTTCAGCATAACTGTCAGCTGGAGACCATTCAAAGACAAGATCAAAGAATTGTGATGAAAAGGTTAAAGTTTAAATTAATCAGCATAAATACTGTCAGTGCAGACAGAGGAGGACCCAATAGCACAATTTAGTCCAATGTTTTACCTGAATATCCCATTTTCCTGTATGCATGTGACCATGTTTGTGAGATCAACATATTCTGTTCTTTCTCCGTCAGTTATACTGCTATGAATATTCTGTAATGCTGTTTTAAAAAAGCTTCAACTTCTCTCAACTTTGTTGAAAAACTCCTCTACATCTACAAAGCTTTGCTGATTAGAAAACTATTTTTGTGTTTTTCTGAGACAAACATGGAAGAAATTAGAACAAGCTTAACAAAGCTGACTTGTCATGTGACGATCTGGCTCCGCCCACCGGCTCACTCACTTCCTCAATCAGCGACATTGGTCGCACCTGTCCGGGTCAGTACTTAAACCCCACTCACCCATGCACCTGGGCCAGAACGCCTCTAACCTAATGTGCGAGTCTTCCAGCGTTGTTCCTGCCTGCCTGCCTGCCTGTTACGTCCGTTTCGTCCCCGACTCCGAGCCTGCCTGCCCCTCTTCTGTCTCTCCTGCTTCGCCTGAGGTTTGCCTGGTCTAACTCAGGGCCTGCCTGCCCGTGCCCCCGACCCAGCCTGCCTGACTCCGCGCTCCCGCCTGATCCTCTGGACTGTCTCCCCGGCCTCGACCCCTGCTCGCCCCTGGACCCCGTTTTGGATTACCCCTCTCGGATTGTTCCTGGACTGACTCCCCGTTGCCGACCTTGCCTGCCTGACCACCCCCTCTGGTTTGCCCCTTTAATAAACCAGTTCGAACTGACCGTCTGCCTCCGGGTGTTTTTGGGTCCTCTGAGTCGTACATTACAGTACGTTCTGGCCAACATGGACCCAAACCCCGACGGTCAGTGGCGAGCGGGGGTGGAGAAATCCATCGCGCAGCTTGAGGCCTGCGTCACGGAGATTCTCAATCATGTCCGTGATCTAGCCTCGCCTGCGGCTCCACTCCCGCAAGCCTCTCCGCCTGCCCCCGTGTCGCCTCCGGTGTCGAGGTCTCCACCGGAGCCGCGCCTCGCTCCACCCGGATCTTTCGGAGGAGATCCGGAGCAATGCCGGGCTTTTCTCACTCAGTGTGAAATAAACTTCGAGGTGCAGCCCTCCTGTTTCCCGACGGACCGAGCCAGGGTGGCGTACGTCATCTCACTGCTGGAGGGTAAGGCGAGACTTTGGGGGGCCTCTGAGTGGCAGAATGATACTGCCGTCTGCTACTCGTATCCTGATTTTGCCCAGGAACTGACCCGAGTGTTCAGTCCGGTGCTGCCCTGCCGAGAGTCATCGCGGGGTCTCTTGACTCTCCGGCAGGGAGCGAAGACGGTGTCAGAGTATATTATTGATTTCCACCTGCTCGCGGCAGAGAGTCGGTGGAATGATTGGGCACTAATGGACGTTTTCATTCACGGGTTAAACGCCAGAGTAAAGGATGAGCTGGCTACCCGGGATTATCCGAAGTCCCTCAGGGAGCTGGGGCGGCTCGCCACCCGGGTGGATATCCGCCTCCAGGAGCGGCAAGGAGAGTGTCACACAGTCCCCTCCCCTTGGGTACCCGCGGTGCCCCCTGTCACTCCCTCTTTTCTTCAGGAGGCAGAGGAACCGGAACCTATGCAGCTAGGAAGGACTACCCTGTCTAAGGAGGAGCGCCAGCGCAAGAGGCAGCAGGGGCTCTGCCTCTATTGTGGTGGAGCTGGTCATGTCGTCCGCTCGTGTCCAGTCAAGAGACCAAGCTCAGTAGGGGGACGGGGATACCGACTGGGTTATGCCAGACTGGCTGTTCCCCCACATCAGTTACCCCTTGCCTCCCAGAACCAGGTCCGCGCTGCCGACTGCCAGCGGATCCCTGGCCTGCAGGACCAGCCTGTCAGGGCGTCCAGTTTGGCCTCAGCGTCCCCGCCACCCGCCCGTCTTGTCGATGGCTCCCCGGCTTACACGGTAAGGGGGATCCTGAAGTCTCGTCGGAAGCCTGTCAAAGTTTCCAGTCTGGTTCCCGCCTCCGCGTCCCCACCACCCACCCGGCTCATTGACGGATCGCCTGCAGTCACCGTGAGGCGGATCCTGAAGTCCATCCGGAGCGACCTGGGGCGTCTGGGATCCGCCCTTGAGGGGGGGGCTCTGTGACGATCTGGCTCCGCCCACCGGCTCACTCACTTCCTCAATCAGCGACATTGGTCGCACCTGTGCGGGTCAGTACTTAAACCCCACTCACCCATGCACCTGGGCCAGAACGCCTCTAACCTAATGTGCGAGTCTTCCAGCGTTGTTCCTGCCTGCCTGCCTGTTGCGTCCGTTTTGTCCCCGACTCCGAGCCTGCCTGCCCCTCTTCTGTCTCTCCTGCTTCGCCTGAGGTTTGCCTGGTCTAACTCAGGGCCTGCCTGCCCGTGCCCCCGACCCAGCCTGCCTGACTCCGCGCTCCCGCCTGATCCTCTGGACTGTCTCCCCGGCCTCGACCCCTGCTCGCCCCTGGACCCCGTTTTGGATTACCCCTCTCGGATTGTTCCTGGACTGACTCCCCGTTGCCGACCTTGCCTGCCTGACCACCCCCTCTGGTTTGCCCCTTTAATAAACCAGTTCGAACTGACCGTCTGCCTCCTGGTGTTTTTGGGTCCTCTGAGTCGTACATTACATGTCAAGCTTTGCTGCTCAAGATTTCTCCTGAGTTGAGTTGCTTTCTATTGGGCAGTTGGAAGGCATCCCTCCTACTTTGCAGCCTCTGGTATAAAAAGTAGAGCTCTGAATGCTATGAAAGTCAGGTGAGAAACACAATAAGATTTCCATGTTTTATGTTTAATCTATTTCTGTGAGTTCAAGACTGTAGACACAGTGACAATTAAAAAAGTATTTTCTCAAATTTTTCACTGCATTTATCCACTCTGTCAGTTGTAACCTACACTTTATGCTAAAACATTTCGTCCCATGGGAATCCATTCTTAATTCAGAAATGAGTGAAAATTACAATCATTTTTTTTAATTTTTAAAAATTATGAATATGTTTAAAAACTGAGACATTTGAATATAGCTCCATTTAAAAAGTTTAACACCTCAAAGTAATCTGAAGTAGGTAGAGCTGAAGGTGGACAAACCTTTTGAAGGATTTGAAGGCTCTGCCAATATTTTTTAATGAGAAAAAAAGTAATAAAAAATTAAATAATTTAAAAAGTACACCAAAATGCATTGCAACTATGTTCCAACAAAGCTAAAGAATTTGATACATTACGTTTTTAAATTGGTTGAAGTGTGTGAAAGGAGTAAGATGCAGAAAAATGTATGGAAAATAGAAAAAGGATCACAATAGTGAGTATGCCTTTGAAGGCATTTCAAAATTAAATTCCCGTATATTCCAATAAAGTACGGTTCACACAAAGATTGTTTAGCTAAGAAAGCCAACAAAAGAGGCACCTTAAAAAATGGAGATACACATTTAGATCGATTGATTTCTGAAAGAACAAAACAAAACAATAATCTCAACTCACTGCGACAGACTGGCAACCTGTCAACCCCGCGACTTCGTTGGGAATCACCGGTATAGAAAATAGATGGATGAATGGAAATCTCATCTCAGAGTCTATGTTGTTTTTTTAGAGGCTTCGGGAAGGTGCAGCTGCACAAAATCTTTGGATATATCTCTGACAATCGTATTATCGACTATTAGTTATGGTAGAAACATTACCATGGTGCAGACTTTAACTTGGTTTGTTTATACCGAAAACACAGTAAAACCAGCTACAACTTAAAAAAAAAAAAAAAACAATTATCCAAAAATAAATATGAAAAAAGGTAGAACCCTTGACAGTTTGCTAAATTTGGAGCTTTTAGAAGGGAATCAAAGGAATCAAATGTGAGGGTTTGTGAGAAAATATAAATTTTTCGGCGGCGAAAAGCGTCTTTTCTGTATTATTAAGGAAACACAAACGTGTTTGTGGGGCTCTGGTTGTAGGAGCTTATAGTGAAAAGTCTGCTGCGTTAATCGTCAGCAGACAGCCTCCCTTGTTGGACCTCTTTCAGCACCTCGGACAGAGAACCTCCCGATAGGCTAGAAGCCTCTGCCGGCCAATGGCTGCAGAGACTCGGCTGCGACAGGACCCACCGGCAGCAGCAGCAGCATCTCTTCTGCAACCAATCAGACTGCGCCGATTCTCCCCTACATCCAACCCGAATAACTGCAGATGCCCGCATCCAAGCAACGGGTCTCTTTAGCTCTCTGTCTATCTCTCTCTGACAGGTTTGCATAGTTGAGGGAATAAGTGGCCATCTATTTTTAGAATCAATAGTGGCTTTCCCCTCCCCCTTTTTTATTTCAGTCCTTTTGTGTTTACTTAGGTTTTTTAGATTAATACCTGTTGTTTTATTTATGTCTGGACGAGGTTTCTCCGTGCTGTGCGCATCGTAGCGGGAGACCAACAGCAACGGCCGTCTAGATTGCCGCTTCTCAATGGAAGACATTTTCCCCACTCGCTCCGAGCGAAGGACTGAAGCATATATCCGCCTCTATTTTGTATCTTTATTCCAATCAAGGAGTGAAGGACTGCTACTGAAGGGATTGTTGAAAAGAGCAGGAGTCAACCCTGCAGAAAAACCTGTCGGCCTGTGACGCGGTAAAGGGGGATTATATAGGTTATTATTCTGGACTGAACCGTTTTCACGCCCGGGGCCTGGACAGCTCCCGTGGAGTTCTGGACACCGAGAACAGACGGCGTCTGTACATTTTCAAAACATTTTCCCGTCAACGAGGGGGTGGGAGGGGGGAGGAGGCCAGGACATGATACATGGATTTTACAAGAAGAGAGGATTAAGGTAGGAAAAAAGGCCAGACTGCTGCATGTAGCAACCATAATCACTTTTGCAACTGGTGAAATATGAAACAGCTCATCGTTAAAGGCCTGAAGAACGAAGTCAACAGACTGAAGCATCCAAGATCAGTGCACCACTGTTACCCAAAAGTCATCCCATCAATTCACTTAACACAGGGGATTGTGGATTGGGATGCTGAGGTTGCGCATGTGTTACAGCGCAGCTCTTCTGCTGGTGTTTTTGAAACTGACTAGTGTTGGGTGGGAGGGGGTGGATTCAAGGCTTCCATTTTGAAGCTAAGATGGATGCTTGCGCACATTTCTTTTTACTGCCTCGGTGGCCTTGGTTCTTATATAACCCTGATGAACACTGGTAGCACCGAGCAAGAGCCAAGTGAACGGCTGTCCCTCCATATGTAGCAGTGGTTTCTGTAATGGATGCCATCTTTCTGTTAGGCTGAAATATTCATAATAGTCAGAGATAACACGGAAGAAAATGTAGGCTATAGGCTTTATATTGCCTTCAATAATTATAAATAAATTATTCAACAGTTGTTTCTTATCTAAAGATGAGGAATTCAGTTTTTCTTCCACACCTTTTTTAGATAAAAAATCTCTGCAGTTAATTTAAAACTTTATTCAGTTCTGTTCTGTTTTACTTATATTGCACCAAATCATAATAAATATAATCTCAAGGTACTTGAAAGCTACAATTCAGATAATGCAATGCAGTTATGATCCAATCCAATCAAATTATTTAAACTCCAGTTCATTAAAAGATTGCTGAGCTTTCTAAAAAATAAAAAATAAATCTCAACTCTACTGGCTTTTTGATGTTTTTGAGGAGATTACATTTTCTCAGTTGTGGCAGTGTCTTTGGATACATTTGAAATATCTGTTACATCCACTGTGAGGAAATCTTAGTGATCGTTATAGATCAACGTTATGGTGCAGCCTTACTTGGTTTGTTTTTGCCAAAAACAACTCAACATCCTACATCTTTTCAAGAGAAAAATGTTGTCCTTAAAATATCACTTAAGACATAAGTGTAAAGCAAATCCGTGTTTTAAAAAGACATCTTCAACTTATTCTCATGCAGCTTCTGATGCATCAGTTGTGCAGGAAGAATTCTGTTTGTTGAGGATGAACCATGAAATCTTTAAAACAAGACAGTTTACACACAACTTCATGGCAGTCTAATACAATATATTTTGCTCATCATCACAGCAAGAAATATTAGCGTCACCATGAAACATCCGCAGAGGAAGATCCTGACACAAAACTTAAACACTCTTGAAAAGGCTTCTTGAGAGGAATGACGATTTTCACTGAAATTGATATTGCAAGTTCTTTTTGTTTTGTTTGATTTCCTGTTACTTGTTGATGGTATTTTACATTTGATGTATTGTAGATGATTAATATTCACTACTTTTCTCCCTAGGTACAATTCCTGCTAACTTTGGAGGCTTTTGTCTTGACTAGTCAAAGATCTTTACTTCCCTTCTACAATCTGTTGACCTTCACAACCCATCATGGGTACCGTGCTATCGCTTTCTCCCAGCTACCGCAAGGCTGCTCTGTTCGAGGATGGTCCAGCTACTGTGGGCCATTACACAGCCGTTCAGAACAGCAAGAATGCCAAGGATGTGGCAGCAGCAGCCAAGTCCCTGAAACGACCCTCCATTATTAATGCTTTGCCATGGAAACGTATAGTGGCAGTGTCGGCAAAAAGGAAGGGATCCAGAAAGCTTCAATCAGAGGGAGGAGATGGTGGCAAGGGGAGCTCACCAGATGGCCATGGAGCCACCACAACTATCTCAGCTTCCAGCAGCTTGAAGCTGAAAAAGTCTCAGTCCTGTGCTAACCTCTCATCTTTTCCATCCAGCCATGACCCCTCAACTACCAATACCACTACCTCCTCTCAAATGCCCACCTCCAAGACCCTGACAAACGTAGCTACTGTCATGGCCAAAAAGAATTCCCTGTCAGGTCATGGAATCCAGCCTCCCACTTCCACTGGCACTCCAAAACGTGTCATTGTCCAGGTACCCCTCTCTATATAATTCTTCTAATCATGGAAAAAAAAATCCTCATCTCATTCCAAATTAATTAATCAAATTCTCCCCTAACAGTTGTTCTTTTCATCCAATTTTCTTTCCTTTCTGAACTAAGGCCTCTACCAGTGAATTAATGCGAAGCCTGGGGGAGTTCCTGTGTCGCCGTTGTTACAGACTGAAGCGTCTGTCCCCAACTGATCCAGTGCTGTGGCTGCGCAGTGTGGACCGCTCCCTCCTCTTGCAAGGCTGGCAGGATCAGGGCTTCATTACCCCAGCCAACGTGGTCTTCCTCTATATGCTTTGCCGAGATGTGGTCTCGGCCGAGGTGGCCTCAGAGCGCGAGCTGCAAGCCTCACTTCTCACCTGTCTCTACCTGTCCTACTCTTACATGGGCAATGAGATCTCCTACCCACTGAAGCCCTTCCTGGTTGAAGCAGAGAAGGAAGCCTTCTGGGACCGCTGCCTGGAGATCATCAACTGTATGAGTGGCAAGATGCTTCAGATCAACACCGACCCACACTTCTTTACCCAGGTGTTTGCAGACCTGAAGAATGAGAGCAAGAAAGAAGAGGAGAAGACCAAACTCCTCATAGGCCTTGATCGATAAAATGGAGTGGAGGGAGTCAAAGAATGGAAGGGTAGAAAGTTTTAAGATATAGTACAGGAAGACTTATGTAAAGCAGTGTAGCACTACCTTTGAGCAGTACTGTTGTCTGGCATCTCTACTGATTTATAAATAACCAAATTGTTTATTTGTAGTCCAAAGGGAAGAAATTCTGTTTTTTTACACACTTCATGCACTTAAACACAAACAGGTTCTAAATAAAATGGCCTGCAGTGACTTTCCTGGAGGCAACTGTTGGCTTATGGAGCAGGTTTAATATAACAGAAATGATTACAAATCTGCAATTAGGGAGTGATACCTTATCCATTCATCAACCACATAAGCCGACATGATTTAGTCTGAGAAGGATCTCAACAGTAATAAAGTTACTGGTTGGTATTTCACATCACGTTTTCTATGCTCAGAGAATCATTTAAAAATAGTTTTTAAAAGCAGAGATACAATCATATTTGACTGTATCTTTATCCTGGCAAGCTGAGTTCTTTTTGTTTTGTTGTGACCTTAACAGGGTGTGAGTTTGAGATATCTGTCATAATAATCAGTCTGAAATCCTCCACACTGAGCCAGGAACTCTAGACAAACATTATAAACAAACGAGACTGGTCAAAAATTGGGCCACGGTTTTGACTGGTGCTCTTTATATAGTTCACTTTATATGTTCTTGCACATGGCCACCAACTTTTCAACTTCTCTTAATGTTATTATTACAGTCCTGCCTAAGCTTGGTGCACTCAGAATGTTGCTCTGTGAGCGCCTCTGTTAAAATTCACGGACAATTGATTAATTAGTTCCATAACACAATAGAGCTGAAGTCATCTTGTCTGCATTCTTTACAGACTTTAAAATTCTTTCAGTATAATTGTGTTGTGGTAGATTAATCCATCCACATATGGATTTATACTGTACTGTACATTTGAAACAACACTTGGGTTCATCCTATCAAATTCCCCCAGATATTGGATATAGATGATCTAATCTTAAAAATGCGTGAAATGTGAGTCCCTCTGGAACAGATCAATAGTCATGAAGTGAGCTCTCACTTGAGATGTTTACATTTTACAGAATAAAAGGGAAAATGCAATACTGACCTCTCCAGGGCACATTTTACATGGGGATGGTTTTTAGTTAATTACCCTGCACTTTTAGCCATACTCCATATTGGTGCTGTCCACTGGAGAAACAAATGGAAGGTTGAAAGAAAGAAAGAAAGAAAGAAAGAAAGAAAGAAAGAAAGAAAGAAAGAAAGAAAGAAAGAAAGAAAGAAAGAAAGAAAGAAAGAAAGAAAGTCTTACAAATGACCTGTTGTAAAGTATCATGAAAGACATTATATAAAGAAATTGTGTGATGTGTGTCAGCCAATTTTAACAACCCTCGAAATCTGAAGAAAATGGCCAGGGGCATATGCTACAACCTTGATGGGATTCCTCTTGCTTTTTTCACTTGGTTCCAGAGGTTTCAGCGATACCCACTTGCATTCCTTCCATTCAGTGCTCTCAATCGCAACCAAACCAAAAAAAAAACCAAACAAACAAAAAAAAAACACATAAAAAACTATCTCTGTCCCCCAACCCAGTTTAGTTTGAAATTATTTTTGTTCTGTTTGGTGCAGTCCAGTCCAGTCGAGCTGTCCCATATTTACCGCTCTTCGTCAGGCAACCTGCTGGTTATGTAATCACAAGTTGTTTGACATGCATGTGTGCTTCTATAGGTTTCCTAGCATGCTGCTTTGTGTTGGGCACACCGCACCCCATGTTACTAAAGAGAACTTAGTGGTCAACACACTGAAGTGCTTAACACTTAGAATTAGAGTGATGTGACATCAAGGCAACACAATACAAAGAATTTCTAACGAGGGAAAGGGTAGAACAGACATGGCTGGTTGTACATACGGCTTAGCTGTTAATGCACTGATAAAAGAAAGTTCCAGAATTAAACTTTCTTTCAAATTTACCCTTTTCTTGGTTACATGGTGCTAGCGGGCCAGGAAAAACTTTCAAGATATATCATCATCCCATATGAATGCCAATGGCAGGGGGACTGCTAATAGAAATGAGCTACAATTTGGCTGCAATTGCGCACTTAGGTGCAATTATACATTTCTTATTTTATTTTCAAAATGTTAATCAATGCATCTTGTCCCTCTCAGACAAATGTAAATTGTTCTAATCTAATGTAATATAATGAATGGTTAGGTTAACAAAAATGCCGAATTCCAACAGGGGTTAAGTTCTGTTTGTGAGAAGGTTTTTGGCTATCCCCCACATCCAGTAGAAAAGAGGAGAAATAATGTAAAGAGATCCTTTATCTCCTTAACTGTCATAATTTCTCCAAAAACATTGCGTCTTAAGACTTGGCAAAAATCCTGTGCCATATCATATTAAGACTTGTTATTTCTTAAAAAAACAAAAAAACTTAACAAAAATAATTTACCCCATAGTGTCTGATTGTTGAATAAGAGAGACTATAAAGACCTCATTAAGGTATTTCACTCTACTGTATTTAAGTGATATAAAGCAGAAAAGAAGTAGGAAGAGCATATCCTTCCCATGGTAAAACTTGAAAGGTTTTATGTGTAATTCTGTTAAATGTATTTCAACATTGGAGTAATCCAAAAATTAAGCATTCAACGATCTAATCGAAATGTTTTGTCGTTTAAACAAAGGATTGTAATTTATTTAAAAGAAATGGCAAAAACTATTTTGAAAGAAATGCATATAAAATACTACAAAACAAGGGTCCTCTGTCAAGATGAAAATCTTCATGTTGTGCCCTTAAAAGGTTTCCAACTAGGCTTCAGCAGCTAATAAGCTATGACGGGAAAAAAACATGTAGCCTTGATCCAGAGTCAGGCATCAAATCCCAATTATGCACATGAAACAAGCAAACAAGCTTGTGTCCATTTTCTTTATTGATGGGTTGACAGTAGCAGTTCTCTCAGTGGCATTTCCAAGATGTCTGCTGTCATAGCAGATACATGTAGCAGAAGTGTCATGGACAAAGAATAAGATCAAAATTCCAAAACCTTAATTTTATTTGACTTTAATGATTTCAAAACCACTGTGGTGCAGCGTAGGGCAGACGAATATTTAAATGTTACCCAGTATGTATTATTTGCCCTAAATCTAGGTGGCTTTGCTAATCCCAACAGTACCTGCCTGACATTCAACTTTCATCCGTTTGGTTTTGAATACCTGGTCCTGCATTAAGTTCACAAAACAGAAGCCCTTTCTTTACCTTCTGGAAGACTTATGGTAACCTATGTAAAAGGGCTCCTACTATGCATTTAATGGTTACATAAGGATAAAAGAGGCAGAAGCAAAGTACATGCCTAAAGGTCGATATCCTGACGACATGGTGAGACTGAAGAGTGCTATTGCAATGTAGAGCTATTCTAATCCAGAGACTTGATAATTTGTAAACCATTGCTTCAGAGTTCATTATCTGACTGAAGTGAGATGGTTATGTTATAGTTTGTGAGGTAATACTGGTGAGTTTCATTGAAGCTGTAACTAACTCAAAAGATTGCAACATATTGTTAACTTAGATTTTTGCTAGCTGCTAATCTCAGATGTACAAAAACAATAATACAATAATAAAACATAACAAAAAGAACAAATAATAAACAAACATTAATGTTCAAGACGTTTTTCAATTAGCTGCTTGGCCTGGAGCAAGGCTACATGCTAGCACTAATAGTAACATAGTTAGCTGTACAAACTTGTAAGATAGTTTATTGCTACTGAGGTTCATGAAAGGCACCAAAAAACATACTTTTACATTTTTAAATAATGGACATTTTATCAGAATATGACATCTTGAAGGCTTCATGTTTACAGCTGCTAAATTATGGCTAAACAAATAGTCTACAAAGGGAGAATATTTCAACAGCTACCTTTTCTGTTTGACATTCCTGAGGTGAATGTCACAACTCAGTAATATATGTATAGATGTCAGTATTTTACAGATAAAGGGGTGATGATATATTTCTCTGTGAAACTAAAAGAAAGCATCTCTCAACATTGTTCTTTGTTTATGCTTTCATCGGCTCCAGTTCCATCAGGTGAAAAAAGGGACAATTATTTAAAAGACTTAAAGAACAGAGAAAAGGCTGAACCTTTCCCTCAAGACGGAGATAGAACGGGTTGACTTTGCCTCCTCCTATTCATGCATTGACTGACTCATTACTATGTGCCATATTTTATCTTGCAAGAAGTACAAGACAAAAAATACGCTTCTAATAATGATAAAGTTTTTCTTCCTTTTTGTTTGTGACTCATGTTGTGTAAACAAGAACCTTTGTTGATCTAAATTCAAAGCTACTAATGTGAATAGAGTGCTAATGCTGCAGTCTGTTATTATGTGGATGTATGAATATGTATGTGAGAAATAAGAACAATTTGATCAACTGTTACAGGAACTTTATATAAAAAACTTTACAAGCCTTGTGTTACATGTATGTTAACAGATTGTGGGGATAAGTATATATATTTTATAGTCCATTTGTCTGATCTGAGGACCAAATCAACGCAGCTGATTCGTCATTAGGTACAAGAAATACCCTTGAGTGCACTTGAATGATCTTTTATTCAGAGCTATAAATTGTACAGAATCAGAAATCTCTTCAGTAGAAGTCAATTAACTTTAGGAATCAAAGTCAAAATAATAAGCTCTATTTATTTCTGGTCGAACCTTGCTGAGGTTACGGTTTAAAATGTACCTATTTAAAATTCAATCAAGTTGAGTACCACACCGATGCAACTTTAAAAATGCACAAAGGAGAACTTCAGGTAGGACGCACATATTACTGGAGATCAAGTTGCCGATTCAGCTGAGCTATTCCTCTGATCAACGATCCTTTTTTCATAGAAATGGATGGAAGGGTGAATAGATGATGGACAGATAGATCGATGATTGTATGGCTAAATGCATGATTTTAGGGATAGATGGACAAATGGCTGAATATTTATCGATCTATCGCAACGAGCAAACAAATTACCACTGCCTTACCGTAGCCTTTTTTCATTAAACGAATGGAAATAGATTTTTCTAAACATGTTTTTATATCAGCAGTCAGCCATTTTTCTTGCTGCATGAATGCAACGAATGATCCGTTGCCTTTGTATACAATTGCTTGATTAATTTATGCACGATTTTGAAGTACAAAACTGCAAGAATAGCGCATACAGCGTCAACAACGGGGCGCTGTCCAAGGTGCTGACAGAGAGACACAGCACAAAATGGCTTAAAGGAAGAAATTATTTGAACTTAACTGAATAAAAATGACAAATTGATCGTCATTGAAAATTGAACTACACAGTTACATAGATCTACCGATCTCGCGTGTGTCTCGAATGCTTTACCAACTTCCCCTAAATTGCCACGTGAATGTTGCAGCACTGATCAGTCGACGTAAAGACGTCCCGACACTCGCACGGGCTCTAAGGATAACACCCTCCCAGGTCTACACGCTTCCGCCTGAAATAGCCAATCAGAAGAGGATGCGCCGCACCTTATAATCCCATCTGCTGCTGAGCCTCTCACCCCACCGTCCCGAGAATCGTTGAGGCGAGCTGTGTATCTGATCTACAACCACCGCGAAGATGGCGGCCCGGGTAAGAGATCTTTATTTTCTTGTATTCATTATGTACAACGAGGGGAAAACATCAACCCCGTGTATATGTTAGGGCAAATAAACAGAAAAAATACAAACATGACACAAAATGTCGGGTGGTCCATTATCTAGCATTAAACTGCCAGCAGATTCAGCGCCTGAATGTCATCGTGACTGTTCATAACGTTGCTTGTTGCACATGATGTTATTTCTCAGTCCGTTTATACACTGACACCGACTTTCGTGACAACGTTTTGCCCAGTTCCGCATGAGCCATGTCAGCCTGGATGCTGAATTTACTGGTATCGCCTGATATCTACGGCTCTGCTTGCCCTTGAGCTGCCTAACCAGCAGCCCTTCACAAACCTGTCGAGATAACTGGGGTTGAGATGTTCGTGTGGAAAGAACAGAGTGGCCAGAACATGCAAAAACGAGCGTGTCAGCAAGCATTCGGTGATACTGCGGAAAACCAACATGATAGTTGTTTCTGCTTCAGCCTCCCATCTGCGGTCTTTTGGTGAGCCTTGTGTGCAGCCATGTCTGACTGGAGGATTGTGTGCATATTTGTCACCACTTTGAATGGTTCTGCATTCAGCCTGTCCACGCACATAGGATGCCATGGTTTGGAGATTGGTGTCATCCTGCTTTATTTACCTTTCAATTTAATCAGTCGCATTTTTGCAGCTCAGGTTAATAAAGAGGTGGTTCCATCTGAATTGAGAGCTCCAGTTTGAAAGCCTGACAATACCTTGCAGGGCAGTTCTGAAGAGAGGATTATGTAATTATCCCTAATTCACCAAGATCCCCTCCTTTGTTAAAGGCAGCTTTACAGCCCAGATACAAATAAGAAGAATATTTGTATTTGTTTGCAGAGACATTTGTTGTTGTGAAAATGAATAGCCAGGCTCTTGAGAAGTCTAGACTTAGTCCAAAAATGGAATGACTCCATTTAATGCCATGCCATCTGTGAGATGTACACAGTTGTGCATAAAATCAGCATATACTGCAAAAGGTTGTTGAATGAAATATGTTAAAGTGTGGTGGTTAATCACATCCAGCTTCTTGGAAGCCAGCTTAAGCAAAGGGGAGGCAATACAGGTGTAAAACTGGTCATTTTTGTATGTACTGTATGTTTTCTCTTGAGACTGAGGTTAGAAATGTTGTTAATTCAAGAAATATAACAGATTCATAGTGTGTAACAAAAAAAAGCAGAAACAAGATAACCTTCAAATTATTCCAGGGCCTTCACAGACTTTATTTTGTGGCCCTGAAGTGAAGTTAAACAAATAGATTAATGGAAAAAATGGTTTACCTAAAACTTCCACAAACCAGTATAGACAAATAAAATAAGATATTCTGGATTTTTTGTAGAATAATCTAATCCAAAATAAGGCTAAGAACCCTTTTTGTTGGAAAAAGTTTTTTTAATGACTTGTGATGAATCTTGGTCATGGCTGCTTGGTCATGGTTGCTAAACCTGAATCATTCTGGGTAAATTGATGCTAATTTTGTAGTTATTCTTTTACTCCATTATTGTATCATCTGTCCTTATTTCACCGGAAAGGAAAAAAAGTCTACATTTTCATTTTTCTTGATGGTTTAATGGTGGTTTTAACTGGTTTGGTTTCTAAGCTTATCTTATTTTCATGAGTTATTAGATAGTTTCAAGTAATGTATATGAATTATGTAAATACTATCTTTTATTTCTTTCACAAAAGTAGTTTCTGTCATTCATTTGAACTTGTTTAATAGTTCACCTAATTTTAGCTACACAAGTAGTTTTATTTTTCTTTCTAAAATGTTTTTTTTCATGTGAAATTCTTAAAGATGCTCTTTTGAATTAAAAAGATTGTGTCCCAGTTTCTTGTCTCAAACACTTATCAGCATTTTGTGAACTAGTTTGTGGCTCAGCTAATGCTAGCTCCAGAAATGAACTAAGTGTCCCACAGTCATATTTTGTATGTACTTAAAACTGCTCTTGTTCCAAGACTACAAATATCTGTCTTCTGTTCAAAAGTTAGCATCTTTACTAGCTAATGTTTCACATTCTGTGAAAGACAGGAGGTGGACACAAACATTCATGCTTTTTTTAAAAATTAATTTTACATGATAAAGGCTTTTAAGACCAGTCCAACTAGTTCAAACAGACACTTTTTGTATGGATACAAAGCATGTTTCTGTTATTGAAATAAAAACAGGACCCCATTAAAATTTCTTGTAAAATTGTCCAAATTGATGATTATGAATACATGTGGTTCTATGAATATCTTTTATCTTTTCAATATGAATTATTGAAGAGTAATAATATATCCAGCATTGATGTTTTTGTCTTTTTCTCTCTCTGTCTGCGTGGGGGAATATTCTCTTGGTCATCTAGCATGACTCGCAAATACCCAATGGCATGTAGTTTGACCTTCCTCACTGTTGTCATACACACAAACACACTCATGTAGCTTTCACCATCAGTCAGTCATACACTGTTGCTGGGCATACTGTGGCTCGTCACAGGAAGTCGAGATAAAATAAAACATTAACACGAACTGACACCATGAGTTAGTCAACACTCCTTTTGATATCAAAGCTTTAAATGGGGAATATAGAGATTGGGGAAGTGATACTGGTATTGTAGTTGCTCTAGTCATAAAAACATATAAATGAAAGCAGAGGCATTGATTACAGTTACGCATAAAAGAAAAGGAGACCTCAATCTGGAACGACACTGCAGCTCCGATCGAAAAAAATATAACTGATAGAACAGGGTGCTTTAATCAAAAGTTTAAATGTGGCACATGAACCAAAAAGTGATAAAATGTCATTGTCCCTTCTCTCCGCCCTCAGCAGTTGGTCATTGATTTCAAGGTTTTTAGTTACTCCCAAGAGTAAACGGATAAAGAGTCAGTGCCGATTAGCCACCGTTTTTACTTTTTTTTTATCATTCCTTACTTTCGGTTTTATAGATGTTTTTGTTTTGTGAGGTCAAACGATGTTATACATTATTTAACTCACTGATCCTCTATTACAACGTTTATTTTTACTTTTCATACTTATAACTTGGGTATAGGGAAGCGGAGAAGTGGTTTTAACGCTTTCCAAATTATCTAAAAAGATCTGGTTGAAAGTTAGGTACAAATTCTGGCCAATTTTTTCTGGGCACCCCAACCTACAAATTCTAAAAATGATAATACAATGCAACAAAGACATATTACCTCTGCAGTAATTTAGGAGTGAGTGACGAAGAGCTGGCACTGAGCCAAAGTTCAGTCATTAGACCATTTCCGCATTTCAGCACTAACATCAGCAAAATGTTTGTGGCAGTGTTTGTGGCAGAGTTGGGTACGTCCCTGAAAATAACTGAAGGAGTAGAAGTCATCCAGACACCACGAAAGTGAGACATTTACACATTTAGGATATCACACAGGGTATAACAACCAAAACTATGTCAAAGATGTAAAATTGATCTGTTTCTGCCAAACTGCAGATCCCATCCTGGACCTTGTAGCATCACAGACAAGACAGACTTCTCACTGCCATAGGCTGGGTCATAAGTGGTGAACGTTTGGTTCATGTTCTTTGTTTTTGGTTTATTAAATTAGGTTTTGCATCCCCATGCTTTTATTTGGTGTGTTTTTCAACCTGTTTTCCTCTGTCTGCGTTAGCTTCATTCAAGTACCTCAGTTTCCTTTGACTTCAGTTAAACTCCCTGCACCTGTACTGTCTTATTGGTTCTTCATTCCATGAATTACTCTCCCCTAAATATAAACTAATTTCATTCCTTGTCAGGTTCTTACATCAATCTTTTCATGTCTACATTCCATGCAATTGTCCCCCCCGTGTAGGTTAACAGCTTGCCTACATGATACCTGAACTGATCTGTGTACACAAAAAAAGGTTGCTTTACCCACATAATTGACATGGATTGATATAAAAATGAAAATGTTCAGTGTTTCAGGGGCTTTCAGGCATTCACTAAAATCACTTTAACGGCTTCACATGCGACTCTATGCATGAATAGAAGTTATTTTAACCGCTGCTGACTTTTATTCAACCCTCAAACAGTGAGTGGGTGCTTTCAAGGACAGGCTTGCTGATGTGCTAAAATCAATAACTACAGACTGAACACTTTTGACAATCTAGTTTGATCTGGACAAAGAAACAGACTGTCTTTGAACTGATAGAAAAAGTGAGTGGGCTGCAGAAGCCGATGGCTCATTTAATTTATGTCTCTCCCTCTCCATGAGGTAATTTCCCTCCTTAATGACGTGAGTTAAATATTCCCCATTTATTTCCCCATAGTTCAACCAACTGTTACTCCAAGGGCATACCTTAATATCCTGTTGTTTGTGTCTCTCTACCCCTTCTTCTGTTTTGGAAGCCACACACAATTTGAGATAATTGTTTTTATAGAAATATCCCTCCGTGAGCTGTTCCCTATTTTGCAGTAAAGTGTGTACTCAAAAAATTCAACTAAACTCCAAACAGAAACTTTGTTTATTGTTTGTTTAGCTAAGCAAGAGCTGCATGAGCGGTCATAGGAGTCAGTTAATTCTGAACAATGGACAAACTTTTATTGCTTTAAGTTAGAGAAAAAATCTCTCTACTTTTCTGACTTTAAGGTAAATAGCACAAAAAATCTTTAAAAAATAGCAACATTTCATTTTAAGCATGATATGTAATGTACGGTTCTTCGGACCCAAAAACACCCGGAGGCAAACGGT
>CAJRST010008890.1:14741479-14783591 GCA_907169785.1 Menidia menidia | reverse complement strand
ATTGCAGGCAGAGAGTGAGAGCAGGTGGGCGGAGCCAGAACGTCACATGATAGGTAGAAAACATGATCACAGCCACATTAGATTTAGATTTATGTTAGGAGGAAACAAAAAATGACCTGTCCAGAACGTCCTGTCCCACCCCTCACACAAAGTCAGATGGACAGGTTTTAGTTGTCAATCTTCCTAGGAATAAGCAATATGGACAATGGATAGATAGCTAAAAATATTAAAGAGTGAAATATTTGGTCAAAAAAATGTATTTTGAAAATGAAAATGAATATGTTATCATCTTCTTATATATTTTGGTATAAAATCTACCATAATCCATTCCAGTTATCTCTTGCTGACATTCGAGCAGTTAGTAAATTGTGATTTTTTTCATTTCATTCTTATGCTTTAAATGTTCCTACAACTGACTCACTAATAATACAAATGGATTTTGTCTTTAATCGATACTCGCCTAATATGTGTA
Source organism: Menidia menidia (assembly GCA_907169785.1). Taxonomy (NCBI): domain Eukaryota; kingdom Metazoa; phylum Chordata; class Actinopteri; order Atheriniformes; family Atherinopsidae; genus Menidia; species Menidia menidia. The sequence goes on along the minus strand of CAJRST010008890.1, from coordinate 14,783,119 downwards.
CTGTACTTGCTTATTTGTAATGTGCGTGGCTACATCTGTGTGTGAGTGGGTGAGTAACAGAGGGTGAGGCTAATCCGTGGTTGTCTCAACGCGGGGCCTCTTTGAGCCGTGAGCTATAGCTATATTTAGAGAGCTTCTCTCTGCTGTGGAGCAGCAAACACAATGACATGCCTTCTTTACCTCAAACACATTTAAGGACAAGGGCACATTTAGTGAAAAACATTTTTTTTCTTTTAGAACCCCTAAAATGTGCATGCTCATTGTGAAACGCCTCCTGCTAATTGTTGCACCACAGTAGCTATTTTGATAAAAGGTGCTACCAGCTGAATTTTTAATGATTTTTTTTTAAAGCCCTAGTTTTTGAAGGTCTGTGTTTGTCTGGTGCTCATGGGGTCAAACAAAAGTGTTCTTGCGTTTAGCCCTTTGTCGGTAGACTTGACATGTTGTTGTCTGGCAAGATTGAAGCCTAATCACGCTGTTTAGCCGATAATGTGCTGAAGGACAGCCTCCAATACGGGTCTAATTGTCTACTTCTTATTTTAGATGTTAGCTATGCTTTTATGCACTGCAATATTTATATTATTTACACTGTTTTATCTCAAATTATTTCCATTTTTTTATTTTTTGTTTTAGTTGTTTGTTTCTGTCATGACATCTGACAACACTGGTGAGAGGGCAGTGATAGTTAAAAGGACCATTCAAGCTACAAAAGACAAATCTGATTCTCATCAATAATTTTTCTTATCCCTGTAAAATGTACCTTGATGATGCTGAATATAGCCTTATAAATAATACTGTACATCTCAAAGAGACTGTGTGCACCAAAACATTATGTGAATTAAGTATCAAACGGCCTATCAGACAAAGGAACTTGAAAATCAAACTGGTTATGATAACCAATATAAAAGAAAGATTAGAATGACACAACCTGTTCTTCATATAATAATCCAGCAGTCGCTATCTAACATCCATCCATCCGTCCATCCATTATCATTACCACATATTCCCTAATGGGGTCACGGGGGGAACTGGAACCTATTCCAGTGGTCAATTGGCGAGAGGTGGGGTACCCCCTGGACGATCCACCCGTTCATCACAGGGCCACACAAAGACACACAAGGACGAACAACCATGCACACTCACAGTCACTCTTAAGGGCTATTATCTAATTTAATGACAAATAAGGTATGTTAAAAGGAAAGTAACAATAGCAAAACAAGAAATGAGAGTCATTGTTACTTAAATTTATGAGGCTTCGAAGAAGTGGATGACAGATATGACTCAAAGGGAGTCATTACTGACATAACATCAATTATGAATGAATAACATGGAATAGTTCATAAAAGCTAGAAATCTCAACTGCACACACCTTTTCTTTTAATTTATGGATTTTGTAGTCCAGATTAAGAGAGAGCAGCAGATGTGAAGCTCCATATCCTCTTTCTCTTAAAGTCCCCTGATCTGCCGCAGCATTACCAATCAATTCTAGAGCACACATCTGACTCTATCCACACTCTCAGGCACCACAGGATGAATCATTTAATGGGATGCTTGGAGTGAGAGAATATTTAAAGCCAGAGTGATGAGATGCAGGGATGTACAATTTTGAAATTCAGCCATTCCCTTCTCCTATTTTTTATACACATTACACAGAAGAAGGAGAAAGGGGACAAAAATTAAAGTATTATTTAAAGTAAATCAACATCCATCATCTTTACTGCTTATTCCTTAATCGGGTCACAGGGAGAACTGGTTCCCAGTGGTCAATGGGCGAGATTGAACAGTCCTGGACTCTCCTGGACAGGCCGCCAGTCCGTGGCAGGGCCACACACAAGAAAAACAACTCACATTCACCCTGAAGGGCAGTTTTTGAATGTCCAATCAACCTAACATGCAGGTTTTTATATATGCAATTTAATGGCATGCATATATATATATATACATGCCATTAAATTGTCATATTCACAAAAAATATTTGATATAATTTTTAATGTAGGAAAACTCAGAGCAGTGATACTAAACATATTAAATTAAGACTTTCCTTATGTTACCATCAGATGATTCTTATTACAACACAATCAGTGTTAAATGCCCTTAAATTCTGTCAGTTTTCTATAAATATTTAAAGTTGTAGAAAAGTTTGTTCTACAGATGGCTGTTTGTGCTTGCATGGGCAGTATTTTGAATGACATAGCAAAATTCTAGTCAGCACTAAAACATATACTTGGCACAAAACTGGCATGAGAATTAAAAAATGCTGTAATCTACTGTTCTACTGCTGCAATGTTGCACTTTTCAAAGTTTTCTGTTTGATTTTGAATAGTAGATGCTGTCCTCTCATGATCCATTGGAGACTGAAAAATTATGAGAGATATCTAAGAGCCTCATTGGGAAAATTAGTTCTTATAATTCTTAGTTGAGAATGCACTCCTACAATGTTAAAGGGCCCACTTGTTAAAAAATGTCAATTGTTTTTTTGCATTATGACACTATCTGTGAAGCCTTGTCTGTTGTTTTGTCTGTGCATGCTGGCTAATGCTGACTAATCCAACCCTAACAGCCATAGTAGACAGCACAGCAACACGATAAGCACTGTTGTAAACTACTGACCTGCCTGCATTTAGTCAATGAACATTTAGTCAAGTTTGAGTTGTTAAAACTCAACATTAATTGATGAATGCAACACAATTTGAGGGAATATTGCATTCCTTATTATTGTTCATCCATCCATCCATCCATTATCAATACCGCTTATTCCCTGTTGGGGTCGCGGGGGAACTGGAGCCTATCCCAGTGGTCAACGGGCGAGAGGCAGGGTACACCCTGGACAGTCCGCCAGTCCATCGCAGGGCAGCACAGAGACATACAAGGACAAACAACCACTCACACTCACATTCACTCCTAAGGGCTATTTCCCCAATCTCCAATCAGCCTAACATGCAGGTTTTTGGACTGTGGGAGGAAGCCGGAGAACCCGGAGAGAACCCACGCAGACACAGGGAGAACATGCAAACTCCACCCAGAAAGGTCCTGGTTCCCCCGGGATTCGAACCCAGAACCCTCTTGCTGGGAGGCGACAGTGCTAACCACCACACCACCGTGCCGCCTTATGATTGTTCACTCATCCATTAAACATCACCAAGATGATTTTTTTTCTTTTGTAGCCTCTGTCACCACAATAGAACAACTAACGCAGTCTACAATGTGGTGAATAGATGCTAGGATGAAACCACCAGAGTTTGGGTATAAAATATACATGGAACCTGAGTCTATTTGGCATTTAGAAGAAAAATTCAAAGAAGAAATAAAATCTTATACTTTGTTTTAAGCAAACCCCAACTCTGGCCTGCATACAGACACCCATGCTAGTTGTATATGTGTGCGTATGGATGTGTGGCTTGAATATACCCATGCTATCACAGCTCAGCTCCAGCAGTCTGCTGCCCCGAGTCCGTCTCAAACATTGTCTTCTGTCCTCCCTCTCTGCTTGCCTCTGCTGGTGCCCACAAGGTTGTAATATTTTTCAAGGTATGTATAGCTATGTAATCTCGAAGTGAGCCACCACCCTTTTCGACATATGGGACATATTTCTTGTCGCTGCTTAAACTGCTTGTGACTCCCCAACTACAGAGATGTGCTGTGTCGTGGATGTGCATCTTAGCAGGCTCGGTAGCACCTTAGAAGATGTACATAATGCAAAGCCATAAAGTGTCAGACACCATTGCAACCAAGCAACTGAGCTGCAATGTCAAGCTGGTGTTACATGCTATATAAATGGAAACCCTAGCTCATTAGCGTCCATTTATCAACTATCTTGCTTTACTACAAGTCCTTCAAAACCATAACAAAATGTAAAGCTTCCTTTTGGAGCTTGACAGGTTGATTCAGGTAGCAAACTTTCTGCATTGGAGAAGATTTATCCCTGTAAAGTTGGTTGGTGTTATTTTATAACCAGAAAAGCAGCCATCCAAACTACTTTCTTACACATCTTTGAAAGAGTTTTTGTATGGTGACATGTGTAACTTTGATATGTTAGGTGGATTTTATCAGATCCAATAGCAAAATCTTCACCAATATTAAAGGCAGGGTTTATGTTTATTCATGTCATACTTACATCACACTTAACAACCAATAATATCCACCCATGAGGATCTGAGGGACCATCAATAAAAATAAAAAAAGAATTTCAAAACATGACCCAATCACATTTGTTTAAAGTATGTATGATGACAGAAAAGAACCATTTAATGAACATTTACACAATGAAATTTACTGCCATGCCAACTAGATGCCAATGACTGAATGCAAAGTGAGTAATATCAGTAAAAGGAAGGAAATAGAATATTTTTTGCATTCTTTGTTGCCTCAAGAACAATTGTAAACAATATCTAAGCACCAGAACGTTGGTTACAAACTGTAACCCAACCTATACCCCAATATAAGCGTAGCCCTTTAAGGTTATTGCTAATGGGTTTATCACTCTGAGCGCTGACACAGCACTGAAAACCTGTTGGGTAGACCCCACCTCTGCCTTGGACAGACACCAGACAATCGGCTCCAAAGAATAGCTAATTTTCTTCAGCCATTGAAGGAGCCAGTGAGGCCTCACTACTTAAAGGGCTGTGCTCATGCTCATAGAATTCTATTTCGTATAGGCTTTGCCCTTTAAGGCTATTGCTAATGGGTTAAAGAGGAAGCAGGATGTTGTCTATGCCTCATTGGGTCTGTATTGTACCACAAGTACCACAAACGCTCAAAGAAAGGTTTCAATCAGCGCTTACCACCTCTAAATCCCACTGTTGTGTCAGAGCATGTGACACTGGTCTTTGCCTTTGCACACCCTTCAGGAAGAACTAGGTCATTGGGTGACTGAAAACCGATTCGTCATCAAAACCTACATGGCAGGGCGAACTCGCAGCGTAGGTTTTACCCATGCTTTCCGGGGCTATAAGCATCACTGACAATTATTCTTCCCTAACTTGGTCCAGAAGTGGAGCCATCAGAGGGACGGGAGGGAAAGCATACAGCAACATTCTTGACCATGGCCTGTGCGCAAAGGTGGGGGGCGGCCGTCCTGGGATGACCACGAGACAACCCGGGTCCCCGCGTCAGTGGTGTGCAGCGATCATGCGTCTCTTCTGATGCACAGGATCGACACAGAAACAAATGAACCATCTCTGAAGACATCTCATATGCGGATGACTCAGGGGGACAACAGGCGCATGACAGACAGAGCTGTCACTGCGCTGTGGGACGTGACAAGCTGCGGTAAAGCTGACAGCTGCGAGAGCCGCACCCTCATGGTGCAGGAGTTAAACTCCAAACTGAGATAAATAATTACCTGGGATGGCACTGGAAGGCTCTTCTCTCAGTTTATGGAGAAGCCCAAGCCTGACAAGTGAGCCACTTGTTTCCGCGTCTGTATCGATGCCTTGTCTCATGAACGAGTCATTGAGGGCAGGTCGTCTGGGTAAATTTGAATATGATGCGAGGCGCTAGGAGTATCCGATTGGTAGCAGTTGTGCTGGTAATGTGTCCCTTGAAGTGAGAAACACTGGTATTTTCTGTGCTTCAGAATTATCTGAACATAAAAAAATATGCATCTCTCAGGTCAATGGAGGAAAACCACTCACTCTGATGGATGCAGTCCAGAACCTGTCAGACTGTCAGCATGTGAAACAATCTTTTCAGGACAGATTTGTTGAACAGCAACAAGTCGATGATGGGTCTCATTCCACCAACTTTCTTCATAACCAGGGGGTAACGGGAGTAAAAGCACATATTTTCCTCTCCACCCGTGTTCAAACAGGAGAGTGAGAATCTGCTCTCGGGATGTCAGAACCGTTTCCACAATCCCACTGAACTGTATAGGGGTATACACGCTTTCCGCACTTCTGCAGTCATGGCTGAGAGCCAGGACAGCCTCCTTAGGCTGTCGCCGGGTGTCGAGAGATGTCCTGGTCGACCCATGGGGGGTTTGGGCCGAAAAGGCCACAAGTCTATCTCTTGGCATGACCCTGTAGACCGCATCACACACGGACTGCTGGGTAAGTCATGTGTGGTGATCAAGTTCTCAGCAGAGATGAGTTGCTGTTTAGCGGGAGGCTCCGGAGGCTCGCAGCTCAGGGCATTTGAACCCAACAGAAAGGGAAAAAATTCACCATGTTAGTGCTGGGGAGCATGTGCTAAAATGGTGGATTTCTAGAATTCTAAGTTGTGAGGCTGTTGACAGGTGTATTAATAACTGGGATAAAAACATTGATAATAAACGCATTTACTTGTATGGTAATGCATATAAATTCATTACAACTTATAGATCTTTTATAAATGGTGTCTTATTTAGGCACCATGATATGAAAACAACTACAATACTTCCTAAGTCCATTATTAGGCAATCTTTTATGAACAGAGCAGCGACCAAACTTTTCTTTTTTTTTTTTTTTTTTTTTTTTTTTTTCAGCTTGGAACTCTTTTAAAGGACCATTACAACACAAAATAGCCATTTTGACTTGCAAAAAATGTATTAAAGCCCAAATGCTGTCATTCAAAGGGGATATCTGCCCAAATATGACTTGATTTCATTCAGAAGCATCTTATTTTAAATAGATCAAGTCCTTTTTTTTTTTTAATCACTGTCTTTTTATTGAGTTTTTTCTTTAAATACATACAGTTTGTGAATACAAAGAAGTGTATCTAGTTAAAGTATATCTAACACATACATAAAATAATACACACAGAGAAAATAATCCCTCCAAAGTAATCCCCTTTAGCCCACCCAGGTCACTGCCCAGTAGGTCCACCCACTACATTCCTATCCCTGACAGAAATGGAACATATCTTAATAAAATCAATTAACTTCAATAATCTGGAGCATTATTGTATGTTTTGAAATGAGTCAAGAAAGGCTCCCCATGTTTTTTCAAATTTACCAGTTGCGTGTTGAAGAGAACATCTAATCCTTTCCAGTTTCAAACACGACATGAGGTCACAAAGCCACTGCTTGTGAGTTGGAGGAGCAGCACCCTTCCACCTGGTCAGAACTGCTCGCCTCGCTATCAGTGAACAAAATGCCAGGGCCCGTCGTTTAGAGGCTGGTAAAGGCAACCCCTCACCACTGAACCCGAAGAGAGCCAGGAGGGGGCCAGGTGTTACCACCACCCCGGCCAACCCAGACATTGTACGAAAAACATCTGTCCAAAACTGACCAAGAGCGGGGCAGAACCAGTACATATGAACTAGTGTGGCTACGCTAGTTTTACATTTGTCGCAGTATGGGGTGACTTCTGGATAGAAACGAGACAGTTTGCTTTTGGAAAAATGGGCTCTATGTACTATTTTGAACTGAATGAGACAATGGCGCGCACACATAGATGTTGTATTCACCAGTTTAAGTATAGAGTCCCATGTCTCATCTGGTATAGTCATATTCAAATCTTCTTCCCATGCAGTTTTAAGTTCAGGTGAGGAGGACCCTTTCGTACTCATCATTTTATTATAGAGCCATGAGACCAGCCCTTTGCGAGTTGGGTTCAACGATAGAATGGTTTCCAACAGTGTATGCTCTGGTGGAGAAGCTGAGCCTGATAAGTGAGACTGAATAAAGTTTCTGGTTTGCAAATATCTAAAAAAATGGGATGTAGGTAAACCATATTTAGTGGAAAGTTCCTCAAAGGATGCCAGATTCTTCCCTATAAAAAGGTCCTTAAAATAAATAAGCCCCCTCCGTTGCCACTCTAGGAACACCCCATCCTGAACAGATGGTCTGAAAAGATGGTTAAGTGCAATTGGACTCAGGAGGGAGAAGTCATCAAGTTTAAAGTATTTCCTAAACTGGCCCCATATTTTCAGTGAGTGTTTCACTACAGGGTTTGAAATGGCGTTAACTGAAGCGAGTGAAAGTGGGGAGCAGAGCAAGGCAGGGATGGATATATTGTTACCACTACGTAGCTCCATAGCCACCCAGTCAGGACAGTCACCCAGGTTGTAGTAGAAATACCAAAACACTGAGCATCTAAGGTTGGCGGCCCAATAATAAAACCGGAAATTGGGGGAGCCAAACCCCCCCTGTTGTTTAGGTTTTTGGAGTTGTAATTTATTAAGCCTTGGGCGTTTACCCTGCCAAATAAAAGACGAGAGAGTTGAGTCTAGCTCATTAAAAAAAGTATTAGGAATAAAAATGGGTAATGCCTGAAAGAGGTATAAAAATTTGGGTAGTATATTCATTTTAATTGAGTTGATACGTCCCACAAGGGACATGGAAAAGGGTGTCCACTTTGTGAGGGATCCCTTCGTTTGGTTCAACAGTTGAATCAGATTCTCTTTGAACAGGTTTTTATGTTTTTTTTGTCACTGTGATACCAAGGTATGTGAATTTTTGTCTTTCAATTCTGAACGGCAGATTGGCTAAATCTGACATATTGGCTTTATTACCTATTGGGAGAAGCTCACTTTTGGTGAGGTTCAGCTTATACCCGGAAATCTGACCAAATTGACTAAATATATCGAGGGCTAAAGGCAATGAGGTTGATGGTTTGGAAACAAAAAGTAAAAGGTCATCTGCATAAAGCGACACTTTATGTTCCATATCATTCCTCCAAATGCCGGAAATCTCTTTACTGGTTTTAAGTGCAATGGCGAGGGGCTCTATGGCCAGATCAAAAAGCAGGGGACTAAGAGGGCAGCCCTGACGGGTGCCTCTTTGTAATTTAAAAGGTTTTGAGGTCTGAAAGTTGGTACGAACCGTGGCAGACGGTTGCTGGTATAATAGTTTAATCCATGAAATGAAGTTTCCTCCAAAGCCAAATCTGCTAAGGACCGCAAAAAGATAGTCAAACTCAACCCGGTCAAAGGCTTTTTCAGCGTCCAGAGAGACAACACACTCATCTGAGTCTGAGGCGCTGGAATAAATGATATTAAGCAGCCTTCTAACATTGAAATATGAGTGCCGACCCTTAATGAAGCCTGTTTGGTCTTTCGAAATAACCGATGGTAAAACAGTTTCAAGTCTACGGGCAAGAATTTTGGCTAAGATTTTGACATCTGTTTTTAAGAGAGAGATAGGTCTGTAAGAGGTGCATTCCACTGGATCTTTGCCCTTTTTTTAAATAAGTGTGATGCAAGCTTCATAAAATGACTGAGGAAGGGACCCTTTTTTAAAACAGTCAGTAAGGGTGGAGCTAAGCTCCACAGAGAGTAAGTCTGAGAATTGTTTGAAAAATTCAGAGGGGAGACCATCCGGTCCTGGGCATTTGCCAGACTGCATTGAGGCTATTGCTAGGGAGACTTCTGCCTGGGAGATGGGTTCATCTAACTTGTTCTTAAGTTCTGGTGAAATTACAGGGATGTGAAGTTTAGCTAGGAAATCAACAGTCATGTTGGAATTGGTCTGTGATTGTGAGCTGTAGAGCTCCTCATAGAAGTCCCTGAATGCATCATTAATTTGTTTGTGATCCGTGACTATACTGCCATCTTGTTTTCGAATTCTAGAGATATTTTGCCTTGCCCTAGAGCCCTTGAGGATGGTCGCTAATAGTTTATCAGGTTTGTCGCCATGCACATAAAATTTGGATTTGCTGTGTAAAAGCAGGCGTTCAGCTGAGTGTGTTGTCAAGAGGTCAAGCCTTGTTTTGAGTTCAACACGCCTTTTAAACAGTTCAGGACACTGATTCAGAGCATATTTTATATCAACCTCTTTGATTTGTTTAATTAGGTTGTTCTGTTCATAGGTGGACTGTTTTTTAATTTTGGCTGAGTAGGCAATAATCTGGCCTCTAATGTAGGCCTTAAAAGCATCCCATACCACAAGGCTGGAGGTCTCATGGGAGGAGTTAGTGGCAAAAAAGAAACGTATCTCATCCTGAATAAACTTTACAAAGTTTTCATCAGACAATAGGGTTGAATTGAAACGCCATGGTCCGGTTCTTAGTGGGAAATGAGGAAGGGACAGGGACAAAGTGAGTGGGGCGTGGTCTGAGATAACTATGCTATGATAGTCACAGGAACGGATCTGCTGCAGCCATTTAGAATCTGCAATAAAATAATCAATTCTGGAGTAAGTTTTGTGTACATGTGAAAAGTATGAGTACTCCTTCTTGTCAGGATTTAAAGTACGCCACACATCACACAGCCCGTACTCAGATAGAAAGGTTTGGATGACTGATGCAGATTTTCTTATGGCATTACTTTTTAGGGATGAGCGGTCCAAAGTTGGGTCCAGCCAACAGTTAAAATCACCCCCCAGGACCAGTGAGTATTTATTGAGGTCAGGTAGGAAAGAGAATAGTTGTTTAAAAAAATTCTCATCATCTGTATTAGGAGCATAAACATTGACCAAGGTGACCAGAGTGCCGTGCAGTTTCCCACTTACAATAATAAACCTGCCGTGTTTGTCAGCCACCACATTATCGGCCTCAAACGGAGTGTTCTGGCTGATCAGTATAGAAACCCCTCGTGCCTTAACCTGAAAGTGGGAGTGAAAACCTTGTCCCTTCCAGCAAGCCAAGAGACGACCCCCGTCCAAGCTTCTGATGTGAGTCTCCTGCAGGAACGCCACATCTGTATTAAAACGTTTAATATGGGAAAAAACCTTCCTTCTCTTCACTGGGTGGTTTAAGCCTTTGACATTCCAACCAAAAATTTAAATGCTGACTCATACGATTTCAGAGTGTGCGTGTTATTCTACTTTGATAAGTACGATAGCATTGTGGCATGCAGGGATTGAAACAAAAGAGATGAAGAAAAGTTACAGTACCCTGCGGGACCCCTGGCCGTGACCTTAGCCTTCCCCCAAAACCCCCCCCAAACATAAACAGCTGCCAAACAAAAAAACAACAATGTGGCAGCAAGCTCTTCAAAATGAACATTCTCAGAGATCCAATCTTCCAGTAACCAACAACCTTGGAATAAAAAAAACCCAGAACTATCTGTAACAAACTAACCACTGCCCCTAGTGGGTATGAAGTAGATATAGACCCCCCACATTGATATTGATTTTGAGATATAGTTTACTGGCTGTCATAAACACCATAGGAAAGTAGTATTGCAATAAAAATTGAGGCAACCACAAGAAATAGAATGACAGAGCTACCCTTCCATTCATAAAGTCCAATACCAACCAAAAGGATGGCCAGAAAAAGTCTATTGGAAATAGGGTAATATGACATAAGTCTATATATACAGTACCTGCTGCGCCCTGAGGAAAAGCAGCCTGCCTGTGTTTCTGAAGAAAGCCCTCGGCAAAACGTTGCTCCTTTATTGGTCCTCCTGTGGTTTTGGAAGCCTCTTGATGAACTGTTGAGCCTCTTCCACAGAACCTAGAAATTGTCTGGCACCGCTGGGTTGCGTAATGCGAAGACGCGCTGGGAAGAGAAGAGCCGGCTTCAAGCCCCGCTTGTAGAGCTCCGCCATGGTGTCCCTGTACTCTGCGCGCTGGGCCAGGACTTCCGGACTGTAGTCCTCCACAATACGAAGAGACGCACCTTTGTAGTCGAACTTCCCTCTCCTCCTGGCTTCTCGGATGATTAGATCCTTGGTCAGGTATCGATGCAGGCGAAGGATCACCGGGCGGGGAGGACGTCCTGCGGGTCGTTTAGTTGCCAGAGAACGGTGCGCTCTATCGAGCTCTGGTGGAGATGGGAGCACCTCTTTTCCAAATAACTCGCAGAGAAGGTTGGAGAAAAACTGAGTAGGGCGCCCGCTTTCGGTGTCTTCGGGCAGACCGAGGATGCGAATATTCTGCCGCCTGCTGCGGCTCTCCAGGTCAGTCACTTTATCTTTCAACTTAGCGTTGTCTCCACGGAGAGCAGCACATGAGTCTTCGAGGCTAGCCACTCGCTGGCCCAGATCCTCTGTTGCAAGCTCCAAGGAGGAGATACGCTCTGCCTGTTCCTCCTGGGCCTGCCGCACCTGGTCTAGCTTGGAGCTCAGCATGTTGACAGAGGACTTGAACTCAGATTTCAGATCCTCACCATGCTGCTGAAAAAGTGCGGTGATAGCATCTAGCGTTAAGCTGGCGTCCTCCTTCTTACTTCCTTTCGCGCTCTTACAGGCCATCTCTAGTGCGTAAATAATTAAAAATACTTACCAAGACGTTTTATATATTGATAGGTGGCGTAGAATTAGTTTTCTGTGGGGTGAATTTAATTAAAAGTTTGGATTTTTACGGAGCAGTCTGTTGCTACGTCTACCCTGCCCGCATGACAAACCGGAAGTCCAAACTTTTCTTTTTAAACCGTGTGCTACATTTCATTTAAATTTTTCCCTAACACTCTGTGGTCACAATTGAAAAGAAATTGGCTTTACTAAGCCGATAATAACTATCTAATTATCAAGAATGTGGTACTTTTAAGATCAGTCTGAATGGCTTTGGTGAGAAGCAATGAGTTTCATGTCTCCATGGTGTTGCATTTCCATCCGTGCTTTTTTCTTACTCCCCTATTGGTGATGTAGCAACAGTCTACTCCTTTCCCCAGGATTCTTTTGGGGATTTTTAATCTAAATTTGTGGGTGAAACACTGAAATAGTTTTACAACAAACAATATTATGGTCATTATGAAAAGCTGTACAAGCAGCAAAGAGCTATGTTTTATGAAGAGGGAAAGGACTCAAAGTGTTTTTTTTCTATGGGTAGACTGCAGGGGTAAAGGGGATGTGGCACTATGCCAACACTGCAGTTTTCTTTTAGCTGCACTGAGCATTCTATTGGCCAGAGTGCGTTTGTGGCTAGACGTTTTAGAGTTAATAATATAATTTGGCAAAATTTCCCAGAGTTGATAAAGCCAAATATTGTTTGTTACCCACCATCCATTCTTATAACGAGTTGGGCATTTCACCAATAAAAAATTGGCTTTTACAGATTTACTTCAAATGAGTAGCAAGAGAATTGGTAGGAGGTCTACTAACAATCAGCATGTTTCAACACAGTTAACACAGAGAACAGTCAGCCTAAGGTTACAAGATTCAATAATAGAACCAGAATTGTATTGAATTAATTATTGTCGTAAATGCTTATGAGAAATATGATCAACATTAACTCCTTGGCTCCAAAATTCAAACCGTATGGAATAAATGATTATCATAAATCACTATCCAAAGAAATTTGATGTGGTAAGAATACTAGTTTATTCACCACTATATCTCAATATAAACCAATATTAGTCCATTGTAAACTTTAACCTGGGATTTTACAATATGTGTCTGTTTATGGTACCGTAATTGTTGGTGCGCTGTTGGAGTTCCTTTGTTTAATTATTTTTCTTTTTAATGATCCAACCGACCCAAGATGCTGTTTTGCAGTCTGTCCAACAAAAAAAAAACTTTTTACCACCCTGGCATTGACAATCCCCTGGGTCTCCTCTCCGTTATGCAACAAACGCGTTACTCATGATGGGCCCACTTAAGAGGCTTCGCCCCACCAACTGGCCGACACACAAGCAATTACGGTCCACTCACAACTTTGGCACTTCAAGATGGTCCTTCTAGGTCCTTCTCACCACAATGCCCAGCTGAACATGCTCCAGTGCATTTCATCTTAAAAAAAAAAGCATAAACAGGGTAATACTCTTACACTTTATACATACAGGCCCCTTCGTTTCCCCATGACTTTTGTGGAAAAAAAAACAGCTTTGGAGTCTATCTCTCTGGAAAAAAAAAAAAAAACTCTTCCCATCCATCTGTCTTCCCACATTTCTTCTCTAAACCCCACCCACATTTTACTCTAATAGGCTGACAAACATAAGTGGACTCTATCGCTTTATTTTTGAGTGACACCTGTGTGAACCAATATTAATTTCTTAAGATATCTATTACCACAGTTTTACAGAATGCTCAAATACTAAAGTCATTACTTATATTGAAAAGTAGTTTTCTATAGAATGTGAAATTATCCTGAATAGAAAACAAAATACAAACTTTAACTTGAACTAATATTTTAATTTGATCAGAGTGCTACACTTGTTTTCAAAGACTTGTGCTGCATCAACTGTATTATGGATTGTACATCATTGTTAGTATGATATTACCAAATGTGCAAAGGTAAATGGAAGGACATATATATTGTAAAACACTGTCAAAGCCCATCTGTCTTGCATAAACCTTTAATAAACCGCTTCAAAGTACAAACTAGCTAACCATAAAAGGGTCATTGTGGGGGCAGGTCTGATTTTTAATTTATTCTTTCTTTTAATTATTATTTTAGCCCTATATAAAACATAAGATAGTCAAGAGAAAAAAGACTGTTACTGCTTCTTCCATTTCGCTTGCAGTTACCTTGGTTACTATTTGATGTGCTCAGCTTTAAGAAATGTGTATTGGCATTTTAGTCTCTGACTGTTCACATTTGCTTCTGGCCGGCATTTTTTATATAGGGTTCTCAATTAGTTTGAAGAAGAAAACATGCCAGCGTGTCCTTCCCTGACCTGCAAGTATAAAAGTGAATTTGCAAAAATTAAGGGTTCATACGTTTTCTATTTTCTCAGATATTTTATTTTTAATTTCTATTCAGACATCCTGGAAATATGAACTTAATTTAGTCAAAGTAGATGCTGAAAGAAAAAAATATCAAATTACATTTCTTGAATGGTAATGGTAACTGTGAGATAATTATGTTAGGGTATGTTTACTATAAAAGTGCTAGAACACACCATTTAGTGTTCTATCTCCAGCCTAATCAGATAAAGATTATTTGTTTAGCTTTTTACAAGTCTTAATAATTAAATATCATAAAAGTCTGTTTATCTCTGGCCATTTGGTGATTACAGTGTCTGTTAAGCTATCAGAAATATCCAGTATTTGCTGTGTCACCTTTTTTGGAGGGTTGCCATAGTTGCAATATTCGATACTCACTTTTTTTTCTATTCTTCTGAGACTTTGCTGGGCTTGTTCTTTGGTTTGCTGCAGATTCACTCAATGCAAATGGAATGGTTTGACAAAGAGTTGCTGCAAATTGTTCACATAGAACAAATATGACAGTTGTACCTGTGTTTTTATGTGAATCTTTTCTATACACATAGTAAGGAACCATTTCTCCAGATGGAATTTTTACCTCTCTATCCATAATCTAAGTTAAAAGTGAATCACCAAAGTTATGTGATTAATTCGGCTCCCTGATAGATTTTTATTCCAGTCATTTAGTTTAGTAAAATTTTTAATTATTTTTTTTTTTTTTTTTTTTTTTTTCTTTTTTTTTTTTTTAATGATTTGAACTTTATTTAGGTTTTAACAAAATAAAACATACAAAGTATACCATGTTGCACATTAAACCAATTGGGTATGCAAACACTGAAAACATAGACAATATAAAACAAAACAAACCATAAAAGAAGAACAAGAAAGATGCCAACAATACACTTAACCAAGGTTACAGCAGACATTACTGATTAAGGTTGATCTGAGCTGGAAACGTCATTGACCCGTATAGGAAAAGTAAGGGGCCCATTTGTCATTATAATCATTTACCCTATTTAACAGTCTGTATGATAATCTTTCAAATGCTGCCAGTTGTCCAAGTGAGGTGTGCCACTGATTGTGATTTTTAAAAAAGCATGATAGTTCTACTTATGTTTGAAGTTTCGAAAATTTTGATAAGTGGACACTAGGCCGTTGCCTAGGTCATTAGGCGTAGGTCATTATAGAACGTGATGTTTGACAGACATGTGTTGGGTGACAATCTGTAATTTGTATTCTGTAATTTGTAATCCAACAAATGTAAAATGCTTAATTTCCAGAATCATTTAAATGATGCTTGATTTCTCTTTGTCTATGTCTGCAGACCATGCAAGCGGCGCGATGCCCAACAGATGAGCTGTCGCTGACTAACTGTGCTGTCGTGAGCGAAAAAGATCTGCAGTCAGGACAGTGAGTCGTCCTTATTGCCATTTTTGACAACACAAGCACATAACCAAGCATTTCACTAATCATCTGTCCTGGCATCTATTTATCTACCCACTTCCTCGTCCGTATTTCATCCCTAAACACATAATTTCAATTCCATGTGATGGTGGCATATTGAAATATTTAAGTAAAGTGAGGGAGTAAGTGATAGGAAACAGTATGTTGAAAGGTAAGCCCAAAACATTCTCAGAACAATTTTTCAATGTTCAACATTTCACATTGTTTATTGTTTTCACATATCAATGGTTCTACCTTGACCAGTAAAAACTAAAAACTAAACTAACCCTATGTTGTCATCAAAAAGTAAACTATGAATTAAAGTTGCTGATAACTTATCGCCCCAAGAGATAGCCAATAAGAACTTGTGAGAGGTTGCTCCAAAAGTTGTCTTTGGGGTTTTTTTTGGCAAAAATTAGCTGGCCCATTATCATCTGTAAGTTACAGTTTTCATAAAGCATTTTAATATAACAAACATAGACATATTCATATTCGTTATCCAGACTATTTCCCTTGTTTCTCAGCTGACATGCCAAAACAGGAATCAAGGCCAAAAGTAAATGTAATAAGCAAATTATGTGGCCTATCTTTTCAGACATGTGACTGTGAAGACCACACCCAACCACAAGTTTGTCTTTACAGTCAAGACCCATCATACTGTTGCAGCAGGAAGCATTGCTTTCAGCCTGCCACAGGTACAGTACACTCACATACACAAATCCATTTTTAATCAACAACTTGGCCCAGTAGTTAGATTTTCCTTTTTCTCTCCTGTAGAGGAAATGGGCTGGTCTCTCCATTGGCCAGGAAGTGGAAGGTAAGATCTCCAGGTTGTCCAGATTGTCATTTTTTGCTGTGGTACATATGAAGATTTATGTGATGTGATACTTTTTCATCTGGACTTAATGGTACCGTATCTTTATATTGATCGAGTTTGACCCTTTTTTCTTTAAAAAAGGATTTCCATTTTAGTTAAATATGACATATTTCTGGTAGGCTGTTATCATCATTATTTCATTTCTGTGTCTGCTGGAGCTTGCTGCAAAAAATGTTCAGAATATTAGTTAAGTCCCCATAAATGGCCTAATCATTACCATGTGATTCATGTGCAATGCTATAAAAAGTGACAGCCACCATAGACTATAGACTATTTTTGTAAGGATATCTTGTTTTTACACTATTCATGAAATGTTTTTTTCCCTTTTATTAAAAATGTCTTTGTATCAGGTGGTATGAAAAAAGTAACATTACTTATTACTTATGCTTTCATGAAGGCTTCTACTGACAAGCTGTTTTTACATCTAATCCACTTTTATTAGTTTTTATTGGTTCCACTATCACTTTCAGTGTTTTCAGTCTTAGTTATGTATTGTGAAAATACTAAATTTATGGTATTTGTTGGCCTCTATTGTTTCAGTGTCCAACTACAATTTTGACAAGTCCAAGCAGTGCATTGGTGCTATGACAATCGAAATTGATTTCCTGCAAAAGAAGAGCACAGACTCCTCTCCCTATGATTCAGACAAGATGGCTGCTGAGTTCATACAGCAGTTTAACAGCCAAGCTTTTTCAGTCACCCAGCAGGTGTGTACAATATGCCTCAAAGCAAATCTTACACTCATACTCAGAGACATACAATTGGGTTTTCTTTCAATCATCTCGTTTGCTCTCTCTGTCTTTCAGTTAGTCTTTAGTTTCTGCGACAAGTTGTTTGGATTGATGGTAAAGGACATTGAGGCCATGGATTCCAGCATTCTTAAAGGGGAACCAGCCTCCGGAAAGAAACAGCAAAAGGTATTGGACAACTATGCTGAACAAACTAAATGACATAAAATGCAAAGCAGGGTCTTGCTTATTGATTCTGAGTTGTATCTTAGGATGTCTCTGTTGACGGAAATGAAAAATGAAAATTTTTTCAGGCTGCTAATGGAAACCTTTGTGATCACCCTCAATTTTGATTGGGATCAAGCTGTGATTCAATTTTGGCACATATGGTATACAGTTGATAGTTCTAAGCAACAACCTTGCTCCTTCTTAAATAAACTTCAGAGAATCAGCTTGAAATTAAATTGCGTTTCAAAATTCGACTGCATTGAACTTCATCAATAGGCAATAGCAAGGTACGCCGACAAGGAAAACGATATTGTAAGGATTGCTCTCATATCACCTCAACTAATGTTGTGTTGTATTATATTTGTTTGGTTTATATGTCTCCTAAAGGGTTAGATAATGGGAAAGGTGGAAAATAGAAAAGAAAGAAAATTCATTACAATGCTTCCACATATATTCAGTATTGTAAAACTAGATTCAAATGTGTATTTTAGAGTCACATTTTGCAGTGGAATGATATGTTTAGCAGCATGGGTGATGAGGAGTAAAAGAGAACTGATTAAAGAGATAGAGGCTGATTTTGATAATGATGCATAGAGATGCTATCCTGATGCCAGAATCTAGGGTCCCTCTAAACTAAACTAATACCAGTCTTATTTATTTATTTTATTTTCATAACAAAAACATAAAAACAGTATTATGTTTCACTAAAAAAGAAAATGTGATGGACAACTGCCGAAAAACCCTCAAGGGGCTTAATGAGTGGCAGTCTCCATAAAAACAAATATATTTCACAATTTCAAACATATATACGATACTGTGTAACAAAAAACATTTCTTTGTATAAAACAATTTAAAATATAATTTACACCACAAATTCATATGGAAAATTTGGACAACTTAGTAGCAGGAATTTTACTCTCCGTTTAAATTGTTCTTTAGAAAGATCTGTCAGTGATGTAGGAAGACTGTTCCATATCTTTGATCCTCTGTATA
This sequence comes from Menidia menidia, assembly GCA_907169785.1. NCBI lineage: Eukaryota > Metazoa > Chordata > Actinopteri > Atheriniformes > Atherinopsidae > Menidia > Menidia menidia. The sequence goes on along the minus strand of CAJRST010008890.1, from coordinate 14,764,408 downwards.
ATACACTAAACTGTATTAAGTATTTACATTTTAACAACAACATCTTTACAAACTAAGATGTGATGTGATGTAACTTTAGTTCTGTTCAATTTTATACACGCATTCATAAAGTTATTCTTCAAAGCCAACTCCATTAACTTCTAAATAAAAAGATGCTAGCAAAGAGAACATGGATGACTCACTAGACAACATAGACAAGGTGACTGAAATAAATGTATTTTTTATCATAAGTATGCCTTCATCATATATGAGAAAAAATAAATGTTAATTCACATGTATCTTTGATCTAAGAAGGCAAGCTAGCATAGCATACCAGAACATAGTAGCTAACAAGGAATATTAGCACCTATGCCATTTGTGTCTTTTCAGAAGAAGTCTCACGACATATTGATACATTTAATCACCAGGCTTTCATGCAATTTACTAGTGCTTTATTAAACTTTTATCAAACTGAAAGACTTCAGCTCAATTTTTATTTAACACTGTAGAAAAGATAAGATAGATGCATTACTTGGGTTGATCAAAAGCAGGAGGAAAACACAAAGACAAAATCTATTTTCTTGCAGGTTAAATCTATATGTACACTTTTATTTAACCTCATGAATCACACATAAGTTTGAATTTAGTTTTAACTATTTGATTTTTAAACTTTCAGGTTTATTCTTTGTTTAGTGTGTTGTAAGAGCACTTTTATCTATTATTTGGGCTTACAAAATGCCTCCTCTGGCTAAGTAAAATGAGGTATTTTTCAAGCTAGATTTTCATAGACAATGACCAAAGTATGCCTGTAACTGTTCCACATTTCCAAATGGTTTAATGACTCTGTTTTTTCTGAAAGATTGATATCGGTCTGATGGTGGGCAACAGCCAAGTAATCTTTGAGAAGGCAGAGAGCTCTTCCCTCACACTTGTTGGTATGTTTTCAACTGCTATTAATATTTCTCCATTTTATTTTCGAGCAATTGTTCTGAAAGTGTTCTGTCACTAACACACATACATTTGTTCTGCTGCATATAAAGTATGAGGACAATAATAGTCCTGTATCCATCTGTACCACAAGATGGCAACAAAAACACATTGTTACAAAATCATCCAGATTTACAAATCGTATTAGAATTCCTGTTGCTGTTTGCTAAGGAACATATCAAGAACATATTAAGAGAAACATATTTAGCATTTATTTTACAACCCTGTATGAAACATTTTGTTTAGTGTATATCTCTGCAAAAGGAATGTAAAGTTTTTCGCTATTTTCTTTTTTTCACAAGGTAAAGCAAAGACTAAGGAAGCCCGACAAACAATCATCAACCCAGACTGGAACTTCGAGAAGATGGGAATTGGAGGCCTGGACAAGGAATTCTCTGACATTTTCCGCAGAGCCTTTGCATCCCGTGTTTTTCCTCCTGATATAGTGGAGCAGATGGGTGAGAAACCTCAGTTTTATTATCACTTTTGACTGCTGTACCAAGCTAGATTGTTCACTTTCTTTATTAAATCGTCTCTCCTCTTTCAGTTAGTCTCTGTCCCTGACATTTGTCCTGCTTCACTCTCTTTGTTCCAGGGTGTAAGCACGTGAAGGGTATTTTGCTGTTCGGACCACCAGGATGTGGTAAAACACTGATGGCAAGGCAGATTGGCAAGATGCTCAATGCCCGCGAACCCAAGGTGGTCAACGGCCCAGAGATCCTTAACAAGTATGTGGGAGAGTCTGAGGCCAACATCCGCAAACTGTTTGCAGATGCAGAGGAGGAACAGAAGAGGGTGAGGCGTCGCCAATACTGTTTGCTACCATTCTCAATGAGTTGATAAACACAGCTGAGTAATGTAAAAAAAAATCATATTTACAGCTGGGAGCCAATAGTGGCCTGCATATCATCATCTTTGATGAGTTGGATGCCATCTGCAAGCAGAGAGGAACAGGCGCCAGCAGCACAGGTGTGCATGACACTGTGGTTAACCAGCTCCTGTCTAAGATTGATGGTGTGGAGCAACTTAACAACATCTTGGTCATTGGTAAGTAGCATAAGAGGAACTTCACTCGATACGATGGCCTGAAACATCCATACCATTTCACTGTAACTGCTTTGACTTTGAGTTATTTAGTCATTCAGATCAATCAAGGGAGACGTAAAGTTACTGCCACTTTGACCCTGTAGCAATCAAAAATACCAGAAGGTAATACTTAGAGTAATTATTATTTTTAGGTTTTAAAAACATTGTCTGCTCTAAATTGATTGAAATGTGTTGACTGAAACCAACAACAAAGAGTGTTTAGATCTTACAGTGATTGGACGTGATTCATTGCCTTGTACTAGTAGCAACACATCCTGATGGATGTATTTAACTTGTTAACAGTGGTGTTTTTTCAATTGACTAGGTTATCTCTGCTGTGTGGACACACAAATTCAGATGTTGTTGTTCAAGTTGTTTGAACATCTTATAAGCTAAACAACTTCGCCACAACTCTTCAGAAATTTTATTGGCTTAACTTGAAAGAATCCTCTTTGGATTACATTTGAGAAACTCAGTTTACTGATGATACTGTTAGCCACGTGAATAGATAGTTTTAATGTGTGTTTTCATCTATGTTTGCATCTAACCTTTGGCACTCTGAAAAGTTTATGTATCAAGAAGCATTGGTGTTATTCCTCGCCTTTCAGGTATGACTAACAGGCCTGACCTGATAGATGATGCCCTGATGAGGCCTGGAAGGTTTGAGGTGAAAATGGAAATTGGTGAGTGATTCACTTCCTTTTTCTTGATATGTCAGCAAGGATTTTATTTGAATTAGCTTTTGAACTTACCATGGGATTCCATGGTGGTGGTTTGTAAAAACTAGTCAAAGAGAGGTTCCGACTGAGTGTCATTTTCTGTCAAGAGCCAACTCAAACTCTTGTACAATCTGTTGCATGCTGGTTAATTTCAAATTACGTTTTATTCTACCAAGGGATGCTAATTAACTTGTTTTATGCTATTGCACATTAAGATAAAGATAAGATTAGATGTTCTTTATTGATTCCAGCATTGGGAAATTGTTAGGCAGCATCAGCAAGACATACAGAAAACAAAAAGGGAAACGCTAAACATAAATTTAAAAATCTCAAGTTGAATAGTATAATCTACAAGCAATCTACGGCATTGATTGTTGAAAACTCCATTTATTTTCTGTTTAACAATCTTGTCAGTGTCTATCCTGATAACAAGCACCTACCTGGTGCAACAACATAAACCTAAACTGTTGGAGGAAACTCTTTGCTAGACAAAGAAGGGTTCCAACCTTATACGGATATGACTGCTAATTACCTAGTGAGACGCAACTTTAAGTGAGTTATTGTATTGATATCATGTGGCAGGAAAGATTTCCTGTATCCGTCTGTTCGACAGTAAAGTTGTAATAGTCTGTTGGAGAGAGTGCTGTGCTGGGTGTTCAGTGTGGGATGGAGGGAGGTGGTTCTCCATGATGGAAGACACTTTCTTGAGTGTCTTCCCCTCCACCACAGTCTAAAAGGTCTTAGGCCTGAGAGCAACCACAGATTTAGCCCTCCTTATCATCTTGTCCAATCTGTGAGTTTATCTGGCTTTGATCCTGCTCCTTTAAAAAACAGCCCTAAAAAGACCATGATAAGCTTGTGAAAGGGTTTAAGTTCAAGAGCTAAGACACCTCTGTGAAACAAAGAACATATTTTAGAGCTGCTTATGTGTCTACTGCTGAATTCACTGAGCACAGCCTATCACATTAGTTAGGTTTAAATGGCAAATTCTGATGAAACCTTCCAGCGGTAGATAATTGAGTCATTTTTGTTCTCCAAAATAGTCAAAACAAGAAAAAAACTGAACAAAATAGCTTAAGGGTATTCACCACAAAACAATTTTTTGCTCTTTTGAGCAAATGTCTGTGAATGATTGTAAAGGAAAAACAGAATCTTGTGAACTATCTAAATCAAATGTAAAGGACACACCAAAATCATGGCAGTCTTCCTTCTCCAGGTCTGCCTGATGAAAAAGGTCGTGTCCAGATCCTGAACATCCACACCACCAAGATGCGAAACTTCAACCTTCTGGCTGGAGATGTTGACATCAAAGAACTGGCAGCAGAGACCAAGAACTACAGCGGAGCAGAGCTGGAGGGATTGGTCAGAGCAGCGCAGTCGACCGCCATGAACCGGCACATCAAGGTCATTTGACATTTTCAGATAGTCCATATTTCATTTAATCTGATCTGGGCTCAGTTGTGGTAAGGAGGCAAAACTTATTTGACACTAGAAAACATGTATATTCAATATCAGACCCACAGTTCATCCACCATCAGCTTTTGTGATCAACAGGAAGTTAATAAAATTAGCTATAATACACCTCTATCCATTAATTTTCTATACATTTACTGTCACAGTTGTTACAGTGGATGATGGATTTTTGACGAGCTGGACCCAAGTGCAAACATGGACAAAAAAGACAGTTTAAGATGAACTCAACTTTCTTTATTAACATTAAAGCAACAAAGGACACAGCAGCTGGATAATCATAAACTACACTCTAAAAACAAAACTACAAAGGACAGAATTTTAAACCAAAACCACTGAATGTAGAAATAAGGGATTTTAGTAGATTTCGGAAAAAAAACAGAGAAAGACAGTTCATACTGCAAAAGCTGATAAGGATAAGAAACTAGAGTTGAATTACAGAGGAGAGTGGAAGCATCTGAAGTTAAAGAAAACAGATGAAAGGGGTAGAGCCAATGACCAGACTGAAGGAACTATGGATGATGAACAGGAACAACAAACAATGAAAATAAAAACAAATCAACAACAAGGAAACAAGAGAGAGATTAACTAAGGAAACACAGTAGAAACTCAAATGCCAAAGCACAAAATAATGCAAAGAACATAAATTAATCGAATAAACAGGAAGCTTTTCATTCATTTTCCATATCACCTATTCCTTGTTGTGTCACAGGGGCACTGGAGCCTCTCTCAGCTGTCATTGGATGATAGGCAGGGTATACCATGGACAGGTCTCCACCAACGAGGAGACACATAGATGTGAACCTGACACACTCACACATACCAACGGGCAATTTAGAATAATCACTTAAGGGAGGAAGCTTGAATACCTGGAGATAACCCACACATACATAATGGAACATGCAAAATCCAGATATAAAGGCCCCCAGATGGGATGTAAACCATTTGACCCACCACTGGGCTGGGAAAAAAAACAAATAATCCCAAAAGTGGGGGAGGGTCTTAAATCTATCCTAGTTGTCGATGGGTGTGAGGTGGCTTACATCCTGGACATCCTGCTAGTATACATTAACTCAACAGCCCCGAAACGTAATTTCTTAAAACTTCTACACAAACTGAATTAGCTTTTCTTTTTTTTTTTTTACCTAAATGAAAAGGAAACAGTACTCAGATGCAGCTTAAGTTTTGATACTTAAGAGTCTGCATACATTTCAAACTCCATGCTCAAACATATCAATATTTTGGCTATCTAAACAAATGATCACACATCACAAATATAATAAAACTATCTTGTTACTGCGTCTTTTACATTTACACAGCCCATATTACTTTTTCCTTTGTTTTTGCAAAGAGCAAATTACTGAACCAGAAACCATGGACGCTTGCCCATTTGGAGTTCTTTATCAAAATAAGCTTCTGTTGCCCAATATGTACTTGCCGTAATATTTAGTGAACTTGATGCATTGGAAAGGTCTGGTTTTCTACTTTCAGAAATCATTTAATTTTCCTTTTGATTGCACCACTTGTTTAAGAGTTTTAGTTGGTGATATCTTGCAAACATGTAAATAAAGATAAAAAACACTGATTACCTTTCATATAAACTATTGAGGTATGTGAGTAACAGTCTGAATTTTCCCTGAAGCGGAAAAAAATTAAACAAGATATATTTTAAAATCAATTTTCATATAAGTATTTGCAACAGTTGGCTTATAACACATTTTTCATGGAAATAACTAAGGTAAGGAATGAAATGTGACTTAAATCTCTAGTATTTATATTTACCTGTTCACTCAGATTTTAATTCTTGGAACACATTTCTTTTCATATGGTGACACTGTTCTTTTGTCAAAATGCATTCTCCTCCAGGCAACATCTACAGTTGAAGTAGACATGGAGAGGGCGGAGAAGCTGCAGGTTACCAGGTCTGACTTCATGGGGTCCCTCAACAATGACATAAAACCAGTGCGTACAACTAACCAACAAAGATGATATTTGAAAACAGTGTAATTAGGTGAAAGAAGTAAAAAGAGGCAATTTTGTTCTTTTTGTCAGGCATTTGGTACAAACCAAGAGGATTATTCCAGCTATGTGATGAACGGCATCATCAAATGGGGTGACCCTGTCACTCATGTGCTGGATGATGGAGAGCTGCTTGTACAGCAGACCAAGAACAGTGATCGTACACCACTTGTGGCTGTGTTACTGGAGGGTAAGACATTTACATAATTGTCAATATTTTACCCAGGGATTGCATGTCCAAGTTTACCTGTGTGGAACACAACTCTACTTAATACCAGTCTTAAATATAAAAGACAAATAGCATGAAAAACCAATGAACTGACAAAACTTTTGTACTGCTGCTCTCTCTGTGCACAGGCCCACCACACAGTGGGAAGACAGCCTTAGCAGCTAAGATTGCAGAAGACTCTCAGTTCCCCTTCATTAAGATCTGCTCTCCTGACAAGATGATTGGAAGCTCCGAGATCTCCAAATGCCAGGCAATCAAAAAGGTAAGTGCTACAGTATACCTGTGCCCTGGAACATGTTTATGTTTGCTTGGCATTCTCCTTTTCTCATTCTTTCTTCTTTTCTGCCTCAATTTTAGGTCTTCGACGATGCGTACAAGTCCCAGCTCAGCTGTGTTGTGGTGGATGACATTGAGCGACTGTTGGACTATGTCCCTATCGGTCCTCGCTTCTCCAACCTGGTTCTACAGGCTCTGCTGGTGTTGCTCAAGAAACCCCCACCTAAGGTCAGAAACCTGTAAATGAAACAACCCACATAAAAATTATCAATGTGAACTTTGGGTTTTAGATAAACACGAAGTATTAATGAACACCGGAGGTAATATTTTTTCTTTTTCATAAATAAGAGGGCCATTTGTGATTTTAAAATATTGTAAGAAAAATACAGTTTTGGGGCACCAAAATATATGATAAATGTTTAGTCTTTTTTTTCTTCAATGCTACTATAATCCAAAAAAGAATTAAACACCTGTTTATGAAGTGGTATTAAATAGTGAGTATTAGGAACTTACAAAACATGGAGAGAGTTTCTCCTACATACACTTGTAATGATATTCAATTTGAGAAAAATATAAAATTCTATAATCACAACAGTCATAAAGAGTGCAACTGCCCCTCTAATAGAAGAAAATACATTAAATTATCTTCCTCCATAATCAGATACCGCCTCCTGGGAAATATACATGTGTGACAGCAAAACTGGAAGATGACTCCTTCTTCCATCATCCTATACTGAATATGTTGCATCAAACCACCTTCTTTGACATTGAACAATTCAATTCAATTAAATTCAATTCAATTTTATTTATATAGCGCCACATCACAACAACAGTTGTCTCACAGCGCTTTCCAAACAGAGCAGGTCAGACCCTACTCTGAAGTTAACTACAGAAACCCAACAATTCCCACCGTGAGCAAGCACTAGGCGACACAGGCAAGGAAAAACTTCCTTTTAACAGGCAGAAACCTTGAGCAGAACCATGGCTCAGGGTGGGCGGCCATCTGCCTCGGCCGGTTGGGGGTGAGGGGAAAGAGAGAGCAAGAGAGAGAGAGAGGGCGAGAGAAGGACAGAGGGAGCAGAGAGAGGCAGCCAACACAGCAACACGTAGAATAGATTAAAAATGGCAATGATATTAATGCTAATGATGAGCAGGAACACAGGGGCAGCAGGAAACTCCCAACCACAGATCCAGACTCCACAGCTCTAGGAACACCTGCAGGAAGTGATAGGAGGAGACTCCCAACCACAGATCCAGACCCCACAGCTCCAGAGCCAGGAATATCCGCAGAAAGTGTTAGGAAGAGAGAGGAGAGAGAAGGGGGACGAGAAAGCACATGACTACGGGGAAGGGAGAGAGTCCAGTTAGTAACATTGTTAATGGAATGAGGTTGCACCGGGAGGGAGAGAGAGAAAGGAAAGGGGAGCTCGGTGCATCATGATGCATCCCCCGGCAGTCTAGGCCTATAGCAGCACAACCAGGGGTGGACTTACTCTAACTATAAGCTCTATCATAAAGGAAAGTCTTAAGCCTACTCTTAAATATAGAGACGGTGTCTGCTTCCCGGACCCAAACTGGAACCTGGTTCCACAAAAGAGGACTCTGATAGCTGAACGCTCTAGCGCCCATTCTAGTTTTCAAGACTCTAGGAACGGCCAGTAACCCTTCATTCTGGGAGCGCAGTTCTCTGGTAGGGCAGTAAGGTACTAAAAGCTCTTTAAGATAAGATGGGGCCTGACCATGAAGAGCTTTATACGTAAGGAGAAGGATTTTAAATTCTATTCTGGATTTAACAGGAAGCCAGTGCAAAGAAGCCAAGACAGGAGAAATATGATCTCTTTTTCTGGTTCCTGTAAGAACACGTGCTGCAGCATTCTGGATCAGCTGAAGAGTCCTAATGGACTTTTTTGAAGACCCTGAAAACAAGGAATTGCAGTAATCCAGCCTAGAAGTAACAAATGCATGGACTCGTTTTTCTGCATCATTTTTACACAGGATGCTCCTAATTTTTGCGATATTACGAAGGAGAAAGAAGGCGGTTCTTGAAATTTGCTTAATGTGAGAGTTAAACGACATGTCCTGATCGAAGATAACTCCAAGATTTCTCACAGTGGTGCTGGAGGCCAGGGCGATGCCATCCAGGGAAACTATATCTCTAGATAATGCGTCACGAAGGTGTTTAGGCCCTAGAACAATAATTTCAGTTTTAGCTGAGTTTAACATTAGAAAATTGCAGGTCATCCAGGTTTTAACATCCTGAAGGCACATTTGAAGCTTAGCTAGCTGATGAGTTTCATCTGGCTTGATCGATAGGTATAACTGTGTATCATCTGCATAGCAATGAAAGTTGATAGAGTGTTTCCTGATAATATTACCTAAAGGAAGCATATATAAAGTAAAGAGGATTGGTCCGAGAACGGATCCTTGCGGAACTCCGTGGCTAACTCTGGCATGCATGGAGGACTCATCGTTAACATGCACAAACTGAAACCGATCTGATAAATAGGACCTAAACCAACTTAGAACGGCTCCTTTAATGCCGGTGAAATGTTCCAGTCTCTGTAGTAGGATCTGATGGTCAATGGTGTCAAAAGCAGCACTAAGATCTAATAAAACCAAGACAGAGACGAGTCCTTTGTCTGATGCCATTAGGAGGTCATTAGTAATTTTCACCAGTGCGGTCTCTGTGCTATGGTGAGCTCTAAATCCTGACTGAAAATCCCCAAACAAGCTATTGCTATGTAGATAGTCACACAGCTGTTTGGCTACTGCTTTCTCCAGGACCTTGGAGATGAATGGAAGGTTGGATATAGGTCTATAGTTGGCTAAAACATCTGGGTCCAGCCCATCTGAGTCCAACAACAATACATATCAGCAAAAACAACTCAAAAGCACATATATGAGACTTCCTGCTGAAGTAGGTTTTGACTGATAATGTAAAACAATACAATCCTCTCTCCAATGCCTGGTAACAACATGAGTGTTGGTAGTAATTTCAAATGAGCTTTTTCACAGGGAGTTGGATGTTAGCGTCAAAATGCCTGTGCTTTAAGGAAGAAGCTGCTTTCAACTAGGATCAAAATTACCATGTGAGAAAACTCCTGTGTCCATCATGTAGGGCCGGAAGCTTCTCATCATTGGCACTACCAGCAGGAAAGATGTCCTGCAAGAGATGGAGATGCTGGACGCCTTCAGCACCACGATCCACATCCCCAACATCTCTACTGGGGAGCAGCTGGTTGACGCTTTAGAGGTACATGCTCACAAAACCATTGCTTATTGCACACTTGCTCAAAGGGCAAAAAATTCAGGATGACAATTATGCTGATTTAAAAAAAAAAAAAAAAAAAAAAAAGAAGTAGCTAATGAAGCAAAAACCCAGAACAATTGAGCTTTTCACAAGTAATCTTAACTTCTTGACTTCTAATCTTGACAATGTACAAAATCAATCAGTCTATTTTTAAGAGCATAAAGTCATGTATGTATAAATGTTATTTAAGCACCAGAAAAAATTTGCTATAAGCATTCAAAGTGACATTGACCATTTGTTGTTTTTGTAGCTGCTGGGAAGTTTTACAGATAAAGAACGAGCCAGCATCGCTCACCAGCTCAAAGGAAAGCGTGTCTGGATTGGCATCAAGAAACTCATTGTCCTCATTGAGATGTCGCTGCAGGTACAGAACATGTCCAAACAGTTTCAAATACTAATTATGAGCCTTGATGTGCAAAATTCATAAACCAGGATAAAACATTTTCTTGGAGAAGATTTAGCCTTCCTCAAGGGACTTGAATTTTTATTTCATTTACTGAGAAGTGTGAAAAAAGGTATACCATTCTAAGCTTTCACAAATGAAAATCACTGGTGCTAGTTTGAGCTCCAAATATGGTAATAAGTAAAAAAATTATAGATTTTCATTTTGGAATCTGTATACCGAACGAGACTGCCACATGAGCCTGACTGGCGCAGTTTTGACCACATGTTCCCATTTAACTAGCTTTATCCACTCATCATGCTGAATAAAAGGATGGAAAAGTATAAGAAAAAACATTTTTCATGTTGTGGAGCATTTTCAAATGAAAATAAGACTTGATATATCTAGGATATTGATAAACAACATCCAAATAGGGAATTTTCCATCTTATCTAACAATTCAATGTTTGTTTTTTCTAATACCTGTAGATGGAGCAGGATTACAGAGTGACTAAGTTCATTTCTCTGCTCAGAGACGAGGGAGCGTAAGTACAAAAGCTCAGTACAAATCATATTTTCAACGTGTTTTTCGTGTCTTATTTGTTTTGTCATGCTCATCACTTTGGGTCTTTTTGGTTTTTCATCAACATTGTTCACAGGGTGCACTTAACCATAATGCAGCAATAATAAATGTTCTAAAGGGAAAAAAACAAGGTTTTCTCGGGGTCTCACGAATGGGGGTAAAATGGAGCTGGAGATCGACAGGCAGATCGGTGCGGCGTCTGCAGTAATGAGGACACTGTACCGGTCTATCATGATGACCTCAATTTATCAGTCGATCTACATTCCCACCCTCATCTATTGCCACGAACTTTGGGTAGTGACCAAAGAACGAGATTGCGGATATAAGCGGCCGGAATGAATTTCCTCCACAGGGTGGCTGGGCTCTCCCTTAGAGATAGGGTGACGATATCTATCATTCGGTAGGAACTCAGAGTAGAACTGCTGCTCCTCCACCTTGAGAGGAGCCAGTTGAGGTGGCTCGGGCATCTGATAAGGAGGCCTCGTGGTCGCCTCCCTGGTGAGGTGTTCCGGGTTCGTCCCACTGGGAGGAGGCCCAGAAGAAGACCCAGGACACGCTGGAGAGACTATGTGTCTCGGCTGGCCTGGGAACGCCTTGGGATCCCCCTGGAGCAGCTGGCAGAAGTGTAGGGGGCGAGGGAAGTCTGGCTTTCCCTGCTTTGGCTGCTGCACCTGGAACCCGACCCCGGATAAACGGTGGAAAATGGATGGATGGATAATAAATGTTCTAACCGCAAAGAACAAGGTTTACAGTCAGCTGTGCCTCTTCTAGACTATTACTGATCTAAATGGCTTTATTTTTTAAATCACCAGGTTGAATGAAGGTGACCAAATCCGAATTTAAGCTGTTGCTGTGATGCTCTTGCGTGTACTGGTAAGGTCTACAACAAATAGACTAGTGCCCCCAGATTAAATAGTTTAGCATTTAGCTTTTAGATTAGCATTCAGACATTTTTAACTTCCCTCCTGATGTTGAACCGCAAGAGCAGAAAAGCAGCTTCATAGCCCCAGATTGATTGATTTTATTTTATTTTTACCATTGAAAACTGCACATAGCTTGAAAGTTCTAAAAAAAACAGGTCACATAAATTAAATTATAGCTCCAGTTTGCTAAAATTAATGTGGCTCACTAAATATTGCATGCCACATACCAATCCTTCCTACAGCTAGTAGAGCCAAAGAATAACGTGATTTTTTTCTTGCCATGTCAAGCATTTCTTTATCAAAAGTACAAAATATAATTAGAAAGATTTCCATGTTTTCATTTTCATCCCTTTTACTATCTTTTTTTAAGTGATCATGTCTAATGTTTTTTCTATTCTGAATTTAATTGCTCTTGGAACAGCTTCTGTTTAGCTTTAAGTTTCAGAAACCAGTTACAAGTTACGTTAACTACAGGTAAATACAACTTACAATAATGAACAAATGCACCATTCTGCTTGACAGTGGTTGTCAACATAATATGGTAAGGGTTAAAAATGAAAACCTTCAGAAAAGGTTTAGAAAACGATTAATGTTTACAATTAAGATAAATTCTACAGACACATTTCTCCTACAGTTGCATGTCACATGTTTTGTAAGGTAATTATGGGCTGCAACTGCCTGCGAATGAGCATGTCTTGAACAGAATGACAATCTAAAGGAAGGATTTAAGGCACAGAAGTAGAAGTTTTGTAAAATATTGATGACACACATACCTTCCTGCCATTATAAAGGAACAATATTGCAATGATTCTGTCAACCAGTGATGGTTTTGTTTACCTAACCTATAGCCTGGTAAATGCTGCTAAAACACAAGCTGATTCCTTTTTTTTTTCTTTTTGCTAATTCATCCTGTGGCCAACATTATCCACAAGAGTGGTGATAACTCAACAAAACCTGCAGGAATTTTAAATAAAAATGTCTTTGCTTCCCTAAAATTCTGTCTTTATCTAGAGGACGCAGTTTCTATGAGTAGAGGGAAGGAAGAATCTCACCATTTACAAGCTACCTACAGGACACTAAGGACAAGAAGAAGATGATGTTGCTTCTGTGTTGATCTGTTTACTCGCTCATTGGTCTATCTATCTATATACAAAACTGGTCCAGTATAAAAAGAGATAAATTCCATTTTATCTCTGCATGTTTCGTCAGACAAAATATCACATCCCTCCTACTCATCATCATCGTCATCACCTGAACTTGTACTGACATATCACCGTAAACTATTGGAGTTCGTGCTGTTAAGAATCTGTTTAAAAACATCAAGAGTGTAAAATTGTTGTTTAGTGCATTGTGCGGAAAAAAAGAGGGGAAAATATAAGAAACTTTATGTTTTTAGCTATCCTATTTGTTGTATTTGTTGGATATCTCTTACCCCGCTTAAGGTAAATATAGTTGTGCTCCTCACAAGCAGTGTAAACGGAACAAAAACTTTTACACCGTTTCAATATTAAGACGTGAGTTTACAAGAGGCTTTTAGTGAATGTGTAGTGGCTGTTAAAAAAAGAGGCTGTTCCGTGTGTAAATGTTATCCCTTTAAAGATACAGTATGACCACATTCTGTAAATAGTATATATAGGCTAAATACAGTATATCATTAGATTAAGGATATTTCATACATTATCAGTATCTTTCTCCCTGTGGCTGTGCAGACTTTAATGGGTTAGTGTAGTGGTGAAAGTGAACTTTGGATTGTTGGCCTGTATTTCAAACAACTGGCTCGTGCGCATGTGTGGTGCGTCAATTGCTGCATGTTTCCAGAGTGTGTGACTGTGTAAACCTGAATGAAAGCCTGTGTGTATGCGTTTAATTTTGTCAATTTGGATCAGATTTCGACATCTAGTGGTTGGTTTGTGTTCTTTTTTTTATTCCATGTGTTCAGTGCTCTAAATCCAAATGTTCTTGTTTTGTTCAGACCATTGACAGTGTATGTATGTATTATGTGTAAATATGTGTCAATGTGCAGAGGTAATATTGCAATAAAAAACATATGCACAATAAAATCAAACTGTTTCTGTTGTCTGTCCAGTTTCACTTACGTTGATACAGTTCTACACATTATTTTTATGATATTTCATTCTTGCACACCACTGCAGTCAAGTCATACAGCACCTCAAAACTGGGCATCAAGCATTCAGATCAGCTCAAAGTAGTCTTAGGTTGTTTAAGACACTTGGTGACTTCAGTTTGCCCTCTTTTCTGTCCTTAAGATACTTCTCACAAGAAAACAAAAGCTTTTTCCAAGTGCTCCTTATACCTCCTCTCCATGTCACACTATTACTGGCACTATTATAGCAGGCCCTACACGAAGCAAATGTAAGACTTTTTTGGCAACATATACCTCCAAACTCAAAGGCAATGGCAGACATTTTGCAATGAGCTGCAAATATATTTATATATATATATTTCTTTTTAGTAAAATGAGACTAGCCTTTTCTGGAGTTTTATAAGGATTACTGAATTTTGCAGGAATTCAAAGATCTGTCTATTCACATTTGTGCCTTTGCTTTTGACTACCAATTCTGACAAAGGAATATAAAACTAAACGCAGTGTGAGATCTGTGTTGCCAAATGATTTGTCCTATGCCAATCAGTTCTGTGATACATCCAGCTCGCTTGTCAAGTCATTTGTACTATTTGTTTGTGGGCATTTTGAAATAGCAAACTGTGTAATTTAGATAGATACTTTATTGACCACAATGGACATTGTATAAGAAGAAAATGAGATCTGGCTCTCAAAAACCTGACCTGCTGAGAAAGTTTGTTAAAAAATTACACAACAAACTCAAACGCACACAACAAATCAAGAGGTTGAAATCCCCCTTAAAATTGTTAAGCATTTAAGGAGTGACCTCACCAGACTGGTTAGGAGGAAAAGTTACTTTGAATAATTTCAATTATTGAGCAAATTTTATTTAGTTGACCAACAGAAATAGGAATAAAATCTAGCAAAGACCTGATACAGGACAAGGCCTCCTCAGAAATGGTCTTCATTTCAAGTGTTGCCGTCAAGAACCCATTCTTAGAGAAGTGAAACAGGGAGGAAAAGGCTATAGATTTGCCAAATGACACAGGAAGTGGAATGAAAATCATTAGCAGGAGATCCTAATGGGGGGTCTCTATGTTACTGAAGCAATGAGGGATCATCCAACAGAGCTTTGGGGTGTTTTTTCAAGCAATATATAAAATGGATGAGGCTTAGCCCACAATACTATTACAGACAGCTATATGGCTTGCCTTTTGGTAATAATCTTACATTACCGTGAATAATAATTTATTGAACGTCATTGTATGTACTAGATGACGATGATCTACAGTTCCCCATGTCAACTCAGCCACAAAGCTCTATGTTTAGTTTTTTAATGTGGTGAGAATAACTCTGTGGGTTAGTGTTGTCTTATGTATGTCATAAGACAACACAGTTGAGTCAGTATGGAATTTATTAGGCCATGAAAATAATTATCAAAGAATACCTTTGTTTTTAATCTTGCCATTTATCATGCTTTCAATGAATCCATCCTTTACAAATTGTATTAAAGGAATGGAATTGGCCCTTTGCCAGCTATAATTTCATGAGAAGCAGGGTACACCCTGGACATGCACCCCAGGTTAAATGGACAAATGAAACTACACTAACTAATAAATAGGTCCCCTCCACATCAGTACAATTATTATTTTTTAATTGAGTACCTGGAGATAGCATGCAAAGTCCTAATAAACCAGGAACTGTATTCAGTTTGGATATAATGTATCTGCAAATACATATGGAAAAAAACAAAACAATCTACCACTCTTTAACCTACTCTATCTGTCTTACTGAGCTTTTAAACCAAGCTGTATGACAACCGGAGAACGCTGAATCCAGAATGCTGCTCCTCCAGTTTTGATTAGAACCAAGAAATACGCCTATATTAGTCGGGTTCTCAGGTCTCTGCTCATTGAATAGACTTCAAACATCTCTGCTTACAACAGTCTCCTCAGTGCCAAAGTAGATCTCTGACATGTCAGAGCCATATGAACCAGCGTGGATTTTGTGTTGTAAAGGACTTTGAAGTGCCTTATGTATGAACTAAAGTAATACACTTATTTGCCTTTGTTTTTTATTTTCTCTAATTTGCTTTTGAAGGCATGCCGTTGTGAAGCTTGTACTGTATTATCATTCGCAGCGTACTTTTTGATATGTTTGTATTTGATAAATATAGAGGGCAAAGTTTTCTCTTTTGAGAAATCGACCTTTTCTGACTGGTTCTTGTTTGTCACGGACAGGAAACGTGAATGACGGCAATACCCCAGTGCGGCCGGTGAAGGGCGCTGCGGAGCCTGGTGGCAAACCATTGGCTGACCTGCATTCACCCGTACTGTACAGGCACGGGGAAGGACGGAGCATAGAGAACTAATAAATGCCGTAGAGTTCCCTCTGTACACCATAACCGTGACTTTGGGAGTCCCAGTCCCGTGCGCCGGACACAGCTCCCCGTATCCACGCGCATGACAGCGGATTAAAAGGAGCAAGCTAACTCTCGGGCAGAGGCACTGACACCGACCCGAACGACGTAGAAGCGTTTGATTTTTACGCCTTCGCTGTACGTTTTGTTTTGTATTTTTCCTCCTTCTCTGCCCAACCCTGTACGTCCCTGCTGACGGGCTTTCTGTTTATGCTTCGCGAGCTGCTGTCATACGACGAGTCGAGTGGCGGTGAGTGTGACAATTTACTGCACTTCTGTTGAAATACGTGGAGCGCTGCCTCGTTGGGTCGGCGGTGTAAAACGGAGCGCTGTCCTCACGTCAACCCGGGGCACTGCGCCGGCCTGCTGACTTTACCCTACCGGGAGGTTAATGCGGGGAAGCCGGCCAGTTCACCTCCGCTGCCTGGCCTTTGCGAAGGGGTCTGTCCTTCGGTGGTGCAAGTTCAATCTCTTCTCTTTAGCCTACAAGATAAAAAAAATGCTAACCTGCATCCTGTGTTCAAAGGTGTCTAGGGGAAAGTTGGGAGACAAGGTGTCGATATGTTTACAGTGTTGTAGGTATGCGGGTTTCCCATTGTGAGGTCTTTGTAGGCTGTGTTGATTTCACTTTCCATGTGGCACGTCCAAGCAGCCGTGTCTGTGTGCCAGAGTGTCCGTGAAATCCTACGAGAGGCTTGTTATGTGTCACGGCGCAACCTGAGATATGAAATGTCCCTCACAGTTTGTAGTTGCTCCTCCAGGGTGGTGTGTGCGCGTGTGTGGATCATATCAGGGTTGCAGATTATACCAGCAGATTGATATTGGATTAACAGAAGCACCACAGAATTATTATTAAAATCACGTTGCTTTCGACTCCAATGATATAATCAGATTTCTGGCCAGGCCCAGCCCACCAAGTGGTAATTTTTATGAGTAAAATGTTGAGAAGCTTCACAATTAAACTGGATGACTTGAGTGAAGGGTTGCAAATGGAGCTTTGCATGATTCATTGATGAACTACTTAAATACAGACTGGTCGCTGCGAGAAGGGGCCATACAAATTTTCAAGTATCGAGTATTCAAGTATTTTTGGGAAAGTGGTGCACCTGGCGTAACCTTATGTGTGAGAGGAAACAGAGTGCTTGGACAGTATAGGACAATGTAGCATATGGGAAATCTAAAAACATAGAAGGCATTCCCAGTTCCCTAATTTCCAACCCACCAGAAACCCTGTCCTTTAAACCCCAGCCCAGCAGGTGGTGGTAATGCACCTAACGTTATGAAGATCTTCAGCAGTCGTTATGCCTTTTTTTCATTTGGCTTACGTTATGTCTATGTTTATGTTTATGCATTTGGCAGACGCTTTTATCCAAAGCGACTTACAGAGTAGACACAATATTACATTTATCATCACTATGAAATTAAGCTATACAGAGGAGAAACACTGATCAGAGTCGGTGGTGACAGCCAGAGATAGAGGGCACTACAGAAGGAGTTGTGGGGGGATAGAGGTACGGGTTAGGATTAGGATAGTAGATGCTCTTTGAAGAGGTGGGTCTTCAAGATTACCCTGAAACCATTTAGAGAGGTTCATGACATCATTTCGGGTGATAGTTGGACAAAGAATTAATTCCTGAGGACTTTTGTAACATAGTATAAAGGGGACATTTTATAGGCAACAATATTTGTCAAATCCCATGAAGACATCAAACAAATAATGTATTTTATCTATGTTTTACAAGCAGAACATTGGGGGATATATTCTTAGAAAATGATTAAATATTCTAGCCCATCTTAAAATGGTGTTTGTGCTCTATATCCACATACATATAAACCCATAATCTCTACTAGCGGCCAGACATGACCTTTTTTGGTGTCCTCACCCTCCCTCCTGTGCTCCCAAGCCAGTATCCTTGTTTAATTGAGTAGGGGATGGAGATGGGGAGGTTGGAAGTATCGAGAGGAAGGAAGAGACTGGAAAAGTCTTCCCCCCCTTACCTCAGCTTATGTGTGTGTCTGAGATTAGTTATATAACCATGGCTGTGTAGAGGCAGGCTGTTTTTTTAGTCCCTGAGGTCCTACGGTCTTACAGATGCAGACAGGCGGAGGGGAGGGGCTTTGGGTGATCTGATGATGGATCTAATGAGTTTGTTGGCATGATCCCTGGGAACTAGGTTTTATCTCCTTTGGTCTGCTTCTCGATAGCCTGAATGCCCACAGGTATTGGGCTATAAAGTGTTGTAGTAAAAAAAAAAGTAATCTTCTTAGTGATATTTGTTCCATGTCTAACACGTTACTAGATTGAATGCTGCTTTTTAAATTATAATTACTATTGGCCTACTTGATCTCATATAACTTCTGCACCATCAGTGACCATCAGTGACATTATCTAGATTCTGGATAATGTAACTACTACCTGAGGGCTGAGAAATTAAGCGCTATGGTACACAAGACTTCTCCAGTTTGACCTTTCTATTATAGACAATATTCATTGGAGCAAATCGCATTTGTAACCAATTGGGTCTCATTACCATAACTCTTAAAAAATATGCAAAAGCAAAAAACAGATGGTTGTAGAAAACAGTTTTCTGACAATGTCAATAACAGTACATTAATGGAAATTTGTTTAAGTTTTGAGTTTCCTCCAATGAGGGATGAAAAAGTTAAATGTTCAAATTGTTAATCAAAAATTAGAATAGTTACTTGAAATGCAGCAAAATACATATAATCTTGGATTAGTTTGGTTGGTTTCATATAGGAAAAGGCATTGATGTCTGAGGGTAAATTATTTATCCATCCATTCATGCTAAACTGTTTTTGAAAACCAAAACAGCCAAAAGTAAACATAAAACAGAAACAAACCCCAGCCTTTATTTGGGTATCACATCACAGAAAAATGTGTTCTTAACCAGCGAGGTAAACATGAATGATTTATATTATTAGCAAATTCATAAAATTTAGTTTTTAACAACTCAGAAATAGTTTTCAAAACCTCATAAATGTTTAAACATGAAATTACACGTATGCGAAGTACAAGTGAGCTAATCCGAAGTACAAGTGAGCTAATCCGAAGTACCCATATGTGAAATTACAGACACATGTCATGGTTTTGGTTTTTGTATTCAGATCATTTTCTTTTTGTACATCCTCTGTAGGTCAGGAGACAGCCACTATTTTTCAGTAAGCATGTGCTAGCTGTCAGATACACAGCTCGATTGCAGTTAACCAGACCAATAGTAATGCACTATGTAAGCCTATTTATAGGCCCCATCCCCTTTATTTCCCCACAGTGTTGGTGCGGATGGTTGGTTTTCAATTGGAATATTACAGTGATTTATTACGAAGCCCTGATTTCAGACCAGCAGAAATCTGTTTAATGAAATAACGCCACAATAAATCTTGTAATACATTTTAAGATCAAGAAACATGGAAAATTCCATGGCCAGAGACTTCTACGAAGCTGCCTTTTACTTGACAGAATATTAACACGTAACAGTTGCTGTTTCACATTGGTAAAACCGAGTTTGAATGCAAACGGATCGAATGTCCATCATCTCTCACCCCCTACATGACATTGTGTAGGGGGTGTAGCAGCCTGCTGCTGACCAGCTCCTTCAGCAGCAGGCTGCTACACCAACGGTGTAAGAAAGAGGGATACCGCAGGTCCTTCTTCCCTACTGCTGTTAGGATATATAACACCTGCACTGCCTGATCCACAACGTTAGCCTCAGTAGGCAAATGGTAATTCATCAATTGGTTAATTGGTGTTAATCTATTTAATTATTTTAATATTAATATCAGTTAATAAATCTCACTTTTAATTTACCTTTATTTATTTTTTTGCATTGTAAATTACCTTTATTTATTTATGCCTCCATAGTGCTTGTGCTTTTTCCCTTTTTGCTGCTGTAAGGTGTTAATCTTCACACTGTAAAATAAAGTCAATAAAGTATTCTATTCTATATCTACAGTGCTGTTGGTCAAAAGATTCTGGATACAGCTCTGCTTGTTAGTGCACAGATGAAAATCAGTGTCAGATGCCTTTTTGTCTTTTGGCCCTCGGGGCGCATTACATTAACACAAGCCTGATTCTATCATGACATCCAGAAACACCTCTTGATATCATTATCTGCGAAAGCAGGTCGCTGTACCACTTAAAAATTTAGGTTAAAGCTCTTACCAGTCAGAAAAGAAGTCGTATATGAATTTGCTCCATAAATGCTGACATTTTTCTCCGGGTCATGGCTCAATTAAAGGGAACTGAGCTAAAGTAGAAAAGTGTTGTGCGGCCATGGATAATCTGGTATTTTGTCAGTGTTCTGTTAAAAGCCTCCGTGCCTGATGGTGTGTGGGTCCATCGGCCCCTATGGAAGAGGCCAGGTGCACATCTTGAAAATGTTGAGATTCAAAACCAAGGCAAAGCATGTCAGTTAATATAATTCACATTCAAAGAATAAATCAACAGCAAAACTGAGAATATTTAGCTGCCACTATGCTGAAATTCTAATGATGCAGAACATATATTCACTTCACTCACTTCCAGTAGGCCTGTAGACCTATTACTAAAGCAGCCATACAGTAACCAATATGTCTATGTATTTTTATGACAAGTTGCTCCCATCAACTTCAAGAAAAGCAAAGGCTTTTCACTGAACATTGAAAGATCTCTCCGTTTAAATGTTTGCTTTTCAGTGTTCTGTTGCCAAAGTAGTGCTGGTCAAAGATTTTCAAATCACTGCCTTCTGTTCTGTAATGAAATTTATATTCAGCATCCCAATTAATTATGTTTTCTTACAATTATCTTCCCTTGTAAATGCTTTTATGATAAACTAATGTGGATGGAAATGTCTCAAAATGTGTGTTATTGCAGTACATTGTAGAAGTATCAATCATTGTAGATGCAGGTAATATCTAATGGTTTACACTGACTGGTTTACATCAGAGTTCATGTTTTCTCCATTAATTTTTTTCTGCTGTCAACTTTATTCTTAATGTAATTTCAATCATCAGCCCCCCTCCTCTTGCTGGAAATAGGGCGCATGATTGCAGAGGCTGAAAACTTGGATTTGTACTTGGTTTCATTGACACAAGCTTAGATAGATCAATACAAAAATGCATTGTTTAACTGAAAATATGTGAACATGAAAATTTTGCCATAATGACTATTCTAGAAAATTTAAACTATGTCCAACAATTCAGATGATTACATTGCAAAGTCATAATTTTAATTTAGAGTCAATTTTATATATTTGACTTTGCCTGGTTAAAAATTGCAACAGTTTTTAAATTTTTGTATTTTTGTATATAGTTTCCCTAATTTCAGGGCACCAGGATGTCTGGGATAGTTGGCTTCCGGGGTTATTGTGCTTAGTAATGTGTGTTATTTCTTATTTAGTACAGGGACAATTAGACTATTGTTGCCATTGTTCAACACGAGCTGTGCAATATATAATCCAATCTACACACTGCTTATTATTAGTAGGGTTGCAGGGGAGCTGTAGCCTGTCTCAACTTTCATTGCACGAGAAGCAGGTTACACCCTGAACAGGTAACCGGTCCACCACAGGGCAACAAAGAGACCAACAAGACAGACAACCAGGCACACTCACATTCACTCCTAAAAGCAATATCAAGTGAGTTAATCTAAAATGCATGTTTCTGAACTGTGGGAGGAAGCCAAAAAGGTCAGGGAAGCTATAATGGGGCTGATAAACAAGGACACAACCATCAGAGACAAGGGTCAAACCTTTAGATGACCAAATATACCGTCTGTAATACCACTAATAATAAACTGAATGCACTCTTGAGCTCTGTAATTACAAATAAACGGGAAGGCAGAGGAAGCTCTGCACTGCTGATGGCAGCAAAATCCCCACCATAGGAAAGTAAAACCCTCAGAGGCTTGTCTAGCAGATCAGAAGAAACAATACAGTGATGGTGAGGAGAAAGTGTGGAGACCGAAAGGAGCTTCCCAAGGTAGGTCCAAAGTAAAGTAGCTCCTGTGTTAAACATGGTGCGGGGGTATCATAGTTTAGGCATGATGGCTGCCACAGGAAGGGGTGCACTGATCTCCACTAATGATGGAGTGACTGATGATGGCGAAAAGCAGTGGCGGACCGTGCATTTCACACCTGGGCCTTCAGTAGTGCTCCGTCTGAATCAATTCACCCCTCAATAACTATTTTATGGTTATAGAAATCTTCTTATTATGTAGAAATACAGTAGGGATGTCCCGATCCAGCTTTTTGTATTAAAGTTGAAATTTTTTTTTCTACTTACTTAGTTGTCAGACTCATGTTGAACAGGGATTTACTCTTATAACAACTAAAGTTTACACAGACCTGTGGGTTAGGAGATGCTAATGCTAATGCTAATGCTAATGCTAATGCTCGGGTGGGATCGGACTTTAAAAAAAAATGTATCTGGAGTCTCGATTGGCATTTTCTCATGCCGGCCGATACGATC
>CAJRST010008890.1:14652320-14741379 GCA_907169785.1 Menidia menidia | reverse complement strand
ACATTTTACTCACTTACTTTTCTTGAAAAGTCCGTTTTGAAAATGGTATTGACAGTAAATCCGCCACGAAATAATAAAATTGCCATTACACCAACACAACTATATTTCGGTTTGTTTGCTAGCTTTGCCCTGATTGGATATCTGACTATCCAATCAGCGGGTGTGAATACTGTGACATTTCCTGGGCCTTCGCGCAGGCCCTGGCATGACCAACCTAAAATCTGATTGGTTGAAGCAACAATGTCTCGACATGTATTTTCTGTGGGGGGGGGGGGCTGCAGAATGGATTGTGAAGGCCTCCAGGAAGACATCTTTGACTTTGACTCTGCCTAGCGGTTAAATGCTTTTATATGAAAATACATGTCTGGAAGCAGCGCAACCAGGGGGAAAGCTATGAAAGGAAGCTGACAGACTATTTCGAGATATTTAATAAGTTTTCATGGACAAAATATAATTAACATCAGTCTGTGATTCAGATATTTTCTTAGGCCTTCAGAGAAGGCCTTGAAGGCCCTGACGGCCCACCACTGGTGAAAGGATCATCTTATTTGTCATTGTTGCAGTAAATACCTCTGAATATACTGGGTGGAGCCTCATATGCAAAAAGATAATAATTCCAATAATCCAACCTCAGAACCGGAGTTTCTTGAAGCTAGGTAAGGAGTCACTGTTATGAAGGGACAAGTATTAAACTGCTTTAGAACTTTGTCCCCAAACATCATGGAATCCTGAAATGGGATTCCATTCCACTCATGAAAAAAACGTAAAATTCTACACAATGAAACTGATGTACGAGAATGATTTAAGATTACAGTCTGTTTGGATTGGTGATGATCACTGATAAATCAGTACACCAAGACTAGATAAAAATGAAAAAAATAAAATAATTAAATGTTGTTATGCTTAATTTAATCAGTCATGCATATAAAACCACTGTACTGGTTAATTTATTAGACTAGCAGTTATAAAACAAGAGAATATCCCATCAAAGTAGAAGGTAATCCCAGTACTTCGGCTTTTTTTTTCTTTAACTTAACACTGTCTGATATCTGCTGCTGTAAGGCTCTTTAAATTCAAAGTTCGTTGCTTCCTGGCAGATGTTTTCTGTTGTCGATGTCTGGATATATAGGCCGAATACTCGTTGGCTGCTTTCCTTCGTTCTGTGCTCCAGCCTCAGCCAAAACATCTTAGTCTAGTTAAAGTCCAGTCACTGTAGAGGTGACGTCTTTGGATGCAAATACTTGACACAATTCAAGTATTTTTTATGCCACTTTGGGTTAAGTGAAATTTTTAAGTTCACCTGTCCACCAGGACATTTGAATTAGAACAAAAGCTGTAAACTTCAGACTTTTGCTGAAATACCTTGGTAGTTATTGTATTGAAACGGTTTTGTTTGAAACATATTGATAAATGCTTAGTCATGACGGATCAGATCATACAGATGGAAAAAGACATTTAAACTTTGCGGAGAAACAAACTATGGACAATGTTAAAAAATGGTAAATGTTGCTCTCACAGTGTTGTACCTCTGACTATCTTTTATTCTTCCAAAAGGACCCTAAGTTCTTTTTACTTAAGGGAGAGGCATCCTTATTTTATGAAGATCATAATCAGTTGGTAAAACACCAGAACAAGTAATCCATCAACCTCATTGGTCTGTGTGCCAAGGACAGATTTAAAGCCACTGGACTAAAATTACTTACAGATTGTCATAAATAAAAAAGGGCCACAAGTGTTCTTACATGAACTTTAAGGTAAATAGCAATTATCTTATTGAGTTTTATTGTTCTTTCCTCCACTTACTGTATTGGTTAACTCCTCTTTAACAATCCATCTACAGGATTCAGCATGGATGCCTCTCATTACCGTAATTCCTAGGGCATTAACAAGAATTAAGAAAAAAAAATAATAATAAAGGAAAGCAGAGAAATAAAGCTTTTTGCCCTCACTTTTGTCTTTACGATATTGTTAAGGGCTGTAATATGACTGAATCATTTGAGTATCCTACATTACATTAGCACCTCAGTATTATAACTCCTAAATGGCTGGTGCCAAAAAAAATGAAAAAACAATTTTTTTTTACAGTAAAAAAACAGAGCTTTCCAAAGGAATATTTTATGATATATTTCATGCTGAGCAACTAACTGTCGATCTTAATAAGATTAAGGTTCCTTTCTTATTGTCAGAGAAGGCCTACTTGTGAGCTTGTTTGACAGCATCTGGCTAATATTAAGCATTACTCAAAAGGGACATGTTGTATGGTACTGATGTTGTTCTTTAATCCGGGGATGTCTCTCCTAAATTCTTTTAACATATTCATGTAGAAAGTAGGGCTTGTTTTAACCACTGCTGATTCTTTTTCTTTTTTCTTCTTTTTTTCCTCCTCTCCCCTCTGAAAAACCCTACTACGATTGACAGAAACCAAGTTTAGCTTAACCTCAATCTTCAGGACATGCATATAAAATAAGATAGTAGCATTGTAAACAACAGAAGAAAATACATATAGCCATCTATTAAATATTACCACTTATTCCCAACTGGGTTTTTTACTACAACATAGTCAAATTTGGAGTTTAAATTACAACATTGCTGGAAGGAAAGTGTACTTACCTTTGTAATAAAATGCCTCTCAACAGCACAGTAGAACAAAGAATCCCCCTTTTTCACCTTGAAAAGGGCAAGGATGTATCTCTGAGTGACAATTAGATTACCCAGCTTTGGCAAAAATTGAACTCCCCTACAGTTCACCTTTGTCCACATCAAATTCGGATTATCATTAGGTTGCAGGTTTACATGCCAATGGGTTTGGCTTCTAAATCAGCATTTAGAACAACTCTTTAGGACAACATTTTATTGATATGCTGCCCAGAGGATTTCGCAATTATTTCATAAGCAAAATACCCTGGAAACACTATAGACTGTATGGAAATGCTTGTGCTTTCAGTACATGACTTGTGGGTGATTAGCTAGGAGGTGATTCTTTCTAGAGTTTTTGCCTAAAGATAAACAAACAGCATTTTCTTTTTTGTCCTTTGAAAAAAGTGTTTTTTATCCTGAAATTTCAGAGCAATGCAACAATACAACACAATATTAGACCATTTTATGTAGGGATTACCTGGGTATTAGGTCAATCTGACACCAAATGGCAAACTATCTGAAGTGTGTGGTCTGAAGTAAGATTATACTTTCATTTTGGGAGTTACCTGTATTCATCTGTTTGATCTGAGATGGGAGAGTGTGGATTCTCTATTCAGCTTGTTTGGACGCAATAATACTGACAAATTAATGAAAATAAAATGCAAGTGAATATAATATGATTGAATATGTATGTAGAAAATATATTATGATGGGAAAAAGTCTAGTGCAACCTATGCTGCACAGCGAGAGAATAGAAATACAATTCTTACAAAACCAAATGAGAGGAGCTTGATTGCTAATCCTGCTACCTTCCATTCTACTTCCACAAACTCCTGACAGGTACTTTATTCTGTACATTATTTACTGTCGGTTTCTGTTGGCTAGTAAAACAGGATGTCTATTAGGCGTCATGAGAACATCACATTAATTTCTCTATGTGAATCTTTCACTCTGATCTCTAGATTCAAACGGATAGAGATTATGTGATTTTCTATGGAGGGGAATGTAATCGCCACAGATATTTTTAGATAAAAACAGACACGCCCTCGTTGCATTCATGTGTGATTTATTTTTTCTTTCACACTGAATGCCTTCGAAATTACATTGTGAAGCAAGATGGCAGAACAGCACTTAATGATGAGGCACTGACACCCTGTTTTATGTGTCGGTGTTCTGATGCTGATGAAAGGGCCTACATGAGTGGTAATATTGCTAGGATCAAAACTGAACACTCAGGGACTTATTATTCACTGTGTGCAGGGAACACACAACTCCTCCATACCCGTGGCTGCTTTTTCTTTTGATATAATGATAACAGAAAGGAAGTTTTCTTGTCCCAATCACAAGGCTACAGTTGGGTCATGCTGAAGCTGATATTTTTACCCATGCTGTAGATATTGTCTGTTCTTAAAGCTCTTTGTTGAAATTCTGCCATACATTGTGACGCAGAAGTGGAGTACAGTGATGCTAGGTACATTTTTTTGAACTGGGGTACTGCGTTTTTATGGCTCACCAATTTTACACTATGAAACTCAAGTTGTCGTCATGAGTTGAGTGCACTTTCCGTTCTCCATCCCTGAAAGTTCTCCATCATCATATCTAGACCACCTGCTCTCTTGTGAGCGGCAAATATATGGCACATATTCAGGAGCAATTCAACCTTGAATGCAGTTGAAAAGATTGACTCCTTTTATTCTCGTCAGCCAGTTTGCGTCGGGTTAAGTGTTCATGCTTTTCATATGGTTGCCATGCAACCATATAGAACAAATAGCCATCTAATCCATAAATACACCATTCACAAATGCCTCTATTCTTTAATGCTGCTTTGCTACCTTCTTGGGTTTATATGTAACACTTTCATTTCAACTCTTAACTCTTCTTCTGCTCAATCTGTCCCTTAACCCCCCTCTCATGGTTATTTTTAATATCTGTCTATCTTTTGGCTTTTCTGCCCTATTCTGTCCCGAGCTCAGCTGCTCATAAATCAGAGCAGCGTTTAAGGTCACAAACACACTTCTCTTAGTCTGATAAGAGAGCTTGTATATATGTTTTTATTGATTTATTCTTTACATTCACATGGTCAAAAACGAGGGAACTTAGGTGGTATGTTTGACCACTTGCTACAACCCGATTTGAGCAAGACGAGTATAGTGTCTTGGCTTGTTGTTGTTATTATTATTATTAACAGTGATTGATCCAGACATGCCTTGTGTTTTAAAAAAAAAAGTTTTATATAATAATACACAATTATAAAGGATAGTTAGGATTCCTCTCAATCCTCTGAACAGAGAGTTAGACTGGTCATGTTTACCTTGGTTTGAGAAAATACTGTAGATTTGGAGAAATTTACCAACAGAACTGTAACTTCAACTCTAACTATGGTTTTTTTATTATGAGTTAGCCAGCAGTTTTTCTGTGAACAGTTTTGTAGCCTAGTTGATTTACTTTTAAGTCAAACACTAAAAAAGATTTGAGATGAAAAATATGCAAAAGAATGTAAGAATACATTTTTGACAAATTAGTTTTGGCGTGTGTTTTTTTAGAATAACAATCACCTTCAGTAAGGAGCTTGGACATTCTCCCTGGGCTATTGTATCTACATTTAGAATAAATAGCATTTACTGAATAAATAGCAATAGCATTTGTCCAATTTGGTAGTATTGTGCCTCTTTTTTTAGCTCAAGAAGGTAATCTTCTTGTGTTTTCACTTATGTTTCTATCCTGTTCACACCTGGCCTTTATTTGTTATCACGTCCTTGCATTATCTACTTCTGGTTTTATTTTGGTCTGCAACAGTCCATTGATGTTTCCTGCCTACATATCCCTCCAGTAGGTCTACCTGATGTCTTTGCTAATGGAAGATTTTACATTATGTCTTAGGTGTTTAGTTCATGCCTGGGCAGCACATTTAGTTTATTCTAATAAAACCTTTCATAGTTATATTCCATTGTCACCAATTCCCTGCACTTTCCTAGGGTCTGTGGCATTACCTTAACTATTATCCTCATTCAATTAGGGGTATGAATCCATACTACTTTTTACGGTTGGAAAAAAAAATACATCCTTTTTATAATGCAAGCAGAGACTTACCCTTTATGTTCATAATTCTGGTCTGGCTCAGCCTGCATCAACAAACTTTCCAGTGGGACCCATTTAGGAAGAGAACAGCCTTGGATGGTTATAATTTAAACATGGAGACACATAACTAAGGTCATTGGTCCAACTCACAACAACTCATGATATCATATCTTGGTGGTTGTCGATCAGCTCTAAGTCAATGTTTGAGACTGTCCGATTAATTAGTCCTCATCATTAATTATCAACTACCGGAAAGTATTAGATGCATAGTATTGCTACAACTGTCTCTTTTTCACTCTTCAGGATGATTCCAAATAGATTTGAATTAATTTGACTTGACAAACAAGATTAATGCCACTATCCAAAAGCAACTGAGTACCACCTAAATACAAGTGGGGTCTTGACAACCAGGTGTTGCTATGTTTATAAAACTGGTGGAATTGTTGGGATTGTTCAACCAAGAGGTCACTCATCAGTGACATAATTTCTGGCCAATCAGTAGTCCTCAGCCTGTGGACATCACATTTGAAGCTGTACTCTGCTTGCTTGGACCCTGGGCATACAGGTGTAATTGCTATGCGCCACTACCTCATGCTACCTCTAGGAAAACCAAAAGAAAACCAAAACAAAATTGAGTTAGCTAAAGGTACCAATGGAAAACCTATTATTATCATTAGCTTATCATTCGAACCAGGAAATATCATATCCTGATATTTCATGTATAAATGTGTGGGCAGGATACATTAAAGGTAATTTAATTTCCAGCAATTCCTCAAAAAGAGTCACCCCCCTCTCAGTTAGAAATTATACACCTGTGTTGGCATGTTAGTAAGTAACTAAACAACTAATTTATATTTTATAAACACTATCTGATACTGTTAAGTAATGGGGAGGTAAGAAATTACAAAAATGCCAACATCATCAAAGTCAAATAATATTACTTTGACTGTAATTGATCAGTCACTGATTTTGAATCTGCAGCATTGTCTGATAAAATCATCTGGCATGTTAAATGACTGGACATATGAATGAGTGTGTCACAGTTTGCTAAAATACAGATGGGAATTAAAAAGTCACTATTCTGTGCAACTGAAGAGATTTTAATCCCATAAATAAACAGCTACGTGTGAACATACTATGCACTTATCTAATTACAGAACAAAATCTCCCTCCCTCCCTCTACGCTGTTTTCCTTTCGTCTCGCATTAAGTGGTGGATGGCCCTACATTAATGTTAAGTGCCACTAGCCTTGGCGTATGGAAATGAGCAAATGCTTTGATTTGCTTTCCCCAATGAACCTTGTTTTCTCAGCTAAAATGCTTCACAACGAAACAGGGAAGACTGAATCAAATTCTATTCGTGAGACTTTGCATGTCAGGGGCTCTGAATTTAAGCTTCACCAACTGAAAGCACCATTCTCTCTTGTTTTCAGTACACTGTTCCCTGTTTGTTTGGCCCACATGCCCCCCACCTTTTCTTCCCTATACTTTGCATGCACAAGATTAATTTACTCTGTTGCGTCACACATGCTAAGCACATGATCCTAATTTTACAACCAAGCTACTGTGTTTTTTTTATGCATGTGAATCTAATCAGTGACTGTTAAACTGTTTCTGAGAGGTTATAAACACAATAACACACCCGCACATAATTAAAAACCCAGTGTGTTATATCCTGAAACATTTGTCTCTGACAAAAACAAAATCAGCATGTCAAAACTGCTGTGAAAATATTTACTTTATACAATTCAATATTTCTAAACTGCTTTAGCAGATTGGTTTTATAAGATGTTCAGATTTTAACCTGGCCATTGTAATTGCCTGCCTGAGATCTACAGGGACCTTGGTCATCTTTCTTTATGGCTAAAAGTTTGTGATTATAAGTACATACAAGCAGACAGATCTGCTAAAATTTTTCTAAACATATCATGGTAAAAAAGACAAGAAGGCAGGTGTTAAAAAAACATCTCATAAAAAGGAACAAATCATGTTTATTTAATCTTTAACTTTAACTTAAAATTAGAAATTTATTTTGTTATATTCTGAATCTATTTTGAGCCACTTATTCCCTATAGGGCTTCAGGGGGGTTTGAGCCTATCCTAGCTGGCATGGTGTTAGAGGTGTAATACACCCTGGACAGGTCACCAGTCCTTTGCAGGGATACACAGAGAAAAATTACCACACGTACACATTAATTCCTTGGCGGAATTTAGATTGTTCGACGGTGCTACCCACCAAATTACCCGGCTGCCCCATGGATAAATCTATAAAATATGTCTATAGTGTAAAGATTTTCTGCACAGAAAACATGTGCTTTCGATGTATGATTTATACAGTTAGTGGAGTGATGCCAAGCAGCATGGGCATTCTGCAGAGCAGAAAATGGTGTTTGACTTGACGTTGAAGACTACTTTTATGAGGTTTGGCTTGTTTTCTACGATAAAAACGGATTCCCCACTTGCCAATGTTCTGAGAAGTTGTCAGCTCAGCTTCCTCCTCAATATTCTAAGCTGAGAGAACTCTTGCTGCTCGACATGGCTTGTAAGACCCTAAAGACTCAAAAGTACTGAATATTTTCACCAAAAAATAAATAATGAAGTAAGATAACACAAAATATGGCAGGCTGTTATGTTTAACCTGCTCTGAAGGCTGCCATTAGCTTCAGCCGTGTTTCACTCATGGATTCAGTCATTGATTTTCTGTCTGTCAGTCTGATTGCCTTCAGCATCAGTCAAAGACTGATCAAGCAGAAAAATGTTATCCTTTGGCAGGATCATAGCACTTTCCTTCTAATTTGACAGAAGGATGACTGGATGCTCTATCTTAATTAATTCTAATGTAATCCTGCACAAGGAATCAGTTTAGGTGTAATGGGTTTTTAGAAAAAGGATTAAAAAAGCGCTGTGGATACAGAAAAAAATGTCACATCTTTTTTGGATAATTTGTTAGTTTGTGTCTTTTTTTCTGTTTTACCAGTTTAATGGTCAGCCAACAATCAGCTCTTTTAACTTTCTAACACTTGCACTATATTTCTGGTTAGTTACAATTGCAGCCAATGAAGTACATCTTTCACTGAGGCTGGTGGGGGATGGAAATTATTCTCCTGCCTGCTTTCAGGGTGATGCATATTGTATGAAGTGAGTAGCCTCATTCATGTTTCACTCTCCCTTTGCTTGCTTCACAAGATTTATCTCAGTGTCTTGGTCATTTGGCGATTCCAGCTGCTAGTTATTTACATCCCTGTTGAGTTCCAGGACAATAACCTTGGTAAGGTGTGATTTTAATCAGGACACCAGTATGGCCCCAGTGTCGTTTCAAGATTAACCTGCTCAGAGTAGGTGAATAAATTGGATATTTGAGTAATGGAAGAGAGCAACTGTCTTCTTTTTAAACTATTAGCTTCAACAAGTGGCTCTAAGAGCAGCCTTTGGGCTCAGGGAATGGTTTAAATAGAGTGCAGCTTCATTTCTATACAATTGTTCTTAGACTGGAGGAAAAACCTAAATGTGTTATACATGGAACAAATCTTTTATGAGTCATATAGAGTAATGAATTTAACAAAGACGCAGCCACAAACAGTGCACAGATGGAGGAAGATTAACAGGAAAGTGCGTTTGTACTTGTGTGCGTGAATGTGTGTATTGCACAGTCTGTGCATTTAAATAGATTTTCAACACAGTAGCAGCTTTGCATACTGAACCAGTTCTCTAGCTATTGTTCCACATTTGTCTATCATTGCTTCTGTCTCCACCACAGAGCAGTTCTAAAGAACACCGACTGGACACGATAGGACAACCACTTATATCGCAAATTTCATCGTCATACAACTAGAAAGGTTTTGACCGAATGTCCGTAGAATATTAACCCTTTCATGTATAGCAGTCACTACAGGGAACAGCTATTTAAGAGCCATTTTCTTGTTTATGTATGGGTTTTTATATTTAGAAATCACATAGGCCACTGAAGTTGACAATGGCGCAGCATTCGATAAAGATTAAAAAATGTCTACAATAAGGAGTCGAGACTGAAATAAATCAAGGGGTTGATTGAGTGGGGGAGAGAGAAGGGATGAGATTTAATTCAAAATTATTATATAGCGCCAAATAACAACAATTCTCTCCCAGCGCTTTCCCAAAAGAGCAGGTCAGACCGTACTCTGAAGTTATTTACAGAAGCCTAACAATTCCCACCAAAAGCAAGCACTAGGTGACACAGGCAAGGAAAATGTTCATTTTAAGAGGCAGAAACCTCGAAAAGAACCATGTCTCAGGGTGGGCGGCTATCTGCCTCGACCGGTTGGGGGTGAGAGAGGGCAAGGGCAAGAGAGAGAGAGCGAGAGAGAGAGAGAGAGAGAGAGAGAGAGACAGCCTGCACAGTAACACATAGAGGTACAGACAAGTAAAGGTAATGTTGCTAAAGACTGAATGGAAAATAGTATAGATATTGATAGTATTGGTAATTATAACAGTAAAAGTTGCAATAGGACTAGGAACAGTAGTTGTAATCATAGCAGAGGTTGTTTAGTAGGAACATGGGGGCAGCAGAAGACTTCCTACCACAGATCCAGACTCCACAGCTCTAGAGCCAGGAACACCTGCAGGAAGTGATAGGAAGAGAGAGGAGAGGGACGAGAAAGCACACAACTACGGGAAAAGGAAGAAGTCCAGTTAGTAACATGCATTAATGGGATGAGGTTGCACTCAGAGGGAGAGAGAGAAGAGGAGAGGGCAGCCCGGTGCATCGTGGGAAATCACCCGGCAATGTAGGCCTACAGCAGCATAATTAACGCTGGATTCCGACTCACCTAAGCCAGCCCTAACTATAAGCTTTATCAAAAAGGAAAGTTTAAAGCCTACTCTTAAATGCAGAGATGGTGTCTAACTCCCGAACCCAAACTGCAACCTGGTTCCACAAGACAGGACTCTGATTGCTGAACGCTCTGGTATTATACGCTCTGATATCAGTGAATATTAGAATAGGATGAGAGTTGCATGGAAAGTTCTATGTTGATGCATTGTGTTACAAAGAATGCTCTCCAATTGAATGGATATTGGGAAATAAATACGTTTTTGACAAAAAAAAGTTTACTTTTTTATGCCTAAGGAAAATAAAATAACGCTGGTAAAAATGTTGACAGAAATTGTCATAATTTAAGCATGAAATGGTTAAAAGACATTGTGGTGGTACTCAGTTGTAATAAATATCAACCTGAACCAAGTATGATAAATTCAGGAACCATCGAGTACAGCTCAGGGAAAGGGACTAAGAATTCTTGGGTATCTTCTGTAGCCACAGACATCTGATAGTAGAGATGATACACATGAATATCACAAACATTATCCATGTCCAGCCAAGGCTGTGGATCTAATGTTTTTTTTTTTCCTGTGTCTCCTCCACAGACAGACACCCTGGCAGAAATGACCTGTTGGTGAGAAAGCAGATCCAAGAATCAACTCTATTTTAGATGGGACACGGCATCGAACCAGCAATATTTTTGAAAAAAACTGTAAAATCTAAGGAAACACACAAGACTGATTTCAACACAACTTTACCTCCCTCCACTTTACTCTGACCTGATCAGAGAAAACCACATTTCTACCTCCCAGAGAAACAGAAAAAAAAGTACCGGATTGATTAATTTACTTTAGAGCTTCCCTCTTTTTGTCTCAGCATGCAACTTGTCTCCAATTTACCTCAGGGAATTCCACCCACAGTCTACCTCCTATACCAAAATAGCTAACCCATTGATAGACGGAGCAAGGGCCACACCTGTGACCTGTTGCTGTCGTTCCTGTAGCAACCTGTATTACCTTTCAGGATCTCCTCACGAATAACCAGCATTGACCTTAGTCCTCAAACCACCTGCCGGCTCTCAAGTACTTAGTTGGCTAAACTGAGCTGATC
This sequence comes from Menidia menidia, assembly GCA_907169785.1. Classification (NCBI taxonomy): domain Eukaryota; kingdom Metazoa; phylum Chordata; class Actinopteri; order Atheriniformes; family Atherinopsidae; genus Menidia; species Menidia menidia. Next base: position 14,729,760 of record CAJRST010008890.1, on the reverse strand, counting down.
CACATTAGTTAGGACAAAAGACTAATGTCTTTACTGGAAAGCAAAAGGAAGCTGCCTGCTTAGAGTAGCCTCACACCTATATACAATATAGCTGGCATGCAACTATATACCTCAGCTTTCTATAGTAACACCTTGACCAGTGACTTTCGTTCTGGTGTTTTAATCCGTCCGGCAGGTAACAAACACTCATTAGCTGGGTGCTACAGCTGACCCAGTAGACATCTTATACCAGCTTCTATCGTTTGCCTAAGGGGCAACAGTATGGCAACGGTAGCCAGGGAGGCCTCTGGAGAAGCAAAGTGACTCAAAAGCACTGCCTGACTGGGAGCTTAGTCTCATTTGCTTCACAGCAAGGGAAATCAAACTAAAACATTAGCACAAGAGAGCGGTTACCCGCAACCATTGTTACTTCCTCTTCCTGGCTCGATTTCACCCATCACGGCATGGAGTCTCCATGTAATTATACTATCCAAGGAGTGGAAGAAGTTCTTTACAGCTTCATCATTTGATCTCGCTCTGCAGGCCAGACACAAAGAACAAATATATTTCCTGCAGATCTAATGCAGAGCGATATACACTCTTGGATCCAAACAGAACAAAGTCAAAGAAGATTTGGATTTGTGTGACAGAGAAGAACAAAGGGGGTGGCTGAAACGCAGTGGGCAAAAAGAATGCAAAGGTGAGTGTCTTTTTCTCGTGTCCATCCATGTGTTTACTTGTTTCTCATGTGATCTAATCACTTCACAAATAATTCCAGGGAATGATAGAGGAATATTTTTAGTTTGTGTATTTTGTTAACTTGTTATCATTTCAGTTCTGTGTATCACTGTCTGACATTTAAATGACATTTCGGCCATATTAGACGATGCAGAGTTGAGACAGACTGGAGATTAAGGAAAGATAGAGTCCACTGTGTAGTAAATGTCATTAACTGAAACTGAACTCTCCAGTAACGGCGTGCTGCACTTCTTGGGGAAAATGTCATGAAAACAGCTCAACTCACAGAGACTGTTTGATAAAGAGGCTTAAAGTAAATGTAAACTCCAAAACAATTCATATCTCAGGCTCTCAACGTTCAGTTATTGTACGGGAGTGGTCTTTTAGAAATGGCCCTACAGTTCGTGGGCTGTAGGTTTCAGATAATTTGACTCCTGTACAGGTCCAGAAACTGCAGTAGAACTTTAAATAGACTTTTCAAAGCTTGGAGAGGTGACTACTTTTCTCTGTAGACAGAGACGTGGGAGGTTCAATAGATGGGAATGCGCTTAAAATGAGCCATTTGTACCAGCTGGACCAGATATTTACATCCTCATTTGATTACTTGTTGAGTATGCCGGACTGCAACGGGCAAAAAAATATGTATACCAGCAGATCTAACAAAACAATTTGAAATCGGTTGCTGAGATTTTAAAAATGTATTCCCTTGTTTACTTTTCTATTTAATTTTGGTTACAGTTATTAATTGTTGACTTTTTTATCATCTTTTTTTAATCATTGTCCCTTTTTTAAAAATGTTTTATCTGTATTTTATGGTTCTTAAATGGCAATGTAAATCATTTGGATTACTTACATGAATTAACATCACAATAGCCTAAAATTTAAGAATATATATGAGTCTGCTCATATACATTATCTACTTCAAAGAAAGGATTTGTTCTTGATTTTTTTCTTTTTGTATGATTTGAGTGTGCAGCAAGTAAAGACAAAATCTATCTTGTCTTGAGTTCCAATTACAAACTTCTGTTTACTATAACTGTGGTAAAAGTTGCCTGAATGAAAGATTTCCCCCAATTTTTAAATGATTCATGAAGTCGGTAATAAGATAAGATAAGATAAGAGCTTTATTGATCTCACAGTGGAGAAATTCACTGGTCACATATCGGTTAGGGTACAAAAGGAGGAAAAGGTGCATAAAGTACATCAAAAGCAAGCAAATATACAAAGAAAGAAACACAGCGTAGAGATTTGGGTGATTAAAATATATACAATCATTGAAGGCTCACACACAGTACACATATTATACAGGTCAATAAATATAACACAATTGCACAGCAGTTGTTAAAGTGCAGAGTTGTACAGTCTGGTAGCAGCAGGAATAAAAGACCTGCGGTATCGCTCTTTTTTGCACACAGGGTGTCTGAGTCTTTTACTAAAGGAGCTGCTCAGCTCCTCTACAGTCCGATGCAGGGGGTGAGAGGTGTTGTCCATAATAGATCTTAGTTTGGACAACACTCTCCTCTCAGCCACTTCCTCCACTGAGTCCAGAGGGCAGCCCAGGACAGAAGTGGCCTTCCTCACCAGCTTATTCAGCCTCTTCCTGTCCCGCTCTGTGCTGCCAGGGGCCCAGCAGACGACAGCGTAGAGGAGGGCTGAGGCCACTACGGAGTCGTAAAAGCTCTGAAGGAGGGGCCTGCTGACTCCAAAGGCCCTCAGCCTCCTCAGGAGGTGAAGGCGGCTCTGACCCTTTTTATACAGGGCGTCGGTGTTGTGAGTCCAGTCCAGTTTGTTGTTCACGTGAACACCCAGGTATTTGAAACTTTGTACAGTTTCTATGTCCTGCCCCTGGATGTTCACTGGGGGGTGGAGTGGTGGTCTTCTCCTAAAGTCGATCACCATCTCTTTGGTCTTATTGGTGTTCAGACACAGATGGTTTTTCGAACACCAATTTACAAAGTCCATGATGACCGACCGGTACTCTAGCTCGTTCCCCTCAGACACACAGCCCACAATCGCCGAGTCATCGGAGAACTTCTGGAGGTGACAGCTGTCCGTGTTGTAGGTGAAGTCTGAGGTGTAGATGGTAAACAGAAACGGAGACAGGACTGTGCCTCTCTATTGCAGTGATGAAGCTGATTTGAGATTAGAAACTGGAACACTTTGGCTGTTAACGTTTTAAGGAATCGCTTAGAAGGCCAAAGGCAAAGTGTTTTTCGCCTGCTTCTCAGAAAGTATACGTATATCTGTGAAGGTTCTCAGTCATCCAGGTCAAGCTTGAAAAGTTCAGTTTAGGCAAGTGGACGTGAAGTCATCTAGAAGATGTTTCGCCTCTCATCCAAGAAGCTTCTTCTGTTGTAACTAATGGTGGGGAGCACTGAGATTAATATGCTGCAAGTGTAACAAAAAGAATTAGGGGAAAAAACAAGAGGTGGCTGCAACACGGCCCTTCCTTCTGTCTCAACATTGTGATATATGTCCATTCATTTTGAGAGCCCTGTTTGTTTACTCAACTCTGTGGATGATGTGGGTATCATGCTGGACCCTTTGTTTGTTTGTATCATCAAAGAGTGAAGGGGAAGAAGATGGGGGGGAAAAAATGTGATTTTTGTCATTACTGACAGGGAGATTACATTTGAAGATGTGGCTCACCTCACCTCATCTCATGGGGCCTCACCCAAAGAACTCTTATTCAGTCAGAGACAGCCAAACATGCATTGCTTTTCTTCATTGAAAGTCTCCTTACATCTTAACGCCAGAGTATTGCTTTCCTACCCTGTGCTTTGCGTTACCATGGTAACAGCGACCCTTCCCCCCCTTACTACCTGTGGCTGAAACACAGTGATGTGTAGAAGGCAAGTCAGTGGATGTGCAAGTTTTACACCATATTTACAGTGTATCTAAATGGCATGTTGATCTGTTAGCACATTAAAGCACACATGGGACGTCACAACAGCTTTTTGTGGTGTGTCCGTGTTCGCCGATTGTATTCATACGTATGAAATTGGATCCTTGACTGACTGATCTCTGGCTCTCTGAGAGTAATGCAGGGATTTGTGGTTTTCATGAATTTTAAGTTAACTCTATCTAAAGTAAGCTCAGTTTGCATTACGGAGGCCAACAAAACAGCAGAATAATTATTTTAATTAACTATAAGAAAACTGCGGCTACACATTGAGGGTACTTCCCTTTCCTCTATGTCTAATATACCTTACTTGCGTCTTCATTATTGGGGAAATATTAGGGGTGTTAAGAACATTCAATTGGAATTATAACCTGCTTTTTAACATTTAAGAAGCCATATAATTTAAATTTGTTGAACATGGATTGAAATGTATAATACACAATTCAGAGTCCTTCAACATTTCACATTTCTTAGAATTTAAAATCTCCTTAACACCAACAATATCCTCTGAAAGGCAGGGTCAGACAGCTTGTAGTTTTCTGTTCGCTGGAACCAATCCTTGCTACTTCCTGGGTGGGGCTGTAAAGCTATGTGATGTTTGCAGCTAACTAGCATGCAACATTGCATAATTTACACTAAGTGGTTGGAGAACAGGATTAGACCAAGGTAACTGAAGAACTTTTTCAACCAAGTAATCAACAAGAGGTCAACAACCCAAAGTTGATCAAGGCAATTGAGGCTTTGTTCACACTTGAAGTAAAAATGGGTCCAAATCTAACATTATTGTCCACTTGTGACCCATATCTGATTTATCATGACAGTCTATCACATGTAATCCTAAATTAAGTATACATCTTGTGTTTTTTTTAAAGTTATTTATTTATTTATTTTTAAAGCAACCTCAGTCAGTACAGTCACTGTTCTAAACTAACTAAACTAGGTCTGTCAATTGTTTGATTGGGAACTTAGGCAGATAAAATGGAACATACAGATTAGCCAAGCGAGCTGTGCTAGTTCTATGACCTATGCACTAGTTTTGCTATCTTCAGTGTAAGAACGACTAGCGAAGGCAACTGTCAGCTACTAGCAAACTCAGATGTGGGTGGGGCTGATAAGCATAGTCATAGAACTCTACTCACATGTAGAGTAGTAATAGTTTCACTCATGCCTTTGATTACTTATCTTAGCACCCACTCTTATATATCTTCCTTGAGAAACTCTGATGTAACAAACATGACATAAATCTTGCATAAAAGAGATGTGGGCTATGTAAATATATCATAACCGTGACCCTCTTGTACAATTTTTTTAAAATAACGGAGTGAATTAAAATCTTCCAATGAGAGTAGAATTAAATTAGTGCAATAGCGAAGAAATTATAATGATTCTGGAGAAATCTAAATGCTAAATAATACACATCCAGGTTTAGGTCAAATTACCTTTATGATATAGAGAAGAAAATCTATATGGTGACTAAGCCAAGAATGAAAAGGATGCAAAAAAAACACCTTGCACTTATTCTGCACAAAGCTATTAACAAACAAACAAAACCACCACAGTGAACTGATTTCTTATCTGATTTATTTTCTCTATGCAAAGAATTGTCTTTAGTTATTTGTACGTCCCGAAAACCCTTCCTTGGGTAATTACAGCTAGACAATCAACAATCTATCATGCTAATACAGGCTTGATTATTGTCAATCAAGGCAAGAAAAATATCTACATCTCTTTTAATTAGATGTTTTTTCAAAATTAACGGGTGAGAAATGTCTTTTTGCCATAGTTTTAATGGGACATTCAGCGAGAAAAGACATTGACTTGTGATGTCTTTTACATGTCCTATGAAATGTTACAAGGCAAAAATGCCCATAAAAACCCAAAATATAAGGTCAAAATTAAATTGAAAATGTATTACAGAGTGGCCCTTTTATCAGAATATAGCACAAAAACCTTTTCCTCTGTTTAAATAATGCGGTAAGAAAACCTTCAATTTTTTTCAGCAAATGCAAGTTCAGTCAATTCTCCAAATATGGGTTTTTCTAAACCAAATAGAGCATCTATACCTATTCAGCAGATAGATTTGGTTTATTTTTTGCAACTAGCTTTGTCACAGCCAATGCAGACACCATAGTTATTCTATATGGATCTAGAAATTTTGAATTTTCTGTGTTCTCTATGGACAAACTGACAATAAAACACTTTCAAACTCACACCATGCTTGCTGATGAGATTGTTATATTGGCGCTATGCACTTGGTATGTTCAATGACCCAAAAAGTTTCTAAAAAAGGAAGAAATTGAAAGTTTTCAGTGCTATGTGCCTGGGAATTTCAATTAATCTTAAGTGAACAATTTGGCCGTGATGGACTGGAGGTCTCTACTTCCTACTCGGAATAAGCAGGTGAAAAAAATGGATGGATTGGCAGTCAGAAGTTAGAAGCAGTCTGGTTGATCATCTGCTGTACAATCAGTTGGATTGACCATAAGTATTTTTTTCCTCACAATACAAACAATATATTAAACAAATGATCTATGCATAAAATGGATAAAACGTTGTCTTTTTTTGTCTTTGTTTTTATGGACACATCTCCTATCTTTCCAATATGATAGTTTTTGCCAAAATTAATATTTTTAAGAAAAATATTATTCTTCTTATATTAGTCTAGTGCCTTAACACTCGTCAACCTGTGCTCTCAATCAAAGCAGTGAAGAAGCACACCAGTGCTTGTGGATGTCAGGGCACAGAGCTCCAAGAATTCACACAGTTCCAGCATTCATAAACTGAATTAAAGGGACTGGCAAGAGTTGCTGCAGTGTTAGTTCTACCACTCTATTTTGGTGAAATGACTCCAAGCTGCTAATTTGTTCAACTGCCTGTTCGTCCACTCAAACTTTATCTGGCAAATATACAGTATAATAATACAAGGAGGGGAAATCTTTAGAAATGCTGTATAAGCTCTGTGCAATTACTTGTCCTGATCACAGCTTAGGCAGCTTCAAATACTGCACTTTAACAGATAAAAATACATGAGTGATAGTACTTTATTAGCAATGTTTGCATATGTATTAAAATGTATTCATTTATTTACTGCCACTTCTTTAGGGATATATTAGCTTTTTTTTGTTCTATTCAGAAAAGTATGAGTCCACCTGAAAGGAGTTTCAGTCAGCAACGGTAGGGTAGTGAATATTTTTATGCCAGTTTGTTGGGAAGATAAGTGTATTCTAGTGCGAATTCATAGAAAGTTGGAAAACTCACCTGTCAAATTTTTTGTACTCCCAGATGCTCAGGCAAAAGATTCCCAGGAGAAACGAGCATGCTAATAAGGGACAGGAGATGGACGTTTTTTGTTGCGTGGTTTAATGGTGCATTGTTTTATGGTTTTGCAAATTCAGCTGAAGGGGGAGTTTAAATATGAGTGTCTATTCAAAAAGGAAAAAGCAATTTGTCACTACTAATGAGGTTTCTCTTATTCGATATCAGATAACTTGTGTGGTGACAAGTTAGTGACACTCTATATGAGGTGCCAATTTAGATCTGTGAAGGGAGCCGCAATTGATAATATGTCCTGGTTGCTGCTGCCAAATCAGAAGGGAAGGACTTCAATAAAACAGTCACAGCTTCACATGTTCTTTTTATTTTTTTCAACATTGGACAACTTGACAAAATAACATGACAAGGTTCCCAAAGGGATTTAATGGGTCGCTAACGTTTTTCCTCTGCCAAACAAGCACAGACATGTGGGCCTTATGTGTATCTTACATTTAAACTCCGCTGTACATTTTGGTACATAATAAAATTGTTGACACTTGCTCATTAATGTGCCTTTACATGTAAACACATAACCTGTTACTGAGTGATTTTGACTTGTCTGATATTCCTTTTGACTGTGAAGGTTAAAGTGGAGAGCAAACTTCTAGCTGACTTCGTCCATTCTCGTCTTACTTGAATACTGTTTCACCTTTATGAGTTCAACTACCTTTATTAATTAAATTATCAAAACCAATTTTATTTCTGTTTGATACAAGTCTAAAAGTAGCAGTTTGCTCACACACAGTTTTTTATAAGTTCAGGAGCTGAGAAAAACCAGAGGTTCTCAGCATCTGAAGATCCATCCTGCCATCCATTTTCGTAACTGCTTATTCCCTAATGGAGTCATGGCGTCTGGAGCCTAACCCAGTAGTAAGTGGGCGAGAGGCGAGGTACACTCTGGACAGTCAGAATCTGAAGATGTTAATCCTAATTTTTAAAAAGATGCCACAGATTTGGAGAATTACTTCACTCTTTTGGATTTGCAGCACAATGTTGACCGGTCTTAGTTAATTCTTGAGTGATCTGATGGGCTGATTTTGTTGCCTGAGGTTGCCATTGTTTGGTTATAAATAAAATGGCTAACATGTTTCATTTTTAATATTAGTTGTATTCATTCAATAGTTCTATTCATTTTTTATTAAAAAGAAAATGGGTGGGAGCATATCCAAGCTGTCATTGGGCCATGGGGGGGAACATCAACATTAATCAGATCTTTGCACAAAAAACACTTTTGCTTTGACTGCAGTTAAAAACTAGAAAACACCCAATTTCAATCCCTAAACCTCCTTAAATCCTGGACAGATGGCCATTTGTCTAGATTTTGTGTTTTTAACCAGAGAAGATTTAAAAGATTTGTCAGGAATGAGTCAGCCTCTTGCCACAAAGCTAAATTAAAACTACGAAAATTACTTTGTAAAAGAAATTAAGCCATTGGAAATTAAACGACACTGACACTAACGGATATTTACGCTATGTGAAAAGATGATCAGAAAACATGTGTAAGATTGTATAAAAAAGTTCACGGATTGTGATCCACAGAGATATTTCTCACAAACCGATCTTCATATGAGGGTGAACCCTGCTCATAGAGTTTAGCAACCTTATTTTTATTATTTTTGGAGCAAATATCTGACTGGCAAGTTCACATAAAACAGGTGCTGTTGCTCGCCTGCGATCATTCATTGTCATATTTTATATCAAGCTGAAAAGGGACACGGCTGCTGACTCCGAAGCAGAAATAGATATGCTTAAAAGTTACTCAGAGCACTCACCAGGTTTATTGTTGATGTAAAGGTCATTATCATCAAAACTCTTAAATAAAAAGACAGTGTTTTATCTCAATTTGGTGCAATTTTTTAAGTTTGATGTACACAAGAATGTCGCTATTACGAATGAAAGAGTGTCTCTGAATTCCCCTTAGAGTAAACGTGCTGACATTTTTTCACTAACCGTAGTGAATCAATTGCTCAGAGGGTGGTGCTTCCAGATGGTTTTAGCTCTCATCTTGGGCATCTGTAGCATAAGTTGCCATGGTTATACCACCCTTTAGAAGAGAACCAGCTTCACAATACTGAAAATCAAGAGCTGAAATGCTAATCCCCCTTCGAGTCTCCCAGAAAGGATTGTGGGATGTTTTTCTGATTATGTGAACCTTTAACAGCCATTGCCTCTACATACATAATCCTGTGTTATTAGACTTTCAATTCTTTGCATCCTCATAAGTTTTATGCACAAAGACCATCTGTTTTATTGAGATATTTTGGTGGCTTTGCTCTTTTTCACAGCAACGCAGCATATAATGCAGCTTGGTATCCATAATTATGGATGTCTCTGTCCTTGTTAAAATGACCACCCCCTGCTGTTAAGCTGCTTCTTGAAAACCCCAGCACTGTGGGCGCTTTGAGCTGTGTGGTGACCCTTTATAATGAGCACTGCTGCGTAGAGATGGCTGTTATTGACAATGATAAAGAATTGAATCAACCACTCCAGCCTTTAAGGACTAAGTTCTCATCCACATTCCTGATGACCATTATAACTTTAGATACTTAAACATACTTAATTTGGGAACCTTTGTGCAGGTACAAAAAGTTTCAAGTAGAATATAGTTAGCTTTTTGTGTCGTTCTTGTTGAACAGGCACTACATTCTTGCTTTGTCAGTGTTAAAGGCTACAACAAATTTTACAGAAGACTACCAATTAATATTCTTTTTTGATTATCTATGCAAACTCACACAAGAAAAAAACAATAAAAATATCATGTTGATCCCACTAGCTAGTAAAAAAACAAGCATCAACTTTTAATTTATAAATAACCAATAATACTGTAGATGAATATTGTGAACAATCGGATAGTTTAGAAGCACTGACTTTCTCAGACATCAGAGATGTTTTCCTTCATAGGCACAGGTAACTCAGACTTTATAGGGAGTGATTTTCACAAATATTACCATATTACCATTATCTCTATCTTTGGTACCACAGAAAAGTCCACACAATTCATCATGATATTCTGTTTTTTTAATTCATCGTATAGTTTTTCTTTTTTATGAACTTTTTTGACTTTATTCTTCATAAACTGATAACATCCTTCGATCTATTTTTTCTCCTTTCCTTTTTCAAATTGTATTCCTGTTATATCCATTTGAAATAACTGAAGTACTATAAATAGGCCATAGGCTGAAGCTCAAAATGTGGCTAGAAATAGGATTTCGCTCCACTATCCTGGGGACCACTTTTCGATAGCACTTTTCCAATCTTGAATATGTACTGGAGCTGGGAAAAAAAGTTCTCCATGGGATTCCTGCCAGTATTTGAGAAAATGGGTGCCAAAGGTGGCAGTTTACCCAAAAAAGTGACGATTTTGGGTCTTCTACCATTTTCAAACCCTTGTAACTTTTTTATTATTAAGCCGATCGGACTCAAATTTTTTATTCCCACAGACATTCATACTTACTCTGTGATTCTAAAGCGGCAATGTTCTGCGTGCTTTAAGTACGGAGTTATTCTAAATGAAAACATACACTTTTGAACAACTTCACAATCTCCCAAAATGTATCTTTATTGCACATGAAAATTGCAATTCTTTGAATTTTCAATTAAAAAATTCTAATAGCAAGATATCCCTTTGTGTCTGGTTAACTAATAACTATGAAAAGTGGTGTGAATTTTATCACCTAGCAAACCAGTTACAATATAGGCCATAGGCTGAAGCTCAAAATGTGGCTAGAAATAGGATTTCGCTCCACTAACCTGGGGACTACTTTTGATAGCACTTTTCCAATCTTAAATTTGTACTTGAGCTGGGAAAAAAAGTTCTCCATGGGATTCCTGCCAGTATTTGAGAAAATGGGTGCCAAAGGTGGCAGTTTACCCAAAAAAGTGACAATTTTGGGTCTTCTACCATTTTCAAACCCTTGTAACTTTTTTATTATTAATGCGATTGTACTCAAATTTTTGATTCCCACAGACATTCATACTTACTCTGAGCTTCTAAAGCGGCAATGTTCTGCGTGCTTTAAGTAAGGAGCTATTCTAAATGAAAACATACACTTTTTAACAATTTCACAATCTCCCAAAATATATATTTATTGCACATGAAAACTGCATTCTTTGAATTTTAAATTGAAAAACTCTAATAAAAAGATATCCCTTTGTGTCTGGTTAATTAATAACTATTTAAAGTGGTGTGAATTTTATCACCTAGCAGACCAGTTACAATATTGGAAGCAAAATTTTCGGAAATAACAATAAAAACTAGAAAGAATCTTCAAGTAAATTGATACTGTTTATTCAATGGATCTGATATCAACTTAAGCAATCATGGAATTAATGAACAAATAATAACAAAAATAATAGTAACAACCCCCCCCCCCCACCACCACCACCACTCCATCCCCACACCAACAAGAGTTACTTCTTCTGTTTGTTGCAACATTTATGAATATTACAGAGAGAATTAATCATCTTCAGAAAAACTGAGAGAATAAGAAGCCTACATATAATTTTTCAATTACTTTTGAACAATTCTACCAAGCACTAAGCATGCCAAAGTTGATATCTCCCAAATTTTATACATGTACATATATAATTATCAGTGGCGGGCCGTGCATTTTACACCTAGGCCTTCAGTAGTGCTCCGTCTGAATCAATTCACCCCTCAATAACTATTTTATGGTTATAGAAATCATCTTAATATGTAGAAATACAGTAGGGATGTCCCGATCAAGCTTTTTGTATTAAAGTTGATTTTTTTTTTCTACTTACTTAGTTGTCAGACTCATGTTGAACAGGGATTTACTCTTATAACAACTAAAGTTTACACAGACCTGTGGGTTAGGAGATGCTAATGCTAATGCTCGGGTGGGATCGGACTTTAAAAAAAAAAGTATCTGGAGTCTCGATTGGCATTTTCTCATGCCGGCCGATACGATCCAAATATCGGATCAGGACAATCCTAAAATACAGTCTAAAGATCAGGGGTGCACAAGTCTTCTACTCCTGCAGCTACAGCAGCGATCCCCCCCCCAAAAAAAAAACAAAACAAAAACATCAATAATGTCCTCATAAACTCGCAATACCATTTAGGAAAAAAACAACATTTTACTCACTTACTTTTCTTGAAAAGTCCGTTTTGAAAATGGTCTTGACAGTAAATCCGCCACGAAATAATAAAATAGCTATTACACCAACACAACTATATTTCGGTTTGTTTGCTAGCTTTGCCCTGATTGGATATCTGACTATCCAATCAGCGGGTGTGGGTACGGTGGCATTTTACTGGGCCTTCGCGCAGGCCCTGGCATCACCAACCTAACATCTGATTGGTTGAAGCAACAGTGTACTCCACATGTATTTTCTGTTGGGGGGGGCCTGCAGAACGGATTGTGAAGGCCTCCTGCCAGACATCTTTGACTTTGACCCTGCCTAGCGACAAAGGATGTCTGAAATGTGATTGGTTAAATGCTTTTATATGAAAATACATGTCTGGAAGCAACGCAACCAGGGGAGAAGCTATGAAAGGAAGCTGACAGACTATTTAGAGATATTTAATACCTTTTTTATGGACAAAATATCATTAACATCAGTCTGTGATTCAGATATTTTCTTAGGCCTTCAGAGAAGGCCTTGCAGGCCCTGACGGCCCACCACTGATAATTATAAAGACCGATTCTAACCATTTATAAATCTCCACTCAGTAACTATTGACAAATGGCAATAGCAATGATAACATGATTTTGAAAAGGGGTAAAGTTTTCAGATGCCTCATAACAATAGGAAGAATAATAATCATAATTATTGAATATTTATAAGAACAATGGAATGTATTAATATCACAATATTAAAAAATAACTCTTATTTATAAGCTACAAGGTTGTTTTTTTCACATTTACTACAAAATTCAGTTTACTATGGACAAATATTCAAATTGGTTTTCAGAAATGAAATGGTTTCAATCAGCTAACCCGAGGGTTGTGAATTCACTCCTCTGAGGCAAGACATAATATGATAATGTACAGGTAATTAAAGAAGGCATAAAGACATTTCTGTTTTTAAACAATTACTTTACAATTACTTGAGAATTACAATAGAAAACACAAAGAAACTATGAATCATCAAAATCATAGGAGTGATAGGAGTCTCCTCCTATCACTTCCTGCAGGTGTTCCTAGAGCTGTGGAGTCTGGATCTGTGATTGGGAGTTTCCTGCTGCTCTGTGTTCCTGCTCTGCTACTACTCTGCATAGTGTTATTTCTGTCATAACTCCTATCATTATCATTAGTATCAATATACATAAAATTTAATTGAATTGAACTTTCTTTGTAGCACTGTTTGTGGTACCGGACTTCAATTGCGACACAATCTTTTCCACGTACATCCTTGAGGATGGATTCGTCCATTTTCACTTCAGCTGCTTTAACCAAACTCCCTAGCAAAGAGAGAGTTAAAGTTCAATCATAAACCAGCTGCCAACAAATAATATCAAATACATTTTCTCTGTTTTACTAGACTGAACTGGTAGTTGGGTGACAAATTTAAAATCTAACCATTATTTGACAAATCAATTAATTGCCTATCATCACTTCAAGTTCATAATAATGCCTTTTATTATTATTGAGGCCCTACACATAGCCTTCATACACCTACTTCATAATGATGTGAGCAGGCTAGGGCTGGCACCAATTACACATGCATTTTTTTATTATCAACAAATGTATTACTTTAGCTTTTGATTATAAGCCACAAGCAAAGATGCTGTCCGCAAATGATGTAATCACCAGTATTTATAGTTTCTGCTTGGACCAATTTACCTTTCTTTGTCTTGTGTCCCTCCGCCAACGTGCGGTCAATTCCGTCCATACACTTACGGGCACATACGACCAGCTTCTTCCACGAACAACTGTTAGTGGCTGTGTTCGTTCTTTGTCTACCGATTATATGTGTGTGATGCATATATAATCCTCATTTTTCTTGCGTTTTTTGTCTGATCAACGGGAACACGCTGCTCCACCGGAGCAGCCATGTTTGTTGTTGTTCTTCTCTTCTCGCCTCTGAATGGGAGAGCGCACCTGAAGAACGCGCTCTGATTGGCTAACGGCTAGGCGGCTTGATTCGAGCGTAGTTTACCGATGTGATCAGGCTACCGATATAGTTACATTTTTAAGTAATTATTGTAAAAATACTGGCGCAAAGCGATTGGAGAACTTTTGGTTATGAGCTAAAAATGCACTAAGGATTTTTTTGCGGGTGTCATGTAGTAGTCCCTAAATAGGTGGAGCGAACTTGAACGATACAGACTTCAGCCTATGGCCTAAAAAGTATATAAACATATTGTTTTCCTTTTTTTGAACCTGTTACGATTGATTTTAGCTTACATTTTGAGCATCCATGTTTTTTCCCGACTTTGGATGAGTTTGAGTTTATGAGACAATATAAACCACAACCAGAAGAAACTGCAGCTAACTTCCTCCACATTTAGGGCAGCTGCGGTTTTCAGACCCAGTGAGATTCAGCTCAGTTTAGGGCTTAATTTCTAAAAGCATTGTGGTTTCACAACAACATATACCGATAACACCGAATACTGGATAGATGAGAAGCTGTAGAAGGAACATGAATCCATTATTTATATCACTTATTCCTAACGGGGTCATGGGGGGGCTGGAGCCTATCCCCGCTGACAATGGGGTATATACTGCACAGGTCGCCAGTCCATCACAGGACAGCACAGAAACAAACAACCACACAGACACTCATATTCACTCATAGTATGTATGTTTTTGGACAGTGGGAGGAGAGAACCCACGCAGAAATGAGGAGAAGAGGTCATTTATGGCCAATGGCTTAGATCAGGACGACTGGTCTTGAGGTTAACCCATCCAATATCAGAAATGTCACAGGTTTGAGCAGTATAGGGCTCTACAAAAAATGTAATAAAAGATACAATTGTAGAATTGTTTCACTTTTTTTAACAGTTATTAAATTAAGTTTCATGCTGCTGATACAAATGAAAATATAAAGTGGATGAGATTTTTTTTGTCTTCAAAAACTGCTGAGACAAATGATATTTGCAGGTTAAAAAACAAAACATTTCACAACACAGTTAGCACTGTGTGCAGGAATGACTTCCCATAGTATGGTTTGTTGTAGCATATCATCCATTTTATTTTCTTACTTAGTTATGTCTTTGGCTGTGCAGTGTTTAATTTATTTAATTTATGTCTGGTACTATAAATAAGATAAACATCCAGCCAAAGATCCCCTTGAATTCTGCTCTGAATCAACTGTAACTTTCGGGGGGCAAAAATGAAGAGCCGATAGGAACACAGCTCCACGTACAGCCTCATTGAACAAACTACAGGGGAGCAATTCATTAATAATTAGTTATTGCAATGGTCCCCTAACCAGCCCTGCTTTTATTCTTGTTGGGTCAGCGAGTCTGGATGTCGGATTATTACTGTTCCTATGTGTTAGCTGCGGCAGGGCCAATTATGCAGCTGCGGTCGGGCCTTCAGCTCTTGCTGAATGAATAACATCAACAGTGGACAGAGAGATGAGGGGGAGTGTCGTCATTCTCACACATCCACGTAAACGGAGAAGAGAGGCGAAAGGAAGGTCAGCCATGGCAGACTTACATTCTTGGCAGTGCTCACAGAGGCTGATCATTAAAGAGGGAGCGAACAAGGAGGATCGGGGAGATGGAAACAAAGAGGGAGAGATGGAGGATGAGAGCGTGCAGGGATGTGGAGAATCTTTGATTCCAGAAGGTCAGTGTTGAACTTTATATTGCTTAAGTACACATGTGAGCCTGGAACGGAAGAGACTTTTGCAATTGTAAAGACTTTCAAACATCTCATGCTTATCTTTGCTTATTTTCGCTGTACTTGTAAAATATCTGGTGGTCTTTGTCTTGATCTCTTTGGAATATTCCCCACCATTATCAAAGCTCATTTAAGAAAAAGTGTAAGTTTTGACTGTTAAGGGGGTGTGAGTTGTGGTCCATCTGTAATTGTTTCCCCTGTGAAAGCAGCTCACACAATGGGATCAGTAAGCAAGCTGTAACCTGGCAAACGTGATACCCTGCAATTACTCTCTGTTAATCTGTGGTAGAAGTGGTACTATTGATTTGTAAACCCACCTATAAATGGGTGTGAGCTAAAGGGTAAGTGAGGATGTTCCGCTGCATGGTCTTCTTGTTTCCAAAACAGTTAGATTAGATGTTTAACACCAGTTATGTGACAGAATAATAATCATAATAACCCCATGAACAAACCCCATTTTTAGAGATTTTTTTATAAATTAAATGAAAACTTAATTGTGGAATTCATGGTTCATACGTGCTTGATACATCACGTCTTAAATAGTTTCGAAGGAGGCAAATTTGGTCAGTCAAAAACATTTCCCTGTCTGTAAAGCCACGTTGTAATTCCAAATGAGGTCTTGTGTTACCCTACTGAATTAAGATATGACAATGATGCAGCTCTGTCTCATCTTAAACATCTAGAACAAAACTGATAACATCTGTCCACAATTGCCTTGTCTATCTTTTAACCACACAGAATTTATCTCTTGCTCGCTCATTGTGTACGACAGTGTCAGGTCAGATGTTTGGATGCATTGTTAGTTTGTGCTGAGTGAAAAATGGTTTTCTACGGTACTCCTAAATTCATGTGGCCTTCAAGATGTTGGCTGCTTCCTGAGGCTTCTGAAATCACACACATGTAACATTGGTTTCCATCCTTGACCTCTACATAATGAGATTTCGTCTAGCTCACTTGTGTTAGAAGTTGTTACCGTTCCAACCTATACATGGGAACAGGGAATTTTTTAATTTTTCTGCATCTGGAATTCTTTTGACTTTAAAAAAAAAATAGAATAATACAGGTAAGATTTGAAAGATGCTTTTTGAAGTCAGTGCACAGGTGAGGCTCCCTGGTATGTGAGGAGATTCTGTACTTACAGATGCCACCTCATATGTTTCCACGATTTGGAGGTATCACATTAACTGAGCACAGCATCAGCCCACTCACAGTTTCTGAATTGTTTTCATCTTCAAAGTCCTGCATTGCATAAAAAGGATAAGAAATAACTTTGGACATTATATATTGAAGTAGAAGTAGTTTTATTTATTTAGTTTCAGAATCTTCATAACTATTGCTTCCATTATACATCCAAAAACAACACTAATCCATTTGTATATGGAAATAAGCAAGTAATTCAAATTAATTAAATAGAGAAGGATGGAGAGAAAAAAACAACAGCTGGTACCGTGACTGGAAACAGACAATAAAAAACAAGCATAAAACACAAAGAAAAGGGAGGAAGAAAGAGCTGCCACTACATCCTCCCTCCAAATTTTTAACTGGTTTCTCCAAAATTGTGTCCTCAAGCTCTCCAAAAATGGTATGTAGTCACTGACACTGGCCAGCAATTTTTCATCTCACATTATTTTTTCCCAACACTCCTTAAACAAGCCATTTGTTGAGTTTAGGAGTCAAATAAAACCAAATGTATTTATTCTATACTTGTACTTTCCCCTCCTTCTAACATCTGTTTTTTTTTTTTTTTTTTACATATCCTTCATCTTATTTCTTTTTCAAATGTGCTGATACCTCAGCTTCATTCACTCTACCGAAACGTGATTTAGTTTAGAAAAAGCCTTGAATTCCAAAACATCTGATATGACTTCTCAAAAGTGCCACAAAGGAAAGGGAAAAAAAGTTTTCTTCCACTTTCCTTCGATGACACTTAAAGATGTCTAAAGTTTGACACACACTGTGATAATCATATGCCTGAAGTGTGGGCATCAGCAGTTGGGGGTCATGTCACAACCATAAATCACAGGAGCTGAAAGGAATGCTGTGGAGTCCCATTGTATTGCTCCCAGAGTGTTGCATTTTCTGACAGTAGCAAATCCAGAGAAAGAACGTACATTTTTAATGTTTTAGTGATACTAGATAGTGCTCAAAAGATGAACACAGATGCAAACAAGTTGTATAAAACTCTCCCGTAAAGTGAAGACAGAGAAACGCACACATAAGTACACAAAAACAGGCACCCACACATCAGCACTCTCTCATCAGTGGGTAATTACAGCAGCAGACAGAGAAGCAATGGCCATACATAGTCAATGAGAGCAGGGAAAACAATGAACAGACAGAGCAAATGATGGCTGTAAATAAAGGACTGAAAGTGGAGCGAGGGAGGAGCGGAGGAGGGCACGGCAGTTCTGGCAAAGGGAGAACCAGGAGTGGGAATAACCCAGGACAGAGAAGAAAGGATGGTACGGTTTGAGGATCAGGAGGCCAGGGTGGGATCGCTCACATTTGGAATGAAGCGCCTGCGTTTTTGGGTCGATTCTGAAATATTGATAAGGCCATTTCTGCCGTGTCAGAGCAGTTTCCCAGACAAAGAACATTTTAATAAAAACTAAATGTTGAAAGGATTGTGATAGTTACATCAGGTGAAGATGGAGAAGCCGAAAAGGTCATCAAATCATAATTATTCCACGACGACCTTCCAAAGCCTGATTGTCTCCTTCTCTATCTGAGTTGTCTGGGTTTCAGCACAGTGTCTTTATAGCTTTATCAGTCTTAGAAAAAAACCATAAATCAGCTTTGTGGTAGCCTAAATGCCCAATAAACTGTGTTGTCCCATTATGAGTACACATCTGACCCAGATCAATTAGTGAGGTCATCTCATTGAGCTTTACAAAGAAAGAAGATTCAGTATCAAATAAAATTACATGCAATCTCCCCCCAGTCCAGTTCAGTCGGTGTAATTGTATTTGTACGAAGCTGATGCATAAAGAAGAAACCAAAATCTTTGCTTGCCTCATTCCACTTTGCCTGAACAAAGAAGAATTACTTCCTTTTAATTGGAAGAAGCCTCTGCCAGAATCAGACTCAGTAGGGTACCACTCTCCTTGGAAAAGTAGGAATATAAGAAGAAAGAGAATAAAGCAGTAAAACAGTATGCTAGCTATCAGAAAGGGGGATGGGGAATAAAAGTATAAAGTGGTGAAAAAGAAATAATTAGACCAAACCCTTTTTGATGGCATATGTTTGCTTTTTCTGTTTTTTCAGGTAATTCTCTAAAGACTGGGATTAAAAAGTGTTCGGATGATATTAGCAACATTTCACTTTTGTTCAACGTTTCAAAAGTCAAACAGTATATGCACCTGGATCCTGTTCTGCTTTCAAGGAGACCCACCTCTTCTGTTAGTTATTCACATTGTGAACATGTCCCTGAGGTCCCGTGTTTTGCTTCCTATAATGTAAACCATGATGGCAGAAATGCCGTTTTCACACATGATGATGACTAACGACACAATGTTGCACACAAGGTGTGTTGTTTATTTAAGGTATGATTTCCTGTATATCATAATTATCCCAATACTTTTCTGTAGGGGCTTCCAATGTGGGGTTGAGACACTGTTTTTTCTTGTCATCTACCAGAAGTTTTACAGAATACAGAGCAGCTGTTTTACTTACTGATGTCCCTGTTTGGATGTAATGCATTAAGTCTGGTGTTTTCATCAACACTTAAATGTTGGCTGGGTAATATGGTCATTTCTTCTTTTGCATCTGAAATGTACCTATTTGCTAATGCCAATATTAGCATGTTAGCATTCAGAGTAGCTTGTGGCCTGTAAAATTAGCTTAAACCTTGGGGAAATGGAAAGCAAGTCATGGAAAGTTCTCCTATTGTTTGATCCAGGCCTAGCTAAAAAGACAGGCTGGAATTTCTCCACCAAAAATAATTAGCTCTGTTTCTCAGAATCATCTTCATCCAAAATATTGTCAACTTTTTACCTCACTTTAACAGGGTAAATATTGACCTCAGTCTATCTGGGTGAGGCTTTGGCTATCTTGCTGCAGCTGATGTGCATCCACATATCATCCTCAGTTAAGCTATGCACACGCTAATATACACTCTATGTGACAGTCCCAACTGCTGACATATCGTAGATCATTTGAAGGTCATTCATATATAGCCACACACAGTGAACTGTAACACACCATATTGCAGCTGTTCTAATGTTCTAACCTGTTACAGTCACTAGAGTTATCTCCCTTCAGAAAAAGACAGCTGTCAGAACAAACCTTAGTTCCATGGCATATCTGGAGGCATTTCCAAGTGTTTTTTTTAGCCATAAAAAGGTTGCGATCATTTTCACGTTAGAAACAGGCTCACTTTAATGCCCACCTGTTAGTTTTTCTGTGTGCTTCTCCATTTGAGAACATGTGCAGCCAACGAGATGAATTTAGAGAAGGTTGAAGGTAGAACTGTTTTGAAAGAGAAAAAGAACGTGCAGGGAAACCCAGTCATCTCTAATCAGGCTGCTCTGCTTCCTCACTCTGTCTAATCAGCTTGGTTTTCAGCCAAAGCCGGAGTACTCAAACAAAGAGTGGAAGTGTGTATGTATTTAGTTGCTTGCACAGCTGAGAGGTGATTTAGTGAATTAGTATAACCATATTCACATGTTATTCACATGTTTACCTGTCAGGTAAGGAGTTGAGCAGGGTGTCAGTGTCTGTGGCATCAAATGAGAAAAGAAGAAACAATAGAGATTGAAACATATATGTCTGTGAAATAACATAACCGTTTAGAAGGACTTGCTGGTCCCCTTGCCATTTCTGAAATATTCAGAAAGGTCATACTTATGAATAAAAAATAATGTTTGACAGCTCCTTACTGTTGCAAAAAAATCTGAATATCTTCATATTTTTATTTATTTTTTTCAGAATTGCGTGAAATTACACGTGCTATCAAAAAACGTGTGTCTCTGTGTTTTTGAACAAAATTATTTCAATAGTTTGTTTATCCTGAAGGATTTTGTTTCGTGTTTGATTCAGAAGATAACATTTAAAATCTAATTTTCATATGCATATTGTCACATAAAGCAGCTAATTTGGATTAAACGATCCTTTTCAGTGCCTCGATATAGATGCAACTAAGGACTACTAGACTGTAACAAGTTTGTGCTTATGCCAGAAAGGCAGAAAATATGTGATCTCCCACACTCTGGTGCCATCTATTGTTATTGTTAAGAAGTGGAACTAAACCACCACATTTTTCTTTTCTTTGCATAAACTCAGTCTAGTAAATTAAAAAATACATGTGAGCTAAATTAAACTTGTATATGTTTTGTGTTTATTTATTGTGTCAAAGTGCAATTAATTGCAAAGTAATTCCAGCTTTTTCCGTAGGTAATGAATATAATTTATAAGACATCAAAAATAGTAAATTAACTTAATAACCACCTAATTTAACTTTAAAAAAA
The DNA here is from genome assembly GCA_907169785.1 of Menidia menidia. Taxonomy (NCBI): domain Eukaryota; kingdom Metazoa; phylum Chordata; class Actinopteri; order Atheriniformes; family Atherinopsidae; genus Menidia; species Menidia menidia. The sequence goes on along the minus strand of CAJRST010008890.1, from coordinate 14,708,548 downwards.
AGTTAAACTAAAACATTCCCAGATAAGAGTAAAAATATGTGCTCTCATCAAATAGTTGGACTCATATTTATTGGATATTACTTGTGCCCACTGAAAGGCTTGGTCAAGTCCATTAATCACACCTCCAGCTAAAATCTCATCTATTCTGAGTAAGGTTTTATTTTATTTTTATTTTTTTTCAGGTCTTGATGTAACATCCGACTTGTTGGCTTTCTTTAGTAATGCTCTTTTTTTTCTAACTTTGAGAAGTTCTGTCTCCATGCCGATTTTTACAATGTAATAAAATTAGATTGCATCAAAATTACATGTTTAAGTTATCTGCAAAAAACATTGCACTGCAAATCAACTATCATGTATAATTACTTATTTTGCATGTGGTCGTGCTGCAGGCAATAAAAGCAGCCTCTGAGGGCTGATCTGTGTAGCAATGGGGTCAGCTCAGGTCACCATGTATTCAGATCACTAGTGCTATGGTTGTACTTGTGCCCTCGTCTGGCCCTGTGTTCCACCATTTGTAAGGTAATGCGGTGTTACTGTGACAAACATGTCACCAGAGCCACAGATATGGGGGTCATACAGGTGTCGATAATTAGTTGTCTGACAGGTTTTTAGAATCAGTGAAACCAAATGGCAAAAGTACCATTCTTCACCAAAAGGATTAAGAGTGTTGCCCAAAACTATGAATAGACAGTAATATTTTAATCTCTGGAAAGGGTCCATGGTGTTAGCAAGATAATCTACTCTGAACACTGCTGGCACTGAAAATGACACAATTAGCAGTGAAGATTAACCTTTTTTCTTGACAAACTTTAGAAAAACATCATCTGCTACAAGTGCTGAGCTCAAGACTCATATAAGGCACCACATAAATTGACTTTACCATGAATTTTTCTATGACTGCATTTCTACTGACGCTATTGTACTAAACTATTCAAAAACATACCAAAGTCATTTTATTTTGAATGTATTAAACCTGTGAGTGAAATATCAACTGTAATATCTAGGACTGTTTTGTTTGAAAGTCTTTCAGGAAAGGTAGCAGATTAATAGTTTTAGGTACACATTAAGATGCCTTACAATGTCCAACAGAAGAGCTTTAATTTACCTTTAATTCTTACTGCGCTATTGGAATGTAGCAATGACCTTTAGACCGTACGAAATCAGTAAAACATGCTTGAAAACAGATGAAGACAATTAAAACTAAATTCCTGCAAGAGTTCTTCTAAGTAGCTTATAAATTAGATTTGGCCAGAGACAGTTTCCTCTAATAGATGGAGGATTGAAGCAGGGAACAGAGAAGACAGAGGGTGTATTGTAAAGCAGAAGGGTTTCTCTGAAGTCTGTGTCAGGATGCTTCCACGTGAGGTCCAATGACTAAATCAAAACATTCATTCACGAGCAGATGTTTCTCAAACTTAATTTAAAAATATAGTTATGACATTTGTATCTTTTTTATCTCTCAGCTTGATCTACAATTTTAGAAACCGGCCAGAAAAAGTAACCAAAATATCGAGTATGGTTGGGCATTCATTTTTATTAAAAACGCATTCTTATTGGCTTGGCCAGTCTCTACATTTGGAGGATAAAAAGTATAGAGATTTTTTATTCATACAAAAGAACAAACACCAAAGCAAACAATTGTCATTTTAATTGTCATATAAAAAATCATGAAAGACAAATGTGCTTCTCTGTCCATTAAGGGTTCTACATTCGCACGTGCAAGGGTTTTGTTCCACAAAACAGTCAGCACAGGCACGTCTGTTGTCTGTTGTGTATTATGTCATTCATAGACTCTCAGGCCTTAACACTGATGCAGTTAACTGACTTACCTTGACCGATCTAACAATGCTGAAATGCTATTGTTTCTTTACTCCTCAACTTCTTACTCACATGGACTTCCAGATTTTTTTTTTTTCAGCCTTAGCAGAGGTATGCAGCCTGGGACTGCTACTTGTTTGATGTAACAAACTGTTTTATTAGTAATCACCCCCATTTTTTCTCTCTTAGAATTAAGCGGTGGAAAATGGATGGATAGATTTGGAGTTGATTGAATTGGACTGATTACCATATCAAGGATGTCAGTCAACTTTAAAAAAAAAAGTTTGTTAATTGAGTAGTATTTTAATACATAAAATGTAAAATGTGCAATAACACTGATTTAAAAAGCATAAAACTCTTGCCATGGAAATATTTATCTCATATGGATGCAATTAAAATCAACAAACTGCAGATTCTGCTGGAACAAGACTATATGATGGCACAGACGCAGCACATGACATGCAAAAGTACACATAGTCCTGATGCACGGTGGTGTGTTGGTTAGCAACATCGCCTCACAGCAAGAAGGTTCTGGTTTTGAGTCCCGGGGGACGCAGAACCTTTCTGTGTGGAGTTTGCATGTTCTCCCTGTGTCTGTGCGGGTTCTCTGGCTATTGATGTCTATGTTCACAGTTCCAAACACAACTCTAGTCAACTGTGGTATAAGCAAACTGAATAAAAGTTGGAAGCGAATACGATGATAAGCTCAGATGGTTGCATACATTTTCAACATTCAATGATAGGGAATAAAAGAGAGTCTGACAGTTTGTGCTTTAAAAAAATAATTCTGAAAGTTTAGTACTGAAGGTCCCTGCATATAAAGGACAGCCTCAATGCTTTATGCTTTGTGCACAGTCCATAAATGATCAAATTCAATGCAACATGATGTCTTGTCAGTGATGTCAGTGGTGCTATTTTCTCAAGCTTAGCAATTCACTCTGACCTCTTCGTAGTCATCCGGTCATGGTTATTCTAAAACCTAGCCCTCAACATCATTTATACGCACAAACACAAGACAACAGTGACGGGCTTTGCGGAAACTATTTACTGTCTAAACCTCCGCGTTGGACCATAGTGTTTGTTGATGTATTAGGCATTTATAATGTTTATGATCACAGACATAATTAAATCAGAGGTTTGTTGTTCCCGATTACATAAAATTGGAGGTACACAGTGACATAGCCAACTCAATGGCCAATCATTGCCCTGCTGTCTGCCATCATTCCTACATAGCTGTGATGGAACCCCAGCTGAGTAGTAGATAGGAAGATATACCGGTGCCACACTGAGTAGATGCTAGTAGAAGAGCTCTATTAGAATGTACGTAGGTTTGAAATGTACAAGAATGTCACAAGTTTGTTCACATGTTTTCTCCTGTTACTCTCCTCTCTTTTTGGACAGATCTGTTTGCACGAGGTGTCATTATTGAATTTAAAAACTCAGTTGGCCTAGCTACAAGCATGAAGTCATTTCTTCAAGTGTTGATGTTCTTTTTGTTTTCCCCAAACCTCAGTTTGTAAACTGTAAAGCTGTAGATAAAATGTCCTAATGACCACCAGTTGGTGTTCTAGTTGAGGATGTGAGTCAAAATATTATTCTGTTAAAGCTTAGATCCTCTTCAGTGAAAAACAGCACAATCCTTAAGTAATCACATTCTGTGATTGATTTTAGCCACTACTGATTAGTCTACCTGTAGCAGGTGATTACTGATTAGTCTACCTGTAGCAGGTAGACTAATCAGTGGTACCTAGGGTTGTGGGATTGGAAGTGAGATGCTCTGTCATTGAAAAGATCCTATTTCCTGCTGTTACTATCCTAAAACCCAAACAGAGGTGGTTGGTGTTAGTTGGTATTAGGTCGTCAGGCTGGGTTAGCATGTGGAAGAATAAATCAATAAGTTGATAAGACTTTCTTCCCACCTAATACAAGTTAAATTTACACCATTTTGGATCAAATCAATTCTTGCACTTACTATACCATTTATAGTTATTTAGCACTTTAAAAACAACACCAGGTTGACCAAAGTGCAGCACATTAGTTAAAGTACAGCACCATAAAAACACCAAAAACAGAGAAAATTGAAATAATCTGAGAACAGATGGAGCATAGCGCAACAGTAAAACCTAATGTTTCACACGGGGTGAAAAAAAAGGAATAATAGTTATTAAATTAAATTTAAAGAATTTCAGCTGAAGGAGGTTGCAAAGGAAGATCATTCCACAACTTTGGATTGTGATTAAGGAATCAGTAACAGCATCTGGTCAGTTACCTGTGCCACAGGTTAGACAAATAAGGTGGCTCACAGTCATTAAGGGACAAATTAAAGAACTTTGAAATTGATCCTAAAATATATAGGAAGCCAGTGAAACAAGGCTAAAATCCCAGTGACATGCTCTCATTTCATTGAATGTCTTAAGAGTCTTTCTGCTGCATGTTGCACTACCTAAGAGCATGACAGAGTGACCTGACCTATTCCTGTTGCAAGAGAGTTACAATAATCCAATCCAAGCATGGATTACTGATTCTGTGTCACGCCTAGAAAGTAAAGATTTGATCTTAGATGTCTAAAATGAAAAAAGGAGGATTCAATCACTGCACTACCTTGGTCATCAGATCTAAGGGCAGCATTAATTTTTACTCCTAAGCTGGTGACAACAGGTCTTAAAGGTGTGGTCAGACAGACAGATCAACATAAGGAGCACTGGTAGTAAAAATCAGGACAGAATAAAACCATTTAGATTTAAGGTCATTCAAACTCTGCATTACACAGCTTGATATCCCTAAAACAGACAAGCTCTTGACTGCATTTATTAACACCTATGTCCTCCCCACCAGGTGAGGAAAGAAGATCAAAGGTTAACTTGCACATGTTAAGCTAAATGACACGTCTTCACTTCAGATTCTTATATTAAACTCATGTCCATTGGTTGTACCATGTTTCACAGCTGTGTCATCTTAATATTGTTTGGTGGCAGTGCAGACCTTTGACACAGCTTTCAGATTACATCTGTTGGTTTTTGAGTTTGGGTTATCATGCGTCACATCAAGTTAAACCAGGATGTTTCTGCTTCAGTCTTCTCAGACACACCTCCTCCAGATGTATTTGAAAAGCTCAAAGATGCTTATAGAATATCTGGATGTGAAAAAAATTGATGATTTTTCTATCATACCTGGAAACTACCACACAAGATACGAGTGTAAATGTTGGTAATGTGTATCTTTTTGTGCTTTGTGCTTTTGTCCTTACAGCTTCCTGTCCCACCCATCATGCTTCTCTCAGCCAGTCTGCACACTTTACCAACAGTTGGCTGCTGAAGGGGCTGCCTGCGAATGCTGACCTGGCAAATTGCTTTGGTTTACGCCTCCTTGTCCTGTGATTGGCCAGTGGATGAGACCGAGGTGAAATGGAGCCAATTTTTAACAAGCAAGACAGCAACTCATCGGAGGGGGATGAGAAAGGGTAAGATGAATGGAATTTGATGAACTGCAAATGTGATGCAAACATTAAAGGAAACGAAAAAATAACAGTTTGACTGAAAGAATGAATGATTTTATGGATGGACGGATGGATGGAAAGTCAGATGAATGGATTCACTTATGAAGGATAGAGGAGTGCAACAACAATCTTAAGTAATGATATTGAAGAAAAGAAACAACTCACTTTCGTGCTGCTGTTCACACTAGATTGCACTGTCGTTGCTGATTCATTAAATTAATTCACAGAGTCCCGAATTAGAGCTGCAGAAGAAAAAAATAGCTACAGAGGAACTTAAGTCTGCAGTTAATCATACGGAAGGGTAAAAACTAAAAGAAGCCTCCTTTAAACTGAAGGGTTGAGAAAAATCTCCTCCTAAAACCTAAAGTGTTTTTCCAAAATGCTGATGATCGTTGTTAATCAGAGGTTTAATCCCATCCATTGGAAAAGATTATATTTGATATCATTGTTCAATAAATTCTGACTAACCCTTTAACCCTTTAAATCCTGATCTGAGAAAAATAGAAAAAAAACATTTCTTAGAAGTCTTTATTTGGCCCTGCAACAAAATATGAAAAAAATAGACAGAAATATGTTTTGCATATTCATAATTTATTACCATGGGATAAGTCAAAGTTATTGTCGTGTAGTCTACCTGCTGTTATCAGGTATAGCGGATTGTGTACAACAGGGTTTTGAGCAAAGTTTTTACAATTTAATGATGCAAATGGTCTCAGATGCTTTCATCAAAGTACAGTTTTAATTCACTCCAAACATATTTTATGTCAATCTGTTGTTTTTTTTGCACTTTTTGCCATTTTTGTTGAGGGGTACAACTAACTTTCACTACAAACACACACCACAGTCTATGATGTGGAACTGTAAAGCTTTTTCAGTGCAATCTCCTCCAACTCTTTTGTTGGCCTAAGCGGTTTCAGTAATGATAGCAGAACCAGTTTTAAGTTCTCGTTTAGTTTTTCACAGCCAGAGAGCTATTGCAGAACTAGTGGAAAAGCACCATTAGAGTGATCTTAGGTTTCAAGTGCACAGGAATGTAACGCTTGGAGAAAACCCTTCTGAGTTTGTTGGAGACTCAGAACTTGGAGTTTAGTCAAAATACATTTTAAATCTATCCCTCACTTTTTCTCTTTATTATATTGAGTCAACTTTCAAAAAAATCCAATTCACTCTAATACATCCGTCATAAAATTAATTAAAATAAAAAGTGTGCTTTTCTAACGTTGTCTAAACCTTTTTTTTTATTTCTCTGAAGTCTTTATTGACTATCCAGAAACAAACAGATACAGTTGAATCACATTTCTGCATGTTTTAATTGCAAAAAAAAACTGAACAAATTGGAAATATACTTTATAGCAGGTGTTTTTTTTTTGTTTTGTTGCTTAAACAATATGATGTTGCAATTGGCTACTGCATTCTTGATATCAAATATGATACATACAGTACGTTGTTTACGGGTGAAGCTAATTCGCAAATGCATTCAAGTCGCATTAGTTCCAATGGCCAGTGGGGAGTGAAAATGATATCTTGTTATATAGTGTTGTGGGGACAAGAAACTGTGCAGTCACTTATCTTTGTATGACAAGTTTGTAACAGCATCTTGTTCCAAAACAGCATACAAGGATTCGTTCGACAATAGATTATTGAGCTCTTTTTATGTTCTTTGATAGCATTTGTAAATACATGTACATGTCTTGCGTATACATGATGTTTTCCTTACATTTACACATTTCTATAATTTACTTTACCAGAGAACATTTTCACCTTGATGTCTCTGGGTGTGTAGCAGATCTATGTATATGAAATGACATACATAAGTCTAGTAAAAACTACAAAACTGATGCCACAAGGATCCATATACATTGTATAGAGATATACAGGTGATGTTTAGTTGCGGAAAAAACTGTATACGTTTATATTCAAACTTTAGCTTCGACAAGTACTGTAGCCATCTGGTTTTACTTTAGTTGTCAAAGTCAGTGAATAGGATTCTTTTATTTAGAGCAATGGCAACAATATCAGTAGTTTTTTCCTCTTCTTGAAAATGCTTTAAGCTTCTAAAACAAGTGAAAGCAAGTGACTTTTTTGTTATTCTTTATTCAGCTGTATGCATTGTGTGAGTGTGTGTGTGTGTGTGTGTGTGTGTGTGTGTGTTTGTGTGCGCGCACATGTCTGTGTCTGTAGATGCATGATATTTGCATGGATTAGTACTGCACAGAGAGCTGGATTAAAAACAACAGAGGGCAGATGGAGCCTCAGAACGCAGAGGACAGCTCAGAATGCCCCAAAATGTGATATCAACAGGGGATTTTAGCAGTCAGTGTGCATGTGCATTTCCACAATAGTGTCAGTGAGCATGCACATGTTCAGATGAGAGCTGCCTCATGCTCCGACTCCTCCCTCTGTGATTTGTGACTCACACATCATTCTTGATACTGAGCGTACACACATACACGTGCATCAGATACACAGACACACGCATTGCTTCACATAGCCTGGAGTAAAGGTCTGAAATAGAATTTTTGTGTGTGTAGTTGTGTCAGAATCAGCTACAATGTGAAGCCTCTGAATATTTCAGGAGACAGTTGGCGTTCAACAATGCAATTCAATTAACATCTAAATAGAGGATTTGGCCCCATAAGTGCTGGAGAGCATTCAGAGGTTTATTTCATTTTTCAAATGAGAGGATTCGATTTTTAAGTTCTTTCTTTTTTTCCCTTCTTTTTTTTTTGCACTCAGATTACCCTTGTTTATTTGTACAGTAGTATACTAATAAGAACAATGTCAGCTTGTTTCAAAGGCGTTAAAGTGTGAAATAATGTAATCGATAATGTAATCGATTCAGCAGCAAAATCTGTGGGCAAGTTTGGTCTAGTCGAGGGATGGGATGAGTTTCCATTGAAAGCTGTTTTAATAATTTACCGATGTACTGATGCTGTATGATGAAAATGATGAAAGTACAACGTGAGGGTCCTGACAGTGGACACTAACCCTGTGAACATGCCCTTTTAGGCTTACTGACAGGGAATCTGCATTTTTTTGCACATTTCTGGAGTGTGTGTGCATAAGGAATGCATGAAAGCTGGTGTCCAGAGTTTTAAGCTTTGCTGTTCTCCTTGACGTCATCATGGGGAATCTGTTGTTGCTCCATTGAAACTGTGATCTTGTTTATAAGCCACCAGTTTTTAAGACGCTTTGAAACACTGCAGTTAAAACAATGGTGCAAATAATTTGTGGAATTTTACAAGCCAACGAGCTTATTGCTGCTAAAAAAATTTGCCTTGTCACATCCAATAGATGAAAAAAGCATTACAGTACGTATGTTACTGGTAGTTTAAAAAAATATTTATGTGTGTATATATATATATATATACACTATATTGCCAAAAGTATTTGCTCACCCATCCAAATTATCGGAATCAGGTGTTCCAATCACTTCCATGGCCACAGGTGTATAAATTCAAGCACCTAGGCATGCAGACTGTTTTTACAAACATTTGTGAAAGAATGGGTCGCTCTCAGGAGCTCAGTGAATTCCAGCGTGGAACTGTGATAGGATGCCACCTGTGCAACAAATCCAGTCGTGAAATTTCCTCGCTCCTAAATATTCCACAGTCAACTGTCAGCTGTATTATAAGAAAATGGAAGTGTTTGGGAACGACAGCAACTCAGCCACGAAGTGGTAGGCCACGTAAACTGACGGAGCGGGGTCAGCGGATGCTGACGCGCATAGTGCGAAGAGGTCGCCAACTTTCTGCAGAGTCAATCACTACAGACCTCCAAACTTCATGTGGCCTTCAGATTAGCTCAAGAACAGTGCGCAGAGAGCTTCATGGAATGGGTTTCCATGGTCGAGCAGCTGCATCCAAGCCATACATCACCAAGTGCAATGCAAAGCGTCGGATGCGGTGGTGTAAAGCACGCCGCCACTGGACTCTAGAGCAGTGGAGACGCGTTCTCTGGAGTGACGAATCGCGCTTCTCCATCTGGCAATCTGATGGACGGGTCTGGGTTTGGCGGTTGCCAGGAGAACGGTACTTGTCTGACTGCATTGTGCCAAGTGTAAAGTTTGGTGGAGGGGGGATTATGGTGTGGGGTTGTTTTTCAGGAGCTGGGCTTGGCCCCTTAGTTCCAGTGAAAGGAACTCTGAATGCTTCAGCATACCAAGACATTTTGGACAATTCCATGCTCCCAACTTTGTGGGAACAGTTTGGAGCTGGCCCCTTCCTCTTCCAACATGACTGTGCACCAGTGCACAAAGCAAGGTCCATAAAGACATGGATGACAGAGTCTGGTGTGGATGAACTTGACTGGCCTGCACAGAGTCCTGACCTCAACCCGATAGAACACCTTTGGGATGAATTAGAGCGGAGACTGAGAGCCAGGCCTTCTCGTCCAACATCAGTGTGCGACCTCACAAATGCGCTTCTGGAAGAATGGTCAAAAATTCCCATAAACACACTCCTAAACCTTGTGGACAGCCTTCCCAGAAGAGTTGAAGCTGTTCTAGCTGCAAAGGGTGGACCGACGTCATATTGAACCCTATGGATTAGGAACGGGATGTCACTTAAGCTCATATGTGAGTCAAGGCAGGTGAGCAAATACTTTTGGCAATATAGTGTATATATATATATATATATATATATATACACACATAAATATTTTATATATATATATATATATATATATATATATATATATATATATATATGTCCATCTGTCCATCCATCCATCCATCCTCCACCGCTTATCGCGGTCGCGGGGGCAGCAGCCGAAGCAGGAAAACCCAGACTTCACCCTCCCCTGCCACTTCTGCCAGCTCCTCTGGGAGGATCTCGAGGCTTTCCCAGGCCATCCGGGACACATAGTCCCTCCAGCGTGTCCTGGGTTTTCCTCTGGGCCTTCTCCCGGTGGGACATGCCCGGTCGCCTCCCTGGCATCCTGATCAGATGCCCGAGCCACCTCAACTGGCTCCTCTCCACGTGGAGGAGCAGCAGCTCTACTCTGAGCCCCTCCCGGATGGCCGAGCTTCTTATCCTATCTTTAAGTGAGAGCCCAGCGTTTTTTCCCCTGCGGCGAAAACTCATTGATCCGCCCACCGACCCACAACGTCACGAGTTGAGGTCAACAGCATGCCACCCCCACTGTTAACAGTGTTTGTGGAGCACTGCTTCCCCCTCTGAGACGACGGATGGTGGATCAGAATTGCTTGAAGCCATACGAAAGTCTTTTTCCATGGCCTCCCCAAACTCCTCCCACGCCCGGGTTTTGCCTCTGCAACCACCCGAGCGGCATGTCGCTTGAACTGCCGATACCCATTGGCTGCCTCTGGAGTCCCACAGGTCAAAAAGGCCCGATAGGACTCTTTCTTCAGCCTGACGGCATCCTTCACCGCCGGTGTTCAGCAGCGGGTTCGAGGGTTGCCGCCACAACAGGCACCGACCGGACTGCGACCACAGCTCCAGGAGGCCGCGTCGTTAATGGAGGCGCGGAACATGGCCCCCGCCTCCCCCGGAACGTGCTCGAAGCTCTCCTGGAGGTGGGAGTTAAAGCTAAGTTTGGACACACCTTCGTATTCAAAGAGTTTTCTTTATTTTCATGACTATGAAAATTGTAGATTCACACTGAAGGCATCGAAACTATGAATTAACACATGTGCAATTATATTCTTGACAAAAAAGTGTGAAACAAATGAAAATATGTCTTGATTACTGCTTCGCACACTCTTGGCATTCTCTTGATGTTTTTCAAGAGGTAGTCACCTGAAATGGTCTACCAACAGTCTTGAAGGAGTTCCCAGAGATGCTTAGCACTTGTTGGCCCTTTTGCCTTCACTCTGCGATCTAGCTCACACCAAACCATCTCAAATGGGTTCAGGTCTGGTGATTGTGGAGGTCAGGTCATCTGGCACAACACCCCATCCCTCTCCTTCTTGGTCAAATAGCCCTTACACAGCCTGGAGGTGTGTTTGGGGTCATTGTCCAGTTGAAAAATAAATTATGGTCCAACTAAACGCAAACTGGATGGAATAGTATGCTGCCTCAAGATGCTGTGGTAGCCATGCTGGTTCAGTATGCTTTTTAATTTTGAATAAATCCCCAACAGTGTCACCAGCAAAGCACCCCCACACCATCACACCTCCTCCTCCATGCTTCACAGTTGGAACCAGGCATGTAGGGTCCATCCGTTCACCTTTTCTGCGTCGCACAAAGACACGATGGTTGGAACCAAAGATCTCAAATTTGGACTCATCAGACCAAAGCACAGATTTCCACTGGTCTAATGTCCATTCCTTGTGTTATTTAGCCCAAGCAATTGAGTGAGCCAGTTTCTATGTAGCGCTTGATGGTTTTTGCGACTGCACTTGGAGACACTTTAAAAGTTTTCCCAATTTTTCGGACTGACTGACCTTCATTTCTTAAAATAACGATGGCCACTCATTTTTCTTTACTTAGCTGCTTTTTTCTCGCCATAATACAAATGTTAACAGTCTATTCAGTTGGACTGTCAGCTGTCTATCCACCTGACTTCTGCACAACACAACTGATGGTCCCAACCCCATTTATAAGGCAAGAAATCCCACTTATTAAACCTGACAGGAGACACCTCTGAAGTGAAAACCATTTCAGGTGACTGCCTTTTGAATAACATCAAGAAAATGCAGAGTGTGTGCAAAGCAGTAATCACAGAAAAAGGTGGCTACTTTGAAGAACCTAAAATATAAGACATATTTTCAGTTCTTTCACACTTTTTTGTAAAGTATATAACTCCACATGTGTTAATTCATAGTTTTGATGCTTCAGTGTGAATCTACCATTTTCATAGTTATGAAAATACAGATGAGAAGGTGTGTCCAAACTTTTGGTCAGTACTGTATATATATATATATGTATATATATATATATATATATATATATATATATACTTTATTTAGAACAAAAAGAAAAATGAGAGGCAGCCAATTGCTGACCCTTTAAGTAAGACCCTTTAAAACTGGAGAACCATTGATCAAAACATCACAAGGATCAAGCGCTTCAAAAACAAAATATCAGCATTGAGACTTTTGCAGAGTCTGTAGTTTCCAAGTTTTCAACTTGGAATCAAAGCTGCTGCTATTCTCATAGCAAAAGTTTCTTAAAAAGATTGTAAAATGTTAACTTGTATTCAAACTTTTCTTTTTTGGTCAAGACAGCATCCAGTCATATTTCTGTGACATTTAAAAACTAAATGTCAGGCTGTAGTTTATTTTACACATTTTTGCATTTAAGTGTTAGAGACTGTATTGAAGTTACAACATCTATAATTCATTAATGGTCACGACTACCGAGACAAAACATTTGTATACTGGAACAACCTTATTAGTCTTATTGTGTTGCTTTAGACATAAATGTACATGAGGCAAAGACCATATTTGTGAGATCACAGATTTGCTTTTATATCTGTTTAGAAGCTAAAACACAGTCAATGGCGGTCAATAATAGAGAAATCTCAACCTTGAATGTTTCTTTTCAAGCATTTACACACATTCATTGCAATCTGTCACACAGGAAACGCTCTCTCTATCTTGTTCAGTACCTGTTTTCTCATAGATTTTTATCTTGCATCAAGTCTCACACAGTGATTGCTGTCAGAAACAACATGACTCACCACGTTTTCTTGCTTTAATCCCACTTCCATTTATTTACAAAGGGCCATCTGTCCTCTTGTAGAGATGTGTGGTTTCTGTGTTTAACACCTACAGCAGCTCACTTCACAGGACTCTTAGCAATTTGGCCGCGCAAGACACCCGAAAGCTGCTGTATGGTGCACTGAAACTTCAGAAGTAATTCAGGAATGAAGTATTTGTTTTAGTTTGAAGAACAGCTACTGTTTCAAAACAACATAATGTTGAAGATTATACATCCATTGTCATCTTATCTGAGTTGCGTGGGCAACGCTCGCCAGCTCCTCCTTGGGGATCCCTAGGTGTTCCCAGGACAGACAGGATATATAGTCCCTTCATCCATTCCTGGTTCTTTACCAGATCCACCTCAAGTGGCTCCTTTCTAAGCAGGGGAGCAGGAACCTGACTCCAAGCCCCCTTTGGATGGCAGAGCTAACAAAGCTCCTGACCCAATCTCTATAGCTGAGCCCCGCAGCCTTTTGTGAAAAAAAAACTTGTTTCAGCTGCTTTTATGTTTATGTTTTTGGCTTATGCATTCAGCAGATGCCTTTATTCAAAGCGACTAACAATACAACGGTACAGTTAACATCAAAGCTAAAAATAACCAACACAGAAGAACATCACTGGTCGTACTGTTAGAGGCAACAGTGGGCACAGTGTAGAGATACTATCTGTGTTCAAGTTCTTTCAGTCCATCTAATTTTTTTAATTAAAACATCTTTTTTGCAAACACATCTCCAAAACTAAGGGTGGTGTGGTAGTTAGCACTGTCGCCTCACATCAAGAGGGTTCTGGGTTCAAGTCCCCAGGGGAACCGGGACCTTTCTGTGTGAAGTTTGCATGTTCTCCCTGTGTCTGCGTCTGTTTTCTCCGGGTACTCTGGCTTTTTCCCAAAATCTTGCATGTTAGGTTGACTGGACATTCCAGATTTCCTTTAGGAGGGAGTGTGCGCAGTTGTTTGTCCTTGTGTGTCTCTGTGTGGCCCTGCGATGGACTGGCGGACCGTCCAGGGTGTACCCCACATCTTGCCCTTTGACTTCTGGGTTAGGCTCCAGTCTCCCCGTAAGGAAATAATCGGTTTTGAAAATGGATGGATGGATTGATGGTACAGAGGATGGATGCATGGAGCAAAAACATGCAAGTCTCAAAAAACATTTTAGTATTTATTTATACTGTAGCATAGTAAACAAGCTATAAGTATACCGTTGAATTGGTTCAAATGTAGCCAAACACTGATATCTTTCTTCCTTTTGTTAACGAACTATGAAACATTTGAATCCCCCTGTACATATCTATTAAAGCAGGGAGAGTGGACACAATTTTTTAAAATGCTGCTTCCTCTTTTTATCTAAACTTTTGTTTATCAAATGACATGGTATTGTGGGTTGCTGTTTGTTACTTTGTTACCATTTTTTTGTTTTGTTATGGCCTGACCATTATGTCAGTTAATAATCACATGAGTTTTTACACATAAACACACACACATGCGCACACTCACACTAGCATATTAAAACTTTGGCTGTATGATATGATAGCTACTGGCAGGGTATTTTTACCCCCATAGAATTTGAATTTGATTTAAATAATTGATAGTTATCCACCGTATGAGATCATGTACTGTTTTCACTAAATCAACTAAAACCTGGAGCTACGTACTTTAATTCAGAGCTAATTTTCCCTTTTTAACAGTGTCTTTTTTCACTGAGCAGTTGGCAGCAGAACATTGTATAGGTGCCTGCAGCTTCACTGTAAAGCCCACAGGCACACAGCAGTGGTTGTCAGTGCATATAAATCAGTATATATACAGCTAGAATATAAAGATCTGTTTTAGCTGAGCCAGTCAGATAACCTCTCCCCATCTCCTCAACATCAGAAACACCAAGCAGGTGGTGATGGATTGCTGTGAAGCATTACACTATGAATGGAGGAAAATAGGTTAAAGTTAGCACTTTGAGATTCCCGCAATGACATCTATTTCAGGAAATGTGGTTGTTAAGAGGGCATGGTTGTGAATGTGCTACCGAAGACAGCTCAGGATGCTTTAGACAAGAAAATTGCAGGACGTTTGAGAGATCTGGCAGGAAGATGTTTCTGGGCAGTTTGATCATTTTCCTGCAGGAGATGTTCACAGTTCGAAGCCTCAACTCTGGGACTTTGTAATGAGTGCCTAATGTGCAGTGCAGCTTTCTCCAGGGATATTGAAGACAGCAACATCAAATTCAATGTGACATGTTAAGTGAACTTAAAGTGCCAAAATGGACGGAGCACCCCATTAGGAACTCTCGTCATAGAGATATACTGTTATTTTTTAAGGTTTTCTTAGTCTATGTCCTCCTAGCCATATTAAGCCCCTGCTACTACGTTCGCTCACAACCTTCTTAGGTTTGATGAGTTGGAAGGGCATGACAAACATTGCTGTCATCAGTTTATTATCTTTTCATCTTAAATGCATTTCCTGTGAAAATAGCAAGGCTGTTGCTTTTTGACTAGAAGATTTTGAAGATAAGGGCTGCATGCCAGTGTAACTAAAGAAACAAGTGACATTTCTAAATCAAATAAATGCGCAGGGACCTTAAATCCCATCTATAATGCCACAATTGTTTTTACTGCACTTCCAATTATAAAATCATTTCTCCATGTTTGTTAATTGCACCTTTTAAATCTGGATATTCTGTGTTCTCTAAGTGATGTGACATACTCCCTGGTCGAATGGTCTACTAATACATTCACCAGCACGTTAATTTCCAATTGCCACCTAAAAGACACTTAGCCTTCCAATCATTCTGTACTTTTAATTCAAGTATGTAAGGAGATTAAGAAAAGCACTATGTTACTTGTTAGCTCACCTTTTGACCTGAAGGCACCCATCTTATTTTAATGCCTTACCAGCTGTTGGAAACTATGACATTGTTGAAACAGCAAATGGGTTAAGCAACTTAATGTCACCTAAAAAACATGGTTTAGACAAGCAGTTAAAAAAAATAAAGTTGCCAAATCTGGCACAGTCGTTCCAGTCTAGAGCTTTAAAAAAAAACATTTGTCTTGTTATTTCTACTGCTGAACACAAAAAACTAATTAGGCTCACAAATCACACAGAAAGCAATGAATCCCAGCTAATTTGTTTGGTGTGTAAGGGAAGATCCTTGGAAATACACTCAATGTAAGACAAGTAATAGATGGACTTTTTCATCATCTGGTCCAGACTTTCTGCTCTGGTTATTCTCGAAATTTACCCCACAGCTTTATCACTAAGCAGGTGACATGGTTCCAGAAGGAGTGGAAAAGTGGCTGGCAATACATAAACATGTATATATATACACAGTATATATATATGCAACTGCTCAAAATCTCACACAAAGTTTGACAGTACATACTGTCAGGAAATATATTAGTGATTGTGATTTTACTCTGCAGAAATGTTGTGTGTGTGTGTGTGTGTGTGTGTGTGTGTGTGTGTTTGCTTTTCTAAAGAAGCAACTAGCCGTCTTCTAATCCTTTAAATCAGGTTCCACCCAATTACCCATCCCCCACGTCAAATCAATTTGTTGGACAGAGACAATGACGTTCAGCGTCCAAGCTTCCATGGCTTGTCACAGCCATGGAAGCTCTTAAACTTTTAGGCATAGCATTCATGACCGGGTGGATTATGGTATGACACTTCTATTTTCTGAAAGCACAACAGGCATGACATTGAACTAATGCTCAGTTAACAATAGAGTACCTCAAAAAGTATCAATGTTGTTGTTGTTTTTAAATGTATTTATTTAATTTCATTCCATTCAGTGAGGAATCTGACGCATAACTGCTGTGAGATTTACCCTGAGGTGTTGCTAAAATGGTTGGTGTTTGGCTGAAGCCTTACTAAAGGCTGACATTGTCAGTGGAAAGGAAATTAGGGCAGTAAAGAACTACAAGGACAAATGACAAACAATGGCAACAAGAGTAATAGCAATCTAGCTGATAATGTTGCAACAGTTGATATCGAAAACAGCTGTATTGGGCAACAATTGAAACTCATTCAAAAGTAAGGTGATGTTGTTGCTTTTTTTTCCGATTCTATATGACGCAGTATTTAAATAATTTCATTGATCCTGCCTGTTATGATATTCCTGGATCACCTCGTTTGTTGCGTGAATATTTCATAAAATAATATCCAGCCATAACACAAATAATTTAGAAGCAGAAATGGATTTTCGTTATTGAAATTAAAGTGAAGTTTGCTTGACTTCATCCAAATAAATAAATAAAAAGACGAGTTTTGGCCGATATGATTGTCATTGTTTGACTCTTGTCTTTCCTTAGCTTGAAAAGTGTTTGCAAGTGATTGAGTAAATACTTACAATTACACAGAAAAGGTTCTCAATGTGCTTTTCCTTCTTCGAAGATCAGAATCATAAAGGAAACAGCGGAGCACAAGTAAAAACTTTCTTCTTTTTTTTTCAAATATACATCAAAACAGATTCACTGTACTTGTATTTATTATTTATCTTGGGTTGCTTTTTATGGAGCCGATGAACCTTTCAGCCAAAAAACATTTGCATCCAGCTCTATTCGTTTTCTTCAGAATAACTTTGACACTCAGAGCAGAAAGAGATTAGACTGAGGTCTAATTAATTTAATGGAATATTTTGCATTTTTGTGCCCTCATAGGCTTGTGTCCTCATATGACTGCAGTGGAGGGCCTGCATCATTCAGCTGTTACGCAATCAAGCTCACATTAAAGCTTAACTGAGCTTGGATGGAGAGGGAAGGTTTTTTTCCCTCTGAGAATAGTGTAAAGATATCCAAATACACGAGTGGAACAAATGTAGGAAAAACAGAAAGCAAATTAACATGGAAAAATCCCCAGGAATGTTGGACAATGGGAAGTAAATTTTAGTGATGCAAGGACAAGGAGTGAAAGTGAGCAAGCACAAAAGTACAGAGTCGATAGGAACACGAGGACAGCGTGCTGTGATAGCAAGAAAGCATGCCATCGGGTGAGGGTCTACACATGCATGCAGACAGGGAGACAGGCGACGAGGGCTGGACTTCAAGAGCTAAAAGGGAGGGAGAGAGGCAGGGAGGAAGGAGAGGGGCGGGAAATAAACACTGTCCCTTCAGTTGCTGACAGCAGCCAGTCCGAGGCAGGGAGCTCCTATCGCCACAGATGTTCCAGTTGAGACTACCAACTCCACTTCGACTGCACTGTACTTTTCAAGGATCGATTGTGGACTTTTAAGGATAAACGGTCTGCCGATTTAGGCTTCAGTAAGTGAACATAGCTGGATGGGACACGTGCACTAAATCCCGTGAGGCTGGATCAGCAGGGAAAGCTGTTGATACGCATTCTCCTCTTCTAATATTCCTGAAAAGTGAGCAACATGCATATCTTACAGCCATATTGCATCAACAGGTCAGTGTCCTTGTGGAAATATGATATTATCTGTGCCATTAGTTCTGCAAATTGAATTTCGAAGTGATGATAATGTTATATGACTTTGATCCAATTAAATGTCTGGAATTTCTAAATGAAGTCTAATCTGCTAATGATTCACATGATTCTTGATGTACTTTCTGTAAACCAAATTATTGCGTCATTCTTGTTGCTTGCTATGGGAGGAGAACACGGTGCCGATGCGAAAGAGGGATTTGTAGACCAACAGTGAGCTGATGTCAATGTGCTGGTCTGTGTTCAGTTTTTGCCCTCTTACTATTGTTTGTATATTTTAATTTTCATTTTGTGCTGGGGGGAGATTGTCTGCATGTGATATGAGTTGCTTCTCATTTTTTAAACAATAAGGTTGAAAGACACATCCTGTCGTTGCAGTTCTAGTCTGTTTAAGAAGGGTCAAGTCACTGGCATGCATCAAACAGAGAGAACATCTGAAGTGAATTGCAAAAACTACCAATTCATTATTTAAAAAAGGAAAGAAAGTAGGGAACTGTCGTCTTCGTGGAGGAAACTCCCAACTGTTTTAAATTGGGAACGAGTATTTCCACAGGCACGTGCAAGGAGAACTCGAGGGATTGGTGCTAGTCAAGATTAACCCTTCTCTAGAGAGATGGGTGCATCAGGGTAAGGTGAGAAGCAGATGAAGTCATGCCTAGTGCTTACTGTACAGCCCTGTGGGAGCAATGCTAACATCTGGGGTTGATGCAGTTGGTCGGGTCGAGGTTCAGCAACATTGTGAAACCAAAGAAAGAGGTCCGCTTACAACCTGAATGTACTGAACGACCAGGTTATTCCATACAATTTATTAGTTTTTCACTGATGGCAAAATATTCCAAGTTGACAGTGCCAGTATTCTTCTGGCTCAAATTGTGAAAGAGTGGTTCAGGAAGCACAACACATCGTTTTCACACATGGCTTGGCTGGACCTTAACCCCTTTAAGAACTTTTAGGATGTGGTGGAGAAGGCTTTGCACGGTTGTCACACTCTCCCATGAACAATACAAGATTTTGGGGGGAAATAAATGCAGCACTGGATAGAAATAAACCTTGTTACCTTTGTGACTTATTAAAACAGTGAATACGTGCCGTGATCAAACTTAAATGAATATTAGAGTGCGTGACCTCTTTTTTTATGGTGGTGACCAGCTAAAGTTCAATCAAAGTGCACTGAATTTATACACATCCATCCATTATCAATACCGCTTATTCCCTCATGGGGTCGCGGGGGGAACTGGAGCCTATCCCAGTGGTCAACGGGCGAGAGGCAGGGTACACCCTGGACAGTCCGCCAGTCTATCGCAGGGCCACACACAGGACATACAAGGACAAACAACCACTCACACTCACATTCACTCCTAAGGCCAATTTCCCCAATCTCCAATCAGCCTAACATGCAGGTTTTTGGACTGTGGGAGGAAGCCGGAGAACCCGGAGAGAACCCACGCAGACACAGGGAGAACATGCAAACTCCACCCAGAAAGGTCCTGGTTCCCCCGGAACCAGAACCCTCTTGCTGGGAGGCGACAGTGCTAACCACCACACCACCGTGCCGCCCCAATTTATACACATTCAAGTTGAATTGTTTTTTTCTTCTTTTCCAAATTGGTTCTTGCCCATTTTAAGTTTACATGTTCCCATTTGACGGCATGGTAAATGTAGCTTATTACTGTGATGTAAAATTACGCCCCAAAACCAAGTCGATAACTTCCAATCTTCCTTTTTCTTTTCCCAAAGAACCGCTACAATTCATATACTATTGTAGAGGCCAACAATAGAAAATAATGTAACAACAGAAAACATAAAATGCTTTTGTCCCCAGCTTTTGTGTAGTCCAAAAATCTGAGTAAAAGACTATCACAATAATACTGTTACCTTTTATATACAGCTTTTATGTGTGTTTTCTTTTCAACAGTGAACATTTCCAAAAGCTTTTAACCCATGAAATGTAGAACAAATAACAGAATAACAGAAACAGGGTGAAGTCCAGGAAATCTTTGATGTCCATAAAGAACATGTAAATCAAGACGTCGGAATAGAAATTCCAAAGATATTTAAGAAAAATTATTAATGAAGATACATAAAAATACTGAACCTTATCAAGTTATCAGTTTACTTTATGTAATTTCTCATGCACAAACTGTCAGTAACATCTGGACAGCAGTCTTCCTGGGAGCAATATTCACTTGTTCTCCACTGTCTTTACAATTTAAAGTTATGGCATATTCAATTTACCGTGGACAAAGTCCTGTCAACACTGACATAAAGCTAATTGTTTATTGAATGTGGAGTTTACATTTTTTTTCTTTATGTTTGGGTAATTAAGTACGGTCTGTGACAGACAGTAAAAGTTAATACATTTGTTTTCAAATATTAGATTTAATATATGTACAGCTTTGCTAAAAGGAGCGTAACCAAAGTGGTAAACAGATTTTATTGATGAGAGTAGAAAAGGCTGAGAGCAAAGGGGCAGACGTTCATATAAAAAAATGGGCAAATGAAGAATCTAACCTGTGAACATACGAAATATGAAGGACAGATAATCAAAGGAACAGAGGGGAGAACAGATGTGGAGAGGAGTTATCTGTCTCCTGGAAATCTGCATGTGTTGAATGTGTATGTGCATGTGTTTGTGTATTGATATGATTTACTGAGTACTTAGTAATCCCTTAAACAATTGAAAGCATGTGTGGTAGCCTGAAATTTACCTTTTTTTATTTTTAAATTACATTTGTCAAAGATTTATATATACCTTGATACAGCTGAATCCTACCTAATCCACAACACATCTTTAAAAAATTCATTTTCAGTAGTGTCATTATTCTGAGTCATTCTAAACCCTTACATTATGTAACAGTGCTCACAATGGTGTTGTTTTGACTGATGTTTGCCATTCATGTAAGCGTTCTTGTTAGCTTAAAAAGATATTATTTACATTGACTGAAGAGTATAAATATTTAACAAGGAGCATTATGAAAGTTCAATTATACGCTTCGTTAGAAAATGTAAAAGAGATATTTGTGTGTTAGTTTCTACGTCTTTAAATGATAGTGTGAAGCACTTGTGGGTGAATAGTATTAGTAGAATGTTGTGACAGTCTAGCCAAGCTATCTACTGTTGAAGTTAAATGTGGCAGTGTTTGTATTGTTCCCTCATTTTATCTCCTACTATATAGTGCCCACTATATAAGAGGATTCAGTAGGAAATGGGGCAGCAGCCAATGCACAGTGCAGATGCACTTCAGACTCTGTTTGACCTGTCGCTCTATGGGTGAGAAGTTAGGGGGGCTGTTGCTCTCAGTGGATAAAAAAATCCCAATAATGAGATGAACATTTGCTTTATTCTGCCAGTCTCAAGTTTAAATACATCAAAGTCTGTTTTTACAGAATGAACTAATAATGAAAACATGTATTGATTTATTTATTGATTTATTTAATCAGAACAGTGCACATTAATGAACAATCTTATACTTCTGTACAGATTGTAAATGAGCCACATTATAGCATAGTTGCTTATTTACATCTGTCGTCCTGAGGCAGAAGACAAAACAACACAAGATCACAAAATACAATATCAGTCAAAACACATAGACACACGTTCAGACAATGACATTATAAACAAAAAAATTAGTGAGTGCATGACTGGGAACTTTTAAGAAACTGTTTAAGGTGATTTTTAAATGTGCAATAAGTGGGACATTCCCTGATGTTTGTTGGGAGGCTGTTCCAGAAGTGACCCCATCTGACTGATTGAATATCACATTTAAAATTTTGAGTTGTAACAAAATGGCTAACAAGCAAACTTTATATGAGATTTTTAAAAGTGTGAACTGTTAAAGAAAATGTTTCTCTTTCATTACCATTGTCTAATCAGAGTATAGCTTGGACTTTGTGTGAGGAATCATATTAACTTATCATCATAACTTATTCACACAACAGGGAAAAAATAACAATTCCTCTCATCTACTCTTCCCACCCAGATGGCCAGATGTGCCGAAGAGAAAGAGGAAGAACAGTCAGTGTTCAGTGAAGAGCATGTCCGGTAAGAATTATTCATCTCTGTCCTTTTTTTTTAAACCTCCAACCAAGCAATCACAAATTAAAACCAGGTTATTTGAGGATGCTGTAGCTTTTCCTCTTCTGGGGGGATTTTTGAGCGACGTGGCCTGCTACTCAACAGCTATCTTCCCTGACATTTAAGTGGATTCCTCTTTGTCACCATCATAATTACCTACTCATTATTATTATTCCGTTTTACAGGCTTCGTTGACCACAGCATTGCTTGCTGATAAGTTTAGTCTTGGAAAGCTGTTGATAAAACTACAAGTTTCATGACCTAAATACATGACTACCAAATTGTTTTTAGTAAAGTCACCACACACCAAAAAATGTGCTAAACAAAAATGATAAACATACAAGACAAAAATGTTGTTTGATAGAGGTAAACTAGCCATTAATATTTAACTCGGTTCGGTGGTCCTACATTTTGTAACAACAACCTGAAGAGACTTAACTGCCGTCCTATGTTGTTCCCTGGTACATTGGTTTTCAATACCAAAAGGACAAATACAGCTTTCTCTGAGGAACTTAGATTTTGTTTTGAGCCAAAAGGAAAAAATGTTCTGGACCAATAATCTGGTGCATTAAGGGGATCAAAGTAATTCCTTTTCTATTGGATTTTGAACAAATATCCATCCAGTAGCTGTGGGCATTTTAGTTTCTTTCCAGCCCACAGGGTGATTAAAAGGTTCCATAAACTTGTTTAGTACTGGAGAAAAATCTCAAAGTTAAGGTTCCAGTAAAAAAACAAAAACATTACCCTTTGATTATGCATATTAAAAAAAGGCAGAATAACCTGCCCAGACTTCTACAATGAATCCAAATCAACCAATACATCTGCAATTGAGGCAGCTCTAGCTCCATCCAATGAAATAATTATTTTTTAAAAGACCTGTTGTTTTATTTAAGTCATTTATAAAAGATTCTTTAGCTAACTCGTCAGCCTTATGTGGATCGTCTTTGTATGCAGCCATCATGTGAGCATAGATTAATATTTGACATCACTAAGCAAACCTTTAAAAACTACTGTTAACTGCTTTGAAAGGAGATTAGTGCATCCTATATCAAATTGAATTAAAATATTTAATATGATAATAATGATGATTACATTTAGATTGTTCTGTCTCTCTTCCTTTTTTTATTTCAATAATCATAGCCTTTCTGAAGAATAGTTTCCTTTTTTTGGTAATTTTTAATATCTCAAGTTGCCTTTAATTCAGTCAATCTCAAAAAAAGAATGTAATATAATATTAACACAATTTTATCACAACATTAAAGGAAACATGGAACAAAGTTTACACTAGAAATTAATCCAATCATTTAGAATATACTACGGTAATTTACGTAACAAATATTATTCTTAAAGCAAGTCAGTTATTAGTTTTTCTGACTATTTTGAGGGAAAGCAGCTACTCTCTGGCCAAAAGGAACATAGTATTGCAGACATGAAGGATGTAGCTTTCCCCCTGGCATGGTTTCATAAGAAGATCAGCTGAATAAATCCTCCCTCTGTAGAGAGCTCCTAACCCTTCTGCATGTGTGTGTGTGTTTACTGATTTGGATCCTTGACTTCAGTGTGTCTGAAGAGGTGTACAGAAGTAGCAGTGTGTGGGGATGGATATTTATATCAGTGGCTTAAAGTATTCAAATGCATATTTGTGTCCTCCTCCAATGATGTGACAGCTTAGAGGTTGGAGATCTGAAGCAGTAGATTACGTTTGTCCATATGAGAGCAAGGCTGAAGGATCAGAGGACTCAGAGAAACCTTTCAAGAGTAATAAATAAGCCAACGAAAGCTTGAGATGAAAAGCATATTCCATTTATCCCGGTAGTGCTGGTGTGAACCTCATAAGCTGTCATGACGTGAGGCCTGTGTACCGCAGAAACTGTGTTCCACCCCATATCCCAGTCTCCTGGAGCCCTGTGTGCAGGTGCTTCATTGAGGCCCCTGTAATAACGCTCAGTCCCCTCCTTCCCTCCCTTCCTGCTCTCCTCATCACCCCCTCATTCTTTTTCTCCCCTTCTGGCCCCCTGTCATGTCAAACTCACTCACCCACGCTTGCCATCACCTTTGCCCCTGGTCTCCCCCCTTTTCAACCCGTCCTGACCTCCTCTTCAACCTGCTCCTCCTGTCCTATAGCTCTTAGCGTGTCTGTTCCAGGGTATATCCCCAGCTATCTGGAGAAGGACGAACCATGTGTGGTGTGCGGGGATAAGGCCACTGGCTACCACTACCGTTGCATCACCTGTGAAGGCTGCAAGGTATGGTCTAAAAAGACATCTTTGGCACAAGATGGTGGGGTTTTTTGGAGACTGTCTAAAATCTTCCTCCTCACTGGAGTAAAAAATACAACTATAAGATGCAACACAGAAACACAAATTAGAACATTCATGATCAGTGAGACAAAACGTGAGTACCCACAGGATTTCTAATCAGCCCAGCTACACAAGGGTGGTTATAAAGTAATGAACTTTCTGCATCGTGGCTTCACATCAAAGGCAAGTCTTCCAACTTTGAAGTTTGAAAGACTTCAAAGATGGAGCAAATACATAAGTAAGCTAAAAAGAAAAGATAGAGGCATGAGGCAGAGCTGTGGCAGTAACCAGGAAGCTAGAGTTAGACATTGTACCACTAATCAGAACTGCGGTGCCTCTCTAACAACATCCATGAACAATAGCTTAAGATTTGGCATGCCAGTTATGGAAGAAAAATCACAGAATTTGGTATAATCACTCCTGAAATAATCCAGTAATCGAATGTTTGGGACATTAGTGAGCGTTTTTTGTCTCTAGTTTTCTTTAGTGTTAAAAAAGAAGAAAATTTTAAATTGTGTCAGCCTATTTAACCAACACTGGGCCTGCCTTTTACTCTACAACTGCTCTATTCGGACACTGTTTTTGACTATTTTTCATTTTTTTACTCTGACACTTAGACGTGGGAAAACCCAGCATCATCATAAAGGGTCCAAAAGTTCAGATAGAAGAAAGGGAAATGTATACTAAAACAAAAGATCACTGATTAAAGTTGTGAGTGCATTTCCCTGGTCAGATGATGACAAGAGAAGTGTTTCTTTCTTATTTGATACCCAGTAAGGCTGTAGCCAGGACCCAGGAGTATTCACAAGCATTTCAGCAATACTAGAAAAACCACAAAACCAGTTCCTTTTAAGAGTTTGAGAAAAATCCCAAAGGCTAAGAAAACAGCCAAGAACAAGACACCGTGGAAAGTAAAAGATCCAATTCAGTAGAGATTTTTCTGAAAAGGAAAACAGGCTATTTTAAAATCTCTTCTTACGATTTCTGGCTAAGTCCTTCCTTTTCTACAAGAAAAAAACTATCTGCCCAACAATAATTATATTACACCCAATATTTTGTCCTTATTGGTTTGGTGTTTTCCCAACTTCTCCAATTCCTTCTCAGCTAATGGTATTACATGAATCCTGGAACCAGATCAAAGCAGTTCTGCCTTGTCAAAGGCAGCTCTTACTGTTTACAAATTTGTTTTTTCATTACAGATTTGGCCAAAAATCCAATTCATGAATGACTCTTTACTTCTGACATGTCTGTGTATATTTTCATGATACAGCTCAGAATAATACATAATGATACACATTGCTCAGTTACATTTATTTATTTTTATGGCGAGTAGCAATACAGACTACACACAATCATTCGATATTTAATAATTTTCTACACTTTCAAGTACAGAGAATAGAGTGTGTTATATGGGGCTTCATGAGCACAAAATGTGTTGGGGGAGTAACATTTCCTCTTGGAACCAAAATTATGGATTTCAGAATGAAACACTTTAGAGAAGGATCATTTAAAATCCAATCGCTGCTAAAATGAATGTATTTAGTACTTTTCAAACTCAAGGGTAACCCAAAGGGCTTTAAAGAGCTAATGCTGAATTTAAAGAAAACAACCAAAGCAAGATGATGTGAGTAAAAATATTTAAAACCACCCGTGAAATAATGGTAGAAAGTTTACCTTGAAAATTAGTTAATTATATAGCAGTCATATCAATGATTGAAAAATGGGCTCTTTTCAATGGTTTGAAGACTAAAGCTTGATGTAGATGTAATGTTCCTCGTCTATTGCCTGGAAACTAAAAGGCAAGAAAACCGGCCACAGTGTTATGGAAATGGAAATTTAAATAGTTTTTTCCTTCAAGGGCTATGAACAGAGTCATGTTTTATCATCTTTATGTTACTTTATTAGCAGTAACACAACTTACTGTTTTGTGCTTTTCCACAGAGTATTTCAAGTTTCTTAACTCTGATCTCTACTTTTCTGCTTAAAATCAGACTACTGTTACTCATGTCCGCATTGGGTCTTTTATTTTTTAAAAGCATTTGGTCAGAGATACTCAGCAAGGTCATCACTTAGTTATTTAACTGTTTTTGGCTGACAGAGTCACCATGTGATGCCACCCATCTGTTTATTTAATCCTAATCAGAGCAAAAGAACACTTCATTGATTGATTCGATTTAGTGGTCATGAAGTTGATGCATTCCCCAGAAATCAGTTTTGAATTCTCTATGTTGGTTTGTTTTCTTTCTGTATTTTTTTGTATGAGTTTTCTTGTTTGCTCATCTTGGCTTTATTTTATATAATCTTTCTCTGTTTTTGTTTATCTGTTCAGGGATTTTTTCGCAGGACCATCCAGAAAAATCTCCATCCGTCATACTCGTGTAAATATGAAGGCTGTTGCATCATTGACAAGATCACCCGCAATCAGTGCCAGCTATGCCGATTTAAGAAGTGCATCACTGTGGGCATGGCCATGGACCGTGAGTCATTGCACCTTGTGACTTACAAACATGTGAAAAATGTTGGTCACACTCAGAGTTCACTTCATGAGTTTACATTTAGAACTTATTGAAAAGTTATCTGTTTTTTTTCTTACTACCAAGTCTTCAGATGATTTAAAGAAACAAAGATTTAATCAAAGGGGTGAATAGTGTGGGACATCACAGATATCTCTGTAGTTGTAGAACCTCCTTAATAATAATAATTTGAAGTCTATTGCTATGTTCAATGTGTCACATGGTTGTGAATGAATTTTGGTAAGCTTTCTTCAGAGCCACAGTTCTCTGTATGGCCATTTCGTATGGATCCTCCCAGATGACATGGCTATTCTTTTTCTTTTTCTTGTCATCGCAATACTTTTGGGTGCGCTCGCAAAACTTTTGCATTCCCACGCAACACTTTTATGTCCCCTCGCAATAAGTTTTGCTTGCCCATAATCATGCAGGATATTCAGCCCACTTAGTTTGCATCAGTGTGGACACAATGCACACCCGTATACAACGTCATGGTACAGCAGGTTTATCATCACCATGAAATTTTGTAGTTTTGTGTCCTGTGTGTGTCAAGCATAAATGGAAATAAGAAACTTTGTTACCATCTTGCTGCAACAGCGACCGTTGCATTTAGTTGGGACTCACTTGTAAGTGGAGTTAACCCAATAAGATCTGAGTTGGTATAAGTGGAAAAAGGCCATAAACATCTCTCTTCAGTGTTTAAATCAGGTTGAGGTCTGTCTGACTGGACTAGGAATATACAGGGATAGGACAATGAAACTGAAACACCTGGTTTTGGACCACAAAACTTTATCAGTATGGTGTAGGACCTCCTTTTGCGGCAAATACAGCGTCAATCCGTCTTGGGAATGACATATACAAGTCCTGCACAGTGGTCAGAGGGATTTTAAGCCATTCTTCTTGCAGGATAGTGGCCAGGTCACGACGTGATGCTTGTGGAGGAAAATGTTTCCTAACTCGCTCCTCCAAAACACCCCAAAGTGGCTCAATAATATTTAGATCTGGTGACTGTGCAGGCCATGGGAGATGTTCAACTTCACTTTCATGTTCATCAAACCAATCTTTCACCAGTCTTGCTGTGTGTATTTGTGCATTGTCATCCTGATACACGGCACCTCCTTCAGGATACAATGTTTGAACCATTGGATGCACATGGTCCTCCAGAATGGTTCGGTAGTCCTTGGCAGTGACGCGCCCATCTAGCACAAATATGGGGCCAAGGGAATCCCATGATATGGCAGCCCAAACCATCCCTGATCCACCCCCATGCTTCACTCTGGGCATGCAAAAGTCTGGGTGGTACGCTTCTTTGGGGCTTCTCCACACCGTAACTCTCCCGGATGTGAGGAAAACAGTAAAGGCGGACTCATCAGAGAACAATACCTGTTTCACATTGTCCACATCCCAAGATTTGCGCTCCTTGCACCATTGAAACCGACGTTTGGCATTGGCACGAGTGACCAAAGGTTTGGCTATAGCAGCTCGGCCGTGTATATTGACCCTGTGGAGCTCCTGATGGACAGTTTTGGTGGAGACAGGAGAGTTGAGGTGCATATTTAATTCTGCTGTGATTTGGGCATCTGTGGTTTTATGTTTTTTGGTTACAATCCGGGTTAGCACCCGAACATCCCTTTCAGACAGCTTCCTCTTGCGTCCACCGTTAATCCTGTTGGATGTGGTTTGTCCTTCTTGGTGGAATGCTGACATTACCCTGGATACCGTGGCTCTTGATACATCACAATGACTTGCTGTCTTGGTCACAGATGCGCCAGCAAGACGTGCACCAACAATTGGGCCTCTTTTGAACTCTGGTACGTCACCCATAATGTTGTGTACAATGCAATATTTTGAGCAAAACTGTGCTCTTACTCTGCTAACTGGACCTTCACAGTCTGCTCTTATTGGTTCAATGTGCAATTAATGAAGATTGGCCACCAGGCTGGTCCAATTTAGCCATGAATCCTCCCACACTAAAATGAGAGGTGTTTCAGTTTCATTGTCCAACCCCTGTATACCTTTATTTTTTTTGTGTTGTGGCATATTGTTATAGGTTTGCTGCTGTGCTTGAATTCATTGTCTTGCTAATGTACCAGCTTTAGCCAAGCGTATGCCGTCAGACGGCTGATACCAATACTTTTTACATTGAACTTAGTGGTGGACTCAATGAAAACAAGGTGTCCAGGTTCTGTGTATTCAAAACAACTCAAATTGTCCACTGCTTTGTTTCAGGTTATTTTTAATGATAATGTTACTTTTAATGGCGGCCTGTTGTGTCTGAGATGTACTTGGGTTTGTTGCAGTTACCCTGACTATTGCAAGGTCTGACCTTTGGGTGAACATGGGACATATACTACTAGCTGTCTTTAATGTTTTCCACTTGTTAGTAATCTTTCTTACTATCAAATGTGGATTCCAAGTTGTTGAATTTATAATCTACCCAAGACTGATGAACAGCAATTTATTCCATAAGATCCTAGCTGATGTCTTGCCCCATGGCACTGTGTTAACACATACCGCACTGAATCCTCAGAAGCAGCTATCTGTCTAAACCAAAGTTCACCATTTATATTAATTTACTTACCTTCCATCCATTCGTCTGCTATTCAATTAAAGATCACAGTAGAGCTGGAGTTTATCCCAGCTGCCACTGGCTCTAACAGAGGCAAGAAGGGTGAACTTAGATGTTCATCTGATATCGGATCTGCCCTATTTTATGACTTGGGTGTGCGGATGTTTTTTGTCCTACGGCAGGAGCAGTCTGACTGCATGACCTCAGCCACCTTTTTTTTCTCCAGTGGTGTTGGATGAATCCAAGCGCGTGGCCAAGAGACGCCTGATTGAGGAGAACCGAGAGCGACGGAGGAGAGAGGAAATGGTGCGGACGCTGCAGGTGAGACCGGAACCGGACACCACGGAGTGGGAGCTGATCAGGATGGTGACTGAGGCCCACCGACACACCAATGCCCAGGGGTCCAGCTGGAAACAGAAGCGCAAATTCCTTGTAAGCTGTTAGCTTTGGAAAAATGGAGCCTGATGAAATACTAAAATAATTACTTTGATTTTATGTGAAAAAAATCACATCTCTCCAAACAAATCAAGTTTTTTTTTTGCCTGCTTTTAAAATTATTGAAAGTCAGACAAGAAACAGCATCTTAGTAGGACTGCTATTTGAAACCTCTGTCATGTCGCATCCCTTCTTTTTAACAAAGACCACTGTTAAAAGTTTAAAGTTTTTTTTTAACTCTAAAAATTGTATAAACCGCACCCAATTAAAATGAGATGCTTTGACAGATCCCCAAAACATGGTCACTGCTCATATTCAATGGAAACGTGAAATAAAACTCGCATCACTGTTACTAGGCAACCTAGTTTTTCAAAAGCAAAACAACTTTTACATTTGAATGCAGTTCTACAAGATTGACTTTGATTAGAGAAAGTGAAGGACAGCCAGAAGCTCTGAGTGTGTCCTTCAGTGTTAGAGCTATTCCCATTCAGAGGACAGTGGCAGTTACGTTTATACTAGGTCTTATGAAATCTCTTGAAAAACAATAGCACATAATGCAATTAAAAAGAAAACTATGGTGCTAAAGGGGGATTTTTGGCTGATTACACTCTGATACAGTGCATACTTCTTTTGACAATGTCCATTTAGTGTATAACCTAAATGCTACCCCTTGATTTATAAAATGCCACTGCTAGTGCGTCATAAGGTCTCTTATGATCACCAAAAGCTCTTTACTGCCTATAACATCCTTTAGATTTATCATTTCATCAACAAAAAAATGTAATCCTTGAATATTTTTTTCATTTATCTCTCTGACTTTGACTCTTGTATGCTCTCTGCTCGCTTTTACATTCCCATGCATACTGATATTATGAATTGCTAAGAATTTATTAATTTGTTATGTTGTTTCTAGCCTGATGATATCGGCCAGGGTCCGCAGATGCCCTCCTCAGACGGAGATAAGGTCGACCTGGAAGTCTTCAGTGAGTTCACCAAGATCATGACGCCAGCAATTACTCGTGTCGTTGATTTTGCCAAGAAGCTGCCTCTCTTCTCAGAGGTAAGAGGCACTTGCGTGAGATAACGAAAAAAATCATAGTTGACTAAATTTGTCAGCCTCCATATAGTATTAATTTGCTGTATTCTCTTGAAAACATTAACTGCAAAAAATAAACTGAATCTGTTTCAAAAGACGCTACAGAAACAATTAAATATGTAGAAGTAATCTTGCTATAAAAAATGGTTCCTAACAACCCAGAGGAAGGACTAAAAAACTTTTTGGGGCCTGTGACCATGGCTGATCCTCAAAGTAAAAGGACTACATTCTTTTAAATTTTTATACATTTTTAGATTAAAATGATTTTAGCCATAAAGGGGTCCGCAGAAGCAAATTATTTACATATCATGTATTTAATGGCAAAGATTGTATGACTGTAAGTAACTTTTAAACTCAACAGTTCAAGTCTTTGAATGAAGAGATATAAGAGACTATAACCATATTTCCTGTTCTCTGTAGGTCTCCATTAGCTCTGCGAAACAGCATTAAAATAGTAATCAGGGTTGCTAACTCATTCCTGAAGCACCTACACTCACTTGCATGAACTGAATTTTCCGCTGTATATTGGAACAGCTGGTTGAGTCCACTTGCTGGGGCACTGAAGCAGTGAA
Source organism: Menidia menidia (assembly GCA_907169785.1). NCBI lineage: Eukaryota > Metazoa > Chordata > Actinopteri > Atheriniformes > Atherinopsidae > Menidia > Menidia menidia. Next base: position 14,676,587 of record CAJRST010008890.1, on the reverse strand, counting down.
CAATACTAATGGCGTAGTGGAAATATTAATGGTGTAGTGGAAAGCCCAACTGACCCTTTCTGGCCGAGAGCTGCAGTGGTGTTGGGTCATTGGTTGTGTGTCATTGACCCTTTTAGGCTGAGCAGGTGGCTTTTCCATTGGCTTGTCTCCCTTGATGTGCGAAGAAAGACAGCACTCATCAGGCATGCCTGTCCCTGCTTACAGTGGTTGTTCAGATAAATGGCACTCTAATATTATCCTCGGTCTTCATAATGTCATAGAATGAATAAAAAAATACCATGTGCACATATTAAAACAAAAAAAATCAAATATAGACGAATAAAAAAATGAAGTAGTATTTTAATGACTTTTCATTACCAATAACTTTTTTTTAATGATAAATTACAAAGAAAGGTCATATCCACGCATAAAGTAAATCCAATTTAAACAAATTAGAATCCAAAGTAATTGTAACTCAATTGTAATTGATCTAATGCATCCAATTCACACACAATCACTTCAATTAGTTTAAAAAGTTTCCATGCAGGGCGGCGCAGTGTTGCCTCACAGCAAGAGGTTTCCCTAATCGAATTCCGTGGGGTTTCGATGGGGAGTTTGTTTTCCTCTCTGTCTGCATAGGTTAATTGGACACTCCATATGCTCCTAGGAGTGAATGTGAGTGTGTGTGGTTGTTTCCCTGTGGTGGATTGGTGACCTGTCCAGTTCATCCAACCTCTCCCCCGGTGTAAACTGGGATAGCCACCACGATGGGAGTAAGCGGTATAGATTATGAAAATCTTATCTTCAATCCAATCCACCATCCTGAGCATACAAGAGGAGAGGCAACTATAAATAGAGAAAACTTCCTTTTAACAGGAAAAAACCTTTTGGCAAAACCAGACTCAGTAAGAGTTTAATAGCAGATTTAGACTTTCAGATTGCTAGTCTTCATGTGTCATTGGTTCTTGTTTGGTTTCCAGCTGCCATGTGAGGACCAGATCATCCTGCTGAAGGGATGCTGCATGGAGATCATGTCGCTGCGCGCCGCTGTACGCTACGATCCCGAAAGTGAGACGCTGACACTGAATGGAGAGATGGCGGTGAAGCGGGAGCAGCTTAAAAACGGCGGGTTGGGAGTGGTGTCAGACGCCATATTCGATCTGGGCAAGAGTCTGGCACAGTTCAACTTGGATGACACCGAGGTGGCACTGATGCAGGCCGTCTTGCTCATGAGCTCAGGTGGGGAGAAAGAAAACTAAGTCTGTTAGACAGCACATAGTACTTACATTTTACAGCAGACTAACGCCAGATTACGCCTTTTTTTACGTCTACCAAATATCAAGCATCATTGCCCACAGGACGTCAGTTTAAGGGTTATTGTGGTCAAAATGAAGTTTAAATTTGCTTGATTTACATCTTTTCAACAGCAAATTTAACTTTGATAAATTATGAATATGGTACTGAAATTTAATTAAACTGCAAATACATGGAATTAAAGTTGAATGATTTAATAATTTTCAACATATATTGGTGCAATTAAAAATATAAATAATACATCCATAGCACTGCAGTTGATTGTTAAGTTGGACCCAGGAACAACGTTACTGATCAAACTATTTTGGGTCTGCAGCAGAACAATAAAGAACTATACAGAGTTTTCTTTGGTGTTTTCATCATTCTTTAATTTCCAAAGCCATCTGTAAACATGAATCTGAGTTAAGTTAGTTTTGTTGAATGGGTCATGTGTAAAGGGGGGGATGAGCTCACAACACCTACCTTATTATAGTTATTTATTGCACCATGTAAATGGTGCAGAAACAGAGTCAAATTAGAAAGCACGTCTATATGACGTCCACAATGTTATGTTAAAATTTCGGACTACCAATAGACATCAATGCAGGATCTGGGTTCCATGTAAGTCGATTAGACATCTTAGACATCTACAACTCATCTTCACCCAACGGACGTGAAATAGACGTGATCTACACGTCCATCAGACATCTGATGTTTAGTGGGTACACATTTATTTTTGGGTTTTATGATGCACAAATTCAAAGTGTACAAAAACATGTGTCTAAAAAGTCCGTTGATCTTTGAGTATATTCAGTATTACCTTTTTTTTCTTGCCCCAGACCGCTCAGGGCTGACCAGTGTGGAGAAGATTGAACAGTGCCAAGAGGCATATCTGCTGGCGCTCGAACACTACATCAACTACCGTAAGCACAACATGCCCCACTTCTGGCCCAAGCTCCTGATGAAGGTGACGGATCTGCGCATGATCGGAGCCTGCCACGCCAGCCGCTTTCTCCACATGAAGGTGGAGTGTCCCAATGAACTGTTTCCCCCTCTGTTCCTGGAGGTCTTCGAGGACCAGGAAGTGTGACACTGTTCTGTCTAATAAAACTACACATTCAGGATGTTTTGGAGGAACAAAAAACACATTTGATGGACAACAGATGAAGAATAACTGGATTTTGTTTCTGTCAGTGAGAATAAGCCCTTTAAACTATTTTTTTCTGCCCTTTTGTTTTTATTGGTGAGACTTCAACAAGACCGTCTGCCATCGTCAATCACACAACACCGTAGAAAAAACAGACGCTGGCCTTTGTCTATGTTTTCAAATTCTGAGGCACATACACTCCTTTTATAGTTTGAACTCACTGCCATATAAGTGCAGCATATTCGTATGCAAACATAAAATAAATCTTCATACAGAGCTGTAACCATCCCACGTCTAATGCAAACTGAGGGACTTGTTTTTTGTCTGTACTTGCTGCACGCCCACCTGTAACCTCAGACACATTTTTTTCCTTCTTTTTGTTTCTGCTACCTGATGGTTAGCTCTTAAGTCAATTCCTACCCTACTCTCTTCTCTTGACTTTTTCCTGCACTTGAAGCCCTCTCCTCAAATCGCTGAGTCCCTGTGAGTGTAAACCTACCTCCCTCAGGAACAGAAATCACACACACAGAACTAAGATGCACAAAACACCCCTACACTATTACCTCGTACCACATAAAGTATCTCTTCTTATTTAGTTTTGGGTGATTTTAGTCCAAATAGAAAACGTGGAGCCTGCAGGCCCTTGAGCGTCTCGGTTTTATGTGTCTTTTGAATGCAGTCATTACAGCTTTTTTTTTACAACTATCATGCCTGAAAGTAGCTAAATATGAGCATCATGGTGCGTTCTGTAATCAGTAAAGATGTAATATCTCTACACAGTTACTGATACATATATATGTATATATTTTTAAAGTTATGATAAAATTGTTTTTTTAAAAAGGCCAGTTGCTTCCCTAGCATTGAATTACCGTAATTTCCAGACTATAAGCCGTTACGTCCTTCATACAATTTGAACATTGAAACTTAAACAATGATGCAGCTAAATTCTGAATTTTTACGGGTTAACAATTTCAAAACATTTAACTTTGTCACATCAGATCCATGAAACCTTTTACGGTACATATTTGTATAAGTTACCGTACATATGTCACGGTACGTATTTGATTAAGATTGAAGTTAGAAAAAAGATTCTGTGTTAAAATCTCATTTTACAACGTGGACACCTGCGGCTTAAAGAAAGGACCTTTATATATATATTTTTTTTTAAGTTAGTGGGTGCAGATTGTATTTAGGCATACTGAATAGTCCAAAATTTGTTTGCTTCAGCTGGTAAATTTGGATTTAAAATTGAGCCTTGTTTCATCAAAAGATTTTTTTTTTTTGTATGTAGTTTTTGTAAAGTTGTACATCTTTTAGAGAGCTTCTCTTTGAACATGGTGATATAAAAACATTCTAGCTCAAATTTCAGCAATTGATAACAAAAAGCTCTCATTTCGAAATATTAAACAGGAGTCTTGAGTTAATCATTTTAGGTCTAAAGGGTAATTCCTACTAAATCTCCCCAGGACAAGAATTGACTGATTAGCAAATAATGCCATTAATTTTACTCTTTGAGGTCACTGCTACAAAATACCTATGTATGTGTGACATTATCCCAGGGAGTAGGCGTTTTAGCTACCATGATTAAAAAAAGATGGCTGCATGACATTTCCTCAAATTAATAGCGCATGATGACTTTTGAAAGTCCGATATTTCTTAAATAACTAGATTCCCTGTGCGCTGAGATGTTGTACTGACATCAATGCAGTTTATAGCTTGGGCTGATAAATATCACCAGTTACGTGAAAGTCAGGAATAAATGCGCTTTAAGGCCTAAGTTAAACTCACTTAAAACAAAGGAAAACCACTTAATCAGAATGGATTAAAGCTAAAAGAGAAATGTTATCTGACATTCTTTATTACTCAGAAATTGTAGCTACTACCTGATTTTTAGATAATTTCGGACTCAGTTTTCTACACCGGATAACATGCTGTTTAAAAAAATCACTTCAGGTTACTGCTGTAACTTAACTGTAAGTGTTTTTGTGGACGACTGTGTCTAGAGTGAGAAGAAACAAAGGCACAGTGATCTGATTTCTCCTCGCTATCGTACAGTATGTTCTTGTTCATAACATTAACAAAATAAGTCGTCTTATATTGTGTATAGCCTACACAGTATGTTTGCTTCTTTGTATGAATAGATAGAATACCTCTCCAACACATACCTCCTGTTTTGTTACCTCACACACTTGCATACAATACACACCTATCCTGTTGTTTCTGATGCATTTACTGTTCCAAAATGGTTTTGTTATTCACCCCCTTCTACTAGCAAAGGAGACAGTGAAGGCTTCTTAGTGTGCGTTTTCCTTAGATTACCTGTTCTGTTAATTACTCGTCCAAACCCCCCCTCCCCCCAGTTCCATACTATGGATGTGTCTCTTACCTCTGCCAGCCTTCCCCTGTATCCCTGTATCCCCTCCTCAATAACCTCAGATTCTACCTCACCTCCTCATCTCAGTGCAGCTTCCCCTCTGTCTGCAACACAAACATAAAACATACATGCTCAGTTCCATACATATGTAATATTTATACATACCCATACTGCACAAAGTAATTGGCTGCTTGGACCCTGTAAGTCTGATTTCCCTCCCAACAGAATCGACTGAGTCTTTTAAACAGACCACGGATCAAAACCTGACAGCTGACATGGCAGACTCTGTCATTTCTCCTCTTGTTCTATTTTTTTGTCGAACACCACGTGGGACCAAGAGTTTGGAACCCGAACTGACAGCAAGGGCAGGGTGACTAGTGAAGGAAAATCGTCAGGGGACGACCACAGCTCGAGGCCGGGACTCAGTGTAAAACCATTTGGCCCTTATTTGGCCTCTTGTTGGAGCTAACTAAGTAGCGAGTGAGTCGGCAGCATCATGGTTTGACCCACTGAGGTTAAGAGGAAATGGCAAGACTTTGGCGATGGGACTCAGGACATTTCACCAGCAATCGCCACACTAAAACGGATCTTTTGGGATTCCTCGCCATCTCATCGCAAATGGACAAGCCATTGAAAAGACTTTCTGTGCTACAATACCAGAAACTTTGAACTATGAGATGCTCACTGCTGAAAAAGATCTCCACCATTTTTCTTTGCACTAAAACCTTGATGACTGTCAGCTCCTTCCTCGTCTCTCCAGCATCTCCTGTGCTCCTGCATGTCTGTAGCAGTCGTGATAACACCAGCAAAACAAAAACAGTCTGCCATCTCACCTGTAAATCACCCATGAAAACCAACAGGGATTAAACGTGGTCTTTCAGTGCCACTGCCCAGTATTACTAATTGCAGGGTTTGTAAATGGAACGTGCTGACTGTACAGAGATGCCTGCACACACTCGTGGCAATAGGATGATCGAGCTGTGCTAGTTTACACAAACCATCTGCACTCTGCTCAATATCACTGTGAATGACTGCCCCGATAAACAGGATCAAGCCTCAGACAGGGAACTTATTGATTCAAATATGTGAATGTGCCTCACAGAGGCCCATAACACTAACATGTACAATACCGAGATATATTTCAATATTTTAAATACACTTTCTTTATAAGTGTTACTTGTCTTGTATGGTCGTGACAGATAAAGAATAACCTCTTTCGGCTCTTTCAGAATATGGTATAAACCACCAGGTTTTACAAGGCTATAATTTGGTCAATACAACCTCAGAACAAAGGCAACACATGTTACTATGTGGGATTTTTTGACAAAAACTAAACCAAAATGGGCCCTGTTGTGGCCTGTCCACGATGTATGCTGATTTTCATCTGATGTGAGCAGACATTGGCTACTATCCCTATGTGAATCTGATCTGGATAGTGGTTACGGAACCAAACTGCAAAAGCAGTCTTTTAAAGAAATGCTACATAAATTATGTAAGTAATATAAAGAAGGAAAGACATCAGCAGTGTTCTTACAAGAGCCAAATGCTGCTGCCCATATATCTAGAAAGGGTTATAAGGTCATTTCCAAGCAATATTTGTCCCAACTAGTTCACCTCACTCCTTTTTATTGTATGGTTTTATAGAATATTCAACTTCAAGAGGTTGCCCTTTCCTTCTCACGTGGATGTGTGTGGTGTAAGAGCCACAAGAGGCCAAATTAGTGCTGCCAACCCCAATCGGAATACAAGTCTATTCGGCAGGAAAAAGATTTGTCATTTTACCTTTCTTTGTGATATTTATAAATTCTTTTTAAAATGTGTTACAAAGATTTTTTTTTACTCCCACCGCTTTTACAAAACTGAGGTCAGCTTTACACTTTTTTATTCAGATTTGAGCTGGCAGCACTGTCTCTCTTTCTCAGCCAAATGATCACTATTGAGCACCTCTCCCTATCATTTTAAAGAAACCACACCAGCACATCAGAGCACACTGCCTTCAGCCTAATTCAGCTGCACCAGCACAGCAGAGGGACAGCAGCCATCTTCAATCACCAAAAAGCCACTTTAACCTGGACATGGATGCCATGTTACTGTTATGTTCAGGCAGTTCCATTAAATGGTGACATCTACCTTTTTTTTTAAAATTTTAGTGACTGCATTTATTTGCTCTCACAGTGAAACGGCAACCAGAGAAAGTTTTCTGCATGACAGCTCAATCAGCTACTACAAAATAATGACATGGACAACTTATTCTGGGTTTCTATCTCAAAATGAAGCAATTTATTCTTTTTAACATATAACAAAACCCAAAACATTTCATTTACTCTTTATGTTTGAACTTGGCCATGGTAGGGGCACAGGAAATGGGCCAAACTACTAGCCACAGAGAATTTGAAAAAACCTTTGGTTGTAAATTGAAGGGATTTTTTCAGATAATTCAAAACCCCATTGCTCTATCTTCATCATTTTACAGCTTTCTAACCAAGCTGCAAAATAAACCTGACAGTTTAATCTTTTCTGCTCCTCTCTGTTTCTGTTTGTCTTTAGGATATAAGGTCGATTCATTTTAGATTTAAAGATTTTAACAAAAGAAAAAAAAATGCTGAGCTCAGACTCAGCCACTCAGTTTAACTCTATTACTTAACCAGGGAAAACATCTGTTAGCGACACAATTGTCCAATAGTGTCCATCCACTGGCCTGTCCTCCACATTCCCATTTCCATCCTCAGCCCAATCACCCCCACCCCGTCCCCCTGTCATATTTGCACTCTTTGGTGGAAAGAGACGACAATCCCTTCAGGAGTATGTCCAAATGTGGAATGTAAAATATTGAAATTGTGTGATTAAAGACACAGCATGAAGTCACAGACTCATGTTTTGCTGTCATTGATGATGTTGCTGTCATTGTGCACGAAGAGTGTCATTCTGCTCAGTGTCGGGTGGATGTGTTCAAACCAAGATTATTCAAATTTTTTATTAAAGAGAAAAAGATAACATATATATGGTGACTGAAGACTGAAACATTAAATGATGGATGTAAGGGATGAAACGATGCTGTCTTGGGTTGTAAAAAAAAACAAGTAGATTTTTTTTCTTATCCTATGTTACAAATTTGCAGAATATTTTCTTGGTAATTGGGACATTTCTTTTATTGTGTGATGATGTTTTACTCTAATGGTATATGCTATTGCAGACGCACTTGTTGACCATTGTAGGTGTAACTGTGGTTTCCAGATCAGGATACAAAACAGTTTGAGTAAAGATAATTGAAAAATAAGATGACATGGGTCATGTTAATGATTTTTTAAGTGACATTAACTTTTACCATAATTAAAACATCGACAATGTTAAACAAAGTTTAACATTTTTGTTTGATTCACTCTCCTTTACAATGGCTTTCTTTTAAAAAGTTCTAATGTACTAACCCTATTCATAAACAGTTGGGCAGTGTAAAATCTTGATAAAAACAGAATTTATTCAATTCCATTTTTGTGAACCATTTCTGTGATAAAACATAAAACATATCAAATGTGCAAAATGTGAAATTTAGCTTTTTGATAAAAGAATCTTAGCACACATCTGAAATTTAAAAGAAAATAGCCAAGGCATCTTGTTTGCCACTGTTTGGCATCCTTCTTCTTTTACAGATGATGGCAGATCCACTGCATATTTCTTTTATGAAATAATCCTTCTGCGTGGTTCTCTTGCTGAAATGTGTAAGGCCTTCCTAGAAAAAAGGCTTGGCAGTAATCTGAATCAGACTACGTTTTGCTCTGTCCACAGATGGGAGAGCAAATTGTGTTCACAAACCATGTTTTATGTGACTGTTTCAGAGCTAATGTACATGTTCCCATGAAAGAAAGAAGTTTGTTTCTTTTCTGTTTTCATGCAGCGCTGCCTTAGGGCTTGAAGATCACAAGCATCCAGTGTTTATTTTTAGTTGTGTCCCTTGGTGGCAGAGATGTCTCCATTTTCCCCATTTTTTTTAAATCACACTAAGCATTTTAGATGATGGAATATTCAGTAATTTGCATTTTTATGTTGAGGAGCATCACTCTGAAATTACTGCACACAGTTACTCTGCAGAATCACTGCTTGTCTTATTTCTGAGAGATTCTGCCTCTCTAAGGTGCTCTTTTCTTTTCATACCTAGTCATGTCACTGACCTGTTCCCCCTACTTTGTTCCAACATGATCTGTTGACTGAATCTTTCTCCAGTCCTAATGTGTCCACCATCAGATTTAGAGTAAAGCCTCTCCCCCCCCATGAATTAGTGAAATGAAGTCACTGTTAAGACAATGAGTCACTGTCACATTTTAATCTTTGACATTTTCTGGACATCTTGCCTGATCAGCTAATCTTAAATTGAATGAATATGTCTTAAACTCCTTCTCAATTCCATGTTGATGTTTGCAATCTTTGTTTTTTTGTTGACTTTCTTATTTAATTCCAAAATGTGTAAATTGGATTGTTTGACACTAAATTTAGACATCTGCACGCAATTCCTGTTGTTCTCACCAATGAGGGTATTTAAGGTTGTAGACTATTTTTTATTTTCCTCAAAATGAACAAGTTGTAAGGATTTTTAGTTTTCTCAGAATCACCTCTTTTTAAGACAAATTCCAAACCCTTTTGTCTCCAGGCAGAAATCCAATTGGATATTGCAACTATAGTGATTTAGCTTTTTAAAAAGCTTATTTATTATTACTTTCTCTTTTCAGAAAAATGTTAAGATTTTCTTTTTTCACCTTCTCCAAGTTCGTCATTCATCTTGTTAAACTGACATTGAATGAACTCCTGATGGACTATATCACACGTGATAAGCTATGCATTTGCTTTGAGTCTTTATGTGAGTCAGTAAAAGAAAAATGAATGTATATGAAGAAAAATAAGAAAAAAGCAACAGTCTGCTAACTGGTCCTATGTTGCAATGCCATATGTAAATTTAAATTAAGATAACTTTGGTTTGAGAAAGCTACAAAAACGTATTTATGTGCTGCTTGGTACCTTATACTCTCTGGAATATGTAAATTTGTCAAAATGCTGATGATATTGGGAAATCGTTTTCATGTTACATCGTGTGTCAAAGCAACAGTGTTGAAGTTCAAATGAAATTATCTTTGACATTTATTCTACTTTTGCTTGTGTGTTCTGATAAACCAACATGGCACCAAAGCTTCATCAAGATGAGCACAGCTCTGGAGCAGGCAAGTAAAATGTGTATGGGCCTGAGTCTGAGTCACTCAATGAAAATGTTCACCATTGTTTTTTGTTCGTTCCAGCCTGAAGCTATGAAGCTCCTTCTAACTGTAACTTCGTGCTCTGACAAAGTATCACAGAGGCACCATGTGACAACTTAGTACAAAGCAGCTTGTCATTTCCTGTTCACAAAGAGTATTTTTCTTTTTTTTTTATCTTATTAATCAGGAAGATAACTATAAAGCTGAGTGAGTGGATGAAGAGAGTTTCCTTTTGTAATGGTTCGGGTTGCGTTCTGCCTTCTTTTCAGTGACAAATCCTTCATGGCACGAGCAAAGAGCATTATCTCACCAGCTCAAAACTGTTTGTGTTTGTGACATTTTAAATATAAAGTCTTTGATATCAGTTTGCTTGCTTTTTTTCTCTTCAACTGAAGGAAGGCCACCAGGTTTCTAAAACTAAACTAAAAAAGCTAACTCTAAAGAAAATTGACAATGTTTCAACATACTTTTACCAATTTCAAAATTCTGAAGTTTTTATGAGTCATACTGCTAGTTCAGGGTTGCAAAAACAAGTACCTTGGGCTCCATTCATTGCCTGTTTTATTTGATAATTTGTCATAACTGGTTGTTTGAAGTTTGTTAAACTATAAGATTAGATTTGAGAAGATTAAAAATGTTTGATTTATGGTCATGAAATATTTTACTTGCCATATTTACATTTAAATGTATACATTTAGCAGATGCTTTTATCCAAAGTGACTTACAAAAGGAGGGGCTCAACATTCAACTGCACACTTACCTTACCTTGAGTGCAATATGCTAGAAGAGGATTTAACAATAAAGGGACATTGTGTAGTATTTTAAGTATTTTATTAGCTAAAATAATTTTCTGCATTTATAAATGTGTCCTCATTTGGAGTAAAATTCCCTCTGCAGTGATCTGACTTCTCCTCATAAGCAAAGAATTTCCTATCGGTATATATCGGGTAAGTCCACGGAGGTTTCCATGTTGTTCCACCATTTTGAAAAACTATAATCGCAGAGAGGGACATAAAGCACTAGTCTACCTGTCTAGATAATCCACAACGTGTTTTTGTTTAGACTCAGAGTCACGTGACTGAAACCAGCTGTAATAAGTGAGAGGAGTAATTTCATGCTCACACTAATGATTCAATGTAGTTTGTATTTTCTTTTCAAATTACAAACCTCATCACCCGAGAGAAAACTCGATGATGTGGAAGTGATGCCATTACTTCTTGATGCATGACAGCTACCGTAATTGCAATACCAAAACATGAGGTCTTAGAGAGCACGATTTGTTAGAATTCAAAATACAGTTTCACCCTTAGATGGAAGAATTCCTACACCGTGTACCTTTAAGGATTTAACATTCAACTATGACATAGATTAAACAAGTACCAGACATTGATATAATATATGCTATTAGGAAATAAATGCATTTAGAGCTTTCGGGACAAGAGATATTCTCAGAAGAGCTGGGTTTTCAAAGATTTCTTGAAGGAGGAAAGATAATCTAATGCTCTGATGGTGCTTGTAAAGTCGTACCACCAGTGTGGAACTGCAGATTTGAAGAGTCTAGATAGACCTGTACAGAGCATTGACCCTATTAACTGGTACTCTTTGAAGGAACAGAGTGGGCAAGCAGTGACATAGGGCTTTAAGAGGGTGTTGAGGAAGATGGGCACACATCCATCAAACACTCTATAGGCCAGAATCAGTGATTTGAATTTGATGCAAGCAGCTAAGGGAAGCCATTGGAGTTCAGTAAACAGGGTTGTGACATGTGCTCTCTTTGGCAGGTTGAAAACCAAACGGGTTGCAGCATTCTGGAATGGCCAAAGAGAAACCCCAAAGCCCAACAAAGCGTACTATTTTAAAAAGCTGGAACTAGCTCAGTTTCACCGGAACCACCTGCTGAATCTTGACAGTACTACAAACAGCATCATGATGACGTACATTTTGTGGTGGAGATTATATAACCTACGGTAGGGCTGGTACTCTTGCTCTTCATGAACCATTTGAGGAAGAAGGACAGCAGCATCACCTTATATTTAAACTTCTGCTATCAGGAAAATGTCACATAATGATACAAACTGGCACAAGCAGATTCAGGAGCAGCTAAAACTCCTCAAACAAATGCTCATATATTTCCACTGTTTGGAAAAGCCAAGACTTTTCAAACTTTGTCCTCCATATTTCATTGCACCATAGGTCAGAGACAAAGCAACAGTAGATACAAAAAATCAATCATGTTTAGTTGCACATTTTTAACACACAATGACTGCTTGAAGTTTATGACTGATGACATCACCGGATCAAGCTTTGATGCTGCCACGCTCTTTATTTTATACACCATGCTCACTTGGATCTAAAATAGATGGATTCTTGTTCATTGAAGAATGTCAGGGTTTTTTTTAGCTCTGAAAAACTCTGGTGTTGCTTTAGCAGGATGTTTGGGATCTTAATCTTGTTGAAGGATGTCTGTATGGTGACTTTTGAAAGGGTTTTGCTGGAACAAGAGCAGAACGGTACAGCTGTAGCTCAAGGTGAGTGACAATCACTCTGGTGGTTGGATTCACAAGGTTGTTCGAATCATATTGGACAAGACACTTTGACATCGATCCATCGGTAGAAGAATCAGTCTGTGGGTATATAAAGCACTGTTTAACCTACAAGATATAAGAAGTGCTGAATGATTATGTGAGTGAATTAGGTATGTAGTGTAAAAGGGTAACCCTGGAAATGCTCCATACATTTACTATTAAGTGGAAATAGAGCGTTTTCATTTGTTGTGCAGCTAACAGCAGCTTTATCATTCTGAAAAACTTCCAGTTCTTTTGTGAGGCTCTTCCTTTGCTGTCATTTACAGAGATCAGCAATGGGGAAGGTCTTTAGAACTTTAACCAAAGCATTATGGAGAACACTGTGTACAGCATAAAATTCCAAATCAGCTTGAACTATCAAGTGAGACAGAGTTGATACAGAACACCTACCTGATTTTGCAAGAGCTATGAAGCTGCTTATAAATGAGAGTTATTTCTTAGTAATCTGACCTTCCCCACAGCATGCCTACAAGCTGACCTTTAAAGTGCCAACCCCCAGTTTGAGTTCTGATTTTTGAGTTTGAGTAATGATAATCAACTCAGTATTTTAACAGATTATTTTTCTCTAGCCAACAGACAAATAGGAGGCTTTTATTAGACGAGACAATAATGTCCTTGAAGATTTTATGTGGTTCCAGATGGGATGTAGAGGTCTGAACAATGTGATTACTGAATGCAGCCTACCAGGAAACCAGTGAGACCATGAGATTGATGGTGACAGAACACTTGGAGATCTGGAGACAGAACTTATGTAAGTTATCTTGTCTAACATCAAGATCTGCAATTTGCCCTCTGTTCAGACTATGCAATACCAAAGAGACAAATTCTGTACCCGTGAAAGTTGAAAAGTACTGTGCAAGTGATGAGCTGGGCAGCCATGTTGGATTTTGCAGTGGAGATAGTTAGGGTTACCTTTGGTGGTTATTTAAACTTTAAGTGAGGATTTTTTAGTGTCAAAGGGAGGGAGGAAAGACTACGGAAGCGCATTGCATTCACTGAAAAGAAAAAGACACCTTATCTCGTAATCACGAGATCAAGTTGTCATGATTATGAGAAAAGTTCTCATAATTACAACATCCTGGTCTCGGAATTATGAGACCTTTTCTCGTAATTACGACATGCTAACATAACAACAATAACAATTCAACCATGTATGTCAGCCCTGACAGCTTTTCTGTTGCCACGTTACAACGTCACATGAAAAAAAAGAACAAAGCCACAGTTGTAAATAAACTTGTAGAGGCATGAATTTGCCTCGAGCTGGAGCTGGAGTTGGCTTTTGATTCACGAATGGAATATTGGGCTATTTCACTGCATTTTTCGCATTCTGATCACTCAAAACCAGGTGTTGTATTGAAACTATAGTAGCTACACGCGGCTCAAACCTGGATGGAAATATTCTGAATAGGCCAAAGATTTATCAAAAACTTGTTTGGGATTCGTGAAACCTTTTTCTGATTTGTGAAAATGGAAAACAGGACCATTTTACTGCTTTCTTTGCATTATGATCACACTAAACTTGGTCTTAAAAATCACAGTAGGTACACTGCTCGAATCTGGATAGAATTATTCTGAATAGGGTAAAGAGACTTTAAAACACACTGTCTGATTTTTAAACAGTTGAATTTTTACTTTGGACCATCCAAATCCTGAGCCTGTATTAAAAATAATCCAAAATTAGCTTAATTATTCAGCAAATGATATGAATTATATCAAACACATTTCAGAATCTGCGTCACAAATATATTGCTGTCATCTCATTAATCTGTCCACTTACATGTGCCATAATTTCAGACCCTGCTTATCTTCTCCTTCTATCAGAGCCATCTCACATCCCATTTGACTGCAGACAGGATCTTCCTCATATCTTCATAAACACTATCTAATATGTCTTTAAAACAACTGTTCAGGCTGCTGTGAGTGTGATTCCCTTCTATTGTAATGTAGCCGAGCGTTCTGGGTTCACAAATATGGGGCCTCTAGCTTTAGATATATTGATCTTGCCAGCAATAAACGGGACAGGAGACGGGACAGCGTGTTCAGTGGTAACTCCGCTTCCCCACTTTTTTATTCTTCTTTTCGGTAACCACAAAAAACACTCACATGCTTCCCCTGCTTTCAAACCCAGCGAACTCTCGCTCTCCGACCACTGGAAGGGACACACCTTCTTATCCATTTTTTTTGTCAATTATTTTCTTTATATTAACACCTAATGTATGTTTATTATTCAAATGTTTAATCAGTGCTCCACATCAAATAGTAGAAAACATGATAATACCCAGTAATTTTGTTGGGGGTAGAGTTGGAAGGAAACCTCAAATTTGGAGGATGAATTTTGGGGCTGAACATACATTAGACAATGTGTTGAGTGTATATCAGCAACATCATAGCAGCTACCAGAGCATTTTGGCATCCAATTGAACTCAATCATCAGCTCACTACCCTCATATAATCAATATTTAGTCAATGCTGGGCAGTTACATTTGTGTTTGAGGTGGATGTTTGATTTTAGTATCAGTGACTATAAAGTAAAACATGGATCAGATACGTATTACTGTTAACAATAAGGTGATGAGGTGTGTAACTGTAGGCAGAAAGTATAAATAACTTGACATTTTATTCCCTCTAGATACCTTCTAGAGGTATCACAGATCAGACAAATCATAACGTAATAACATGTAATATCCCACACCATTATATTATAGTCAGACTGATGTTATTAATTTTGCCCTCTGTTGTTAGCACTACTCTGTGATCATGTAAACATTTCACATTATTTTCAGCTAGCACAAGTAATCCAAGGAGCAGTGGAACCTTGTAGCAGTCAAACATACTGCAAGTAAGCACATAAACTTTGAATACAGGAAATCAGAGCTGCACTGTTTGCATCTGGTTTTCATGGGCTATCTGTGAGCTCTTCATGCCATATTTGGAAACAGATCTCTGCAATCTATCTTATTTCTGAATCTGTGTCTCATGAAACTCAGTTGATGTCAAATTTGTTTTAGGGTTGTTGTGGAGGAGATGATGTAACAAGAGCAGCTTTGCTCTCCGCCAATCCAAAACCCCTCTGAGCCCAGACTGGCATAGATGTGTCTGTGTGTGTATGTTTGCGCATCTGTGTGAAGGGCCAGAGAACAGGACAAATACCCTTGTGCACAGACACAGACTGACAGATCAGGACATCCATTACAGATTTTTCCCTCAACCAAATGAAGACTGCCCCCAGCGATCCCCTAAAATAGAAGACTGTAATTTGGTGATGCTTACATTTACTTGTATGTCAAGTATTGTGATTTTGTTTCATAACAATGACATATCAGCTTCCCAATTTAGCATTTCAGTGTCTTGAAAAATTTCAAGTTTAATACCTGCATGCTCAGATGCCTAGCTAGCAATGTTAGATTATTTTGAGTCAAATAAATCTATCAAGTCAAACAAAATTCTTCAGAATTATGCAGATACTTGCACATAACTGAAAAGCAAATTTCTGCCCTACCCCCATAGATTCATTCATGCACACTGTTGTTATGTAAGAGAGTTACCAACCTCTTTTGAAAGACATGTCCTTGCATCAACTCAGGAGAAAAGATATAATCTGTCGGGGGGTGGGGGTGGGGGGTGGGGGATTAGGTTTTGGGTTTGGGGGTCAACTCAACCTGTAAAACCTGTGGAATGCACATTCTGACATTCAATCCAAGAGCTAATTCCACAGCAATAGTTCAATAAAAAATCTATTCTTTCCATGTTTGGCCCCCAAAGTGAAATGTCTAACACTTAAAATATGCCTCAATCGAAACACCAAAGTTTTGATAACAAGAAAAATCAATGATAGGTAAAGCTGTAAAGATTTAGACTTTGATGGATTTGACTGATGGACCAGGTGGGTTTTTAGTCCGAACATGGCCTCTAGTGGCAATTATCAGAACCAAAAAACTCTTCTGGTTTGAATTTGATACGGATTCAACAAAAAACAAAACCAAATAGTAATGGGATTTCTCCAGTATGATGCAGCCTATATTGTTACGTAAATATGCAATGAAGGTGCATTTTCAACAGTCAGCTTGTTTAAGGTGCAGCTGACACACCATGTTTTGTACGGCTGAGGGATGGAATCTCCATAGGGTGATCAGCATTAAATTAATACCTCAGGGTACCTTCAACAATCCTTTCAAAAATATTTTGTCATTTAGTTTTTCTAAATCTGTTTTTATTTGATTTTTTCCCTTTGAGTGTTTCATTTAAACATTTTTCACAATTTACTATTGATAGAATTACAAAAATACATCTGTTTAAATTATTTTTATCTTAGACATGCCATCTCCGATTTCTATGCTTGTACATACAAGAAACCACCACGTTTGAGATTAATATGCTAGCAGATTAATGTCAGCAGTCTTACAGCCCCCCCTATAGGATAAAGGGAATCTTAAACAGCATCTTGCAGCTGTTTCAGGAATAGCTGTAGACCTTCAAAACCTCCAGATTAAGCCATTGTTGGACACTGTCAGACACATTAGGACTAACTGCAGTCCACAAATTGAGGCATAAATGCGGGACAGATCTAAACAAACAAACTAAAAGATTGTAGAGAAAAATCACAAAAAACAGCTATACCTTTTTCATTTTATTTATTACTGAATGTATGAAAACAGGAGAACCACAATCCAGAGTGTCATTAGATAAAGTGCACTTTTTCACAGCGGTGTCACAATCTGTGAGACTCAATGAAAGCCTACTGACATGACCGATCAGGCTGCATCTCATCCTGCTAAGTAACGCACAAGATGACTCACAAGTGCTCACAGGAACAATGATGCATTGTGACTAAAATGCTCTATTTATAGACAGATCAGCTGGGTCTACTAAGGGCAATAAGCAACACTTTGGTTCAAACACATATTACAGAGCATGCTGCAGTTAAACATAAAAGGTGCATTTAAACTCACAAGAAAATACATACTTGTAAACATACTAATGTGCAAAAATTGACCACTAAGATGTTACCTTCTCACTTTTGAAGTCTGTAACATACTGGCAGTGCTATACCTACATGTAAAAATGTAGAGTGGAAAAAGAACATCTCTTTTCATCAAGTTTGTTCTTGAAAATAATCAAAATGATGATCTGACTGCTTTGAGGAGTTATCTTAGTGCAAAAAAAAAGAGATTAAGGGTTAAGCTCACAGCTAAATAACCACACGTGCCATTCTTAACACCATATTAACTATTTTAACATGTGTATTGTCAAAACAACTTTCAATATAACTCTTGCTTTATTTAAGCATTTTACTTTAAATTTTCTTCATTCTATGCTAGAAAAGTTAAGCTAAAACTAAGTAAACTAAGCTGCTATTTTACTAAGCTTGGTTAAAGCAGCAAAAGTTTGACTTTCCAGCTGAATATCCAATCTAATTCTTTTCAGACTGTTATTTGTCTTTTCTGCTATTCAAATAATGACCAATGATATTTATCAATACAAATAAAGTATATATCTCAAGAAACACATTAATAAGAAATCCTTTTCAGGCATTCTTCTTGATTTGAGTGCAATTCACTTACACACAGAAGACAAGTGTTCTTAGGCTAAAAACAAGTCTGAGTCTTTATAGAAAAATCACACTTTCCAGTTTATCTTCCTCCGCAAGAAGCTGGGACTAAAATAGTTGGCAGTGTCTACAGGAGAGTGGGAATGCTAATGCCAGGAAGGGGGAGGAGAAACGAGACAGCTTTTGAAGGACATTGATAGTGGCAGTTATCTATTTTTATGTTGACCTACCATTTATATTTGGAATTTTTCTTTAGGTCCATCATTTATTAAACTATTTGATATGTTAAATGATAATACATTTAACTTGAGCTTGGTCTTTTTAAATGTACCTTTGGATGATTAGGAAAAATGTATCTTCTGTGTATACAAAGGCATTTTTTTGGTAACAAATATTAAGTATTAGAACATCTTATTGGCCATTCTACTAAAATAATCACTTTATTGACTGGTGAACAAAGAAATAAATATTTGCTGTAAAACTTGCCTCCTACGAATGTTGTTAAAAAGACTGATAAAATTCAATAAACCTTGGCTTAAAGACTTGGTAAAAGAGTCAGTTAAAGTCAATTTAGAATGACCAATGTACATTTTGAATAGTTACATATGTTTGATATTAGATTCAGTGCTGAAATATATATTTAAAATGTATTTAATTTGGAGATATGCAACAAACAAATAGGACCCATTTGGTGGAGTGACCCATAAATACTGTATTTAAATATATGTAGTAAATGTAGAGTGTGAGACTTTACAAATTATATTATAGACATAATACCACATATTTTCAGTGCTCTCTACTATAGGGAGGATCATTAGCTGCTATTCAACCTTTCTGTCTATTGATTTAAGGGCTACTGGGGGGCTTATAATGTAACATTTTTTATGGGCCTTTTTAATAGAAAATCATCATTTGGGTTTTTAGGGTTTTCAGCACAAAATGAAACCAAACCAATTTAAAGATAAGGTTCCTGAGGCTTGCAATGCCATACAAAAATAATTAAATTTAGCTCAGAGAGTCACGTTTGAAAAATTGTAACTGGAAACATATTTCACACTTAAGCCTTTAACTTCCTGCTCAATTATTTGGTAGAGCACATTTTTCACAGATTTTACTTGGTCATAGGATGTACGAGATAAAGTGCATTTACCTAAATTAGCTGTAAAATTAAGTTAAATGATTAAGTTATGACATTTCTTTTTTTAAATTTCACACTCTTTTTTCTACTTTTTTCCAAGAATGTTTCTTTACAGACCTGTGATTTGTTCAAGCTGTAGATGCACAAAAATTACGCCAAGTGTGAGCACTTTGTTCTCTGTTACAGTCTATCTCCGTTGTTCATTTGTTCAAGAAATTCCCTTCAGCTGCCAACCTCAGGTTTAGCCCGCAGAGCTGTCGAAGAAAGCCATCGTTGGGTCCAATCTCTCTTTTCCGTCTTACCATGGCCAGAGCTGAGTGGACATCCATTTTTTGGCGAAGCATCAGGTATGCAATGACCAGGGTCGGGGACCGGCTGTAACCTTCCCTGCAGTGAACGTACACTTTTCCTGCACAGGAGAAGAATAAGAATACAAATGTGAAACTGTTTTACTGGAGCCTAGAACAGAAGAAGTTCAGATTCCATCCACTTGCTGGAATTAACATTTTTCATTAGTGCATAAAAAGACACTGACAATTTGACAAAACCTTATAAAAACAAAATAACCTGGATGCAATCAAGAGTAGATATTATATCAGCAACCAAATTATTAAATACAAACATCCCATGATGGAATAATATACATAAGACCTGTTCCAATACCGGTAATCACTTTAAAAATTGTTGCTCGATAGTCACATTTTTTTGTGTTCATTTTATTACGTTAATTTCTATTACTTGAGGTTTGACTGACACTTTTGCATCATCTAGCCATGGTCATGTCTTTCTCTTCTGAGGTTCTCTCTGAAATATTAGTACCTTTAATGTTTTTTAAATCCCAACCTGAACAACTGGCAGTGGATGTAAGCACAGAAAATGGGTTTTCATTTAACCGCGGCCTTCACATGTCACCAGAAACAGGGAGACATGGTTTCTAACAAATTATTACATTTTTTTGTGGCGGAATTCAAGTTTAATTATAAATTTAATTGTGTTGCAGTTTCGATCATTTTGTTTTTGCATAATCAAATACTTATTTCACCTGCTCATTGCCAGGTTGTGCGCATTATGTTGAAATGAAAAACTAGAACAAAGGAAGTTTTTCATGATTAACAAGAATAAAATAAAATTAATTAAAAACGGCAGACGCTCAGACAGAGAAATGTTTTTTTGTAGCTAAACTTCGCTATTAGCCATTAGTAATGTTGCTTCTCCAGGTTTCAATAATCAGCATCTTTCCACTGCAGAATCCGTGTGTACATTTGGTGAAAAAAGTTGTTTTAAATGTTCTACTTTAAAGTAACCATGTGAAAATGTAATCGTCTGGTATTTTCACAGAGAACACCAGTGAAATGTGGAAAGTTTTCATCCAAACAGAATTGATGGGGTTGTCTTAAGGATGTTGTTTAGTAAGGCCCCTCAGTTCTTGTCTTCAAACCTTTTCCATTCTTGTATGCCAGGGCCTTCTCGATAAACTCTGCCGCCTCCTCAAAGTAAATGCTGATGTCGAAGTGGTCAGTGTCGCTGGCCGGCACACCGTGGTAGGTGATTCCTGTGTCGGAGTAGAACTCGCTGTTGGTGTTGACGTGCATAAAGGAGTTTCCCTCCGCCGCATTCAGGACGTGCGTGATGCCCAGGCGCTTGAGGCGCATCGTATTTGTCGCCACAAATCTGCATTAGGTTTGAAAAAGAAGGGCTCAAATGCATTGAAGGGTTATTTCAATACACTATATTGATTCTGTTTTAAAGACATTTTCCCTGGATAATTAATAGCAGATTTTCTGGATTTTCCGTTTAGTTTGTGCATCATTGTCTTGTTCAGGAAAGCTAACAAGAAACCAACAGAAGACAGTATTCATAATTAAAAAGGGATGGTTATGCAACTTTTTTCCAGCCTGTTCTGCTGCCAGTCAGAACCTTTTCCCTGTAGATCTTTCTTCCTGTGAAAAAAACATATTTTCGCTCAACTAAAAGCAAGGCAAAACTTTTGTGTCTGTGTTAAGAAAGTGGATGAATGAATGCTTTTAAGAATATGGGAATACTGCCAAAAAGATCGTGTAGGAATCTTAAACAGAGGCTGAAACTCTACAAACAATAAACAATAATCATAATCATTGAAGTTTTAATGTGTCTATTTTCTTATCATACTGGTTTAATTCCACAGAATGTTTTTTTTCTATTCACTGTCTTCACATCCAAAATGGTTTAGGTACGAAGAGACACATAGTGCTTTTCATCATGGGGCCTACTGATAAATATTTAACACTGATGTTGCTATGTGTTCACCTTAAAGGTGAAACCATTTTGATGAGTGGTGCTGTGTGATGTACTTAAGGCCTTTACATCAGTCTTGACTGTTTTCCATTACAATTGATAGTAAATGTGTCGATGTGTGTTGGGGGGTTAAAGCGAGATGATCTGAAATCCCGTGAGGTCATGAAGTCTTCTTACAACAAAGAACAGTATGGTGATGATATACCTGCCGCACATTGTCAATGAACAAGTATTGGTCTCCATGTAGCCATTTACCCCGTTTACAGTGACTCATCTTATGAAATAACTTGTTTGCCAATGACTGGCCTGCAGTCTCCAGACACATTTTTTACTCAGCTTTCTTGGATTTGTGGCCAAGTTCAGGAAAAGAACAAGTAATCAACAGCTACTAAGTGACAACTCGTCAACACACTCAGTTTGGAAAACCTGCAACCAAGCTTAGACCTACCAAAACTAGGGCCACACAGGTGCAAATTTCTCTTTCAAGCAATTTAAGTCTTAATGTTGATAGCAATTAAAACAATTTTTCTGTTGAACCCTTTTAGAATTGTTGCCTTTTTCCCTGAAATGCCTAAAAAAGAATTTATGGACGCTAACTGATGAAGGGTAAGCATTTCCAGAGTTAAAAGCAGCTTAATGTTATGCTTTATTGATGTAGAATATTTCACTGGAGTATACTAACCTGACCCAGATCAGGTTAGAGTTGTATCTATTGAGTTTGTATCTATTCTCTAAATACATACATAATGTTTGTCTTTGCAACTGGGTTGGCATGGGTGTTTTCTGTGTCCTTCAGTTTGGATTGTATCCTAAAATTGTGTACATCAATCAACTTTTGAGAACATTAGCTTTCCAACAGTTCCAACAATATGTGATGGGAAACCTCAGATTTAAACTGAAATATGCAACATCCCCACAGACACAGGAATGTTTTACAGGGGTTAATTTTTTCGTGAATGATTCGGAATCATATTATCGTCTATTATTACACATTTTTAGACATATTTTTTTACTATGTAAAAAAAGCTCCACAAACCCCATTCACAAAGGACATTGGCACATTCTGTTACCACCACAAAAAAGGTAGAAAAAAACAGGATGTGAAAGAGGTAAAACTAGATATTGCCAGCTATGTTAAACCAACAGTTGGTGTGATTACTATAGCAAGGCAAAGCTGAGCTACGGTTATTTCAGTGTTTTACGCGGCCAATAAAAAAGAGCACCATTATTGTCCCAGTATTTATGAAAGACTGGAAAAACAGGTCGTTGAATAAAGTATGTTACTGACTCTTCAACACTTGGGTGGTATATCAGCGTACCTAGGTCATTTTACTTTGTGTGGATACATGCTGAGTTGACCTCTTCATGCGTTAGCTCTGGTTTATAAGTTTCCACTTTGCACATTGAATACATTTCTTAACATTTCAATATTAACTTTCATCATCTCATCTTTTAGTGTTCTGTTGGGTAAATATGATGTATGCCAGTCCTAAGAGCTTAAGTGACTGGATTTCTTCCGTTTTGAATTGTGCAGCTGGCTTTACCCATGCTCATAGTATCACTGTGGCCTGGATGATTGAGAATCTACACAAAAATTTGCTCAATGTCAGTTATCAGTGTGCTATAAATTGCAAAAATGAATCACAAGTGTTCGGGCATGCAAGTAACCATGCCAAAAGGTGTGTAAAATGTTTAATTCTCCTACTTCCTCTCCATTTTCTCTTTTTTGTGCAATACTGGAATTCTAGAAGAACATATGTTACCTTCCAGTGTGAACTTCTGGGCCAACCAATTAAATGAAAGGAGCTAAAAAATGGTTGATGCAGGCTGAAGTCAATACAGAGGTAATAAAAGACCTTCTGACACATAAAAAAGCAGTACACAGAGACAAGTGGGTGCCTGTGTTCCTCACTGCGCTAAACACAAGTAGATGTAAGCCTTTGTGCGTTCTTTTCTATATTTAGTGGTGCACTGGCTCAGAAAGAACAGCTATTGAGTGATTCTACTTTGAATTTTATGACTCCACTTAATAATTTAGGTAGAATAAAAATATCTCAAGATCAAAGCTTTTAGCTCTGCAATGTAATATTCAGTCCATGTTTTTTCATGTCTAGAATATTCTTCACAAAAGCTATCTACTCTAATTCAGGTGAGCCAGAGCTGTACACCATGTGCCCTCACGCTGTCGTAGGCTACTTTATTAATTTAATGCTGATTGTCTTCAGATTACTGACCGATCCTTTTGTGCTCAACTAATATACTTTGTTATAACCTGTGTTTTTTATAAGGAATTACACACTTTAGGATTCTTTGTGTTGCGCACTTTGTGCTGCTTGTGTTTCCATGAATGCCACCTTGTAATGTTTTTATATATCATATTTATAGACCACCTCTCATCCAATGGCAGCAGGGATAGGCTCCAGTACAGATGCATGGACCGAACGTTCTAGTAATCTCAAGGCAAAAATAAACCTCAAATCATCATCTGTATGAAATATTCATCCATCTACTCCATATCCACTTCATCGGTGGGGTAGGACAGAATTAAATATGTCCTGGAAAACATTAAGCTGACAAGCCGGTGATTTTGATATATAGATATATCTAAATCTATATAAACACACACACACACGCACACACACAGATAGATAGATAGATAGATAGATAGATAGATAGATAGATAGATAGA
>CAJRST010008890.1:14641528-14652310 GCA_907169785.1 Menidia menidia | reverse complement strand
AGATAGATAGATAGATAGATAGATAGATAGATAGATAGATAGATAGATAGATAGATAGATAGAAACATTCAGAACATGCATCTCTTCAGTGACTCTTAAGGTTGATACTCTGCAAGAACAGAGACATTGTGTCATTGTTTCAAGGTGGCAAGACCAAGAAAAAAGTTTCCTCACAAGAATCACATATCTGGAACCTCTGGGTCATTTGCCTATCATTTGCCTCAACGTGAGTGGTTTAACGCATGCCCACAGTAGTCTTGAATTAGACTTTATCTTATATTTATTCTCTTCAGCTTTGTCTCACACCCCCTGTCCCTGTCCTTGTTTGGCTTTCAGGCAATCTGACAGTGGATACTCATGTTCCTAAAAGATTAAGTGTGAAAACTAGTAGTATGCATGGGTCGTGCCGTTTAAACCCAGAAAGTATACAAGTATGGCTTTAAAGATTAAACAGCTATAGGTGCTCTGGTCTCAAAAGGGAGAGATTCATTCAACTTCCCTCAGCTTCTCATGTTGTAATGAGATGCTAAAATCAAATGTAGAAAACTAAATATGAAAGATAAGTCACTGATTGTTCCTTTCAAGAAGGTAACAGGAGTCTTGTAACCCCACCCCACCTTTTTCTGAATGTGGCACAGGTTGCCATCTTATTCCGCTAACAAAAACAAAAACAGAAAAAGAAACAATCAACAGGATTAAACAAATGACATCTAACTACAACCTCATACCCTGCCCAGTTTATTTCCAAAAACAACAAGCAGCCAAATATTCCTATGTAGAGGATGCACACAAACGCAACATTACAATAGGAAATTCAATCCATTTGCCACGTTTAAAGGAGCAATTAATTTAATGAATTAGTCCAAATTGCTTCAAGCCTAATTTTTAACAACCCCACTGAATTAACCCAATTACTCCAAGTTATTACAGGCACGAGGGGTTTATTTATATCTGTTCAATTAGAAAAAAGGTCAAAAGTAAACTTAATGAGTCTAGGAATGGGGGGGGCGATAGGTTTAATGTAGGCTTACATTTACCTCCATTATTGTGCAGGTAAACATAAACAAAATTCTCACGACTAAATCAGTGACTCACGCGTTGCCGACGTAGATCCTCGGGTAAACCTCATGAAAGTGTTTGGTCGGCCAGTTGTAAAAACCGCTTTCGTCCGTCAGCAGGTCGTTGAGCTGTTGAAGGGAGACGTCGAAGCTGGGCACGTCGACTTGATCGGGCACCGATTTCTGCGGGTGTTGGCTATGTTTGTTCTTCATATCCAAAGATAACTGAACGAACGCCTCCAACAACCGCATTTAGAGAGAGAGAGAAGGGGTAAAAGGTGGCAAACGGGTGTCGGTTTACGAAGGCTGACTGGGGCTGGGCGGTCCGGGGAAGCTCCGCTATCCCTTCGCCCCGAAAAAGGCTCTCTCCTAACTGAGAAGCTGAGAAAGCCTAACCAGCAACACCGAGTAGGCTACGGGAACCGACGTTCTCATAGACTCTAGGAGACGCTGTTACATCCAAAATGTTTTCTCCAGTGATGAAAAAGAACTAAATTGCCTAAATATTGAGGAGAGGGGAGGGGTGCTCTGTTGGTTGATGAAGTCTTTCAGACTGACTGTTGTTTCCCAGAACCATACTAATATAATGTAACTGTAAAAGGTGATGACTTCCTCTCCTATTGATCCTCCTATCTGACTCCATCTCCATTGACTCTCACCACTTCCACATGTCTGCTGCCTGGAGAGGACCTGCAGAGAGCACAGCACTTCTAAACACACATATCTTGTTTTCAATTCTGTTTGACCATCATGGAACCTATTCCCTTCTTCTGATGCCATCACTTTTGCCCTGGACTTCTGTTCTCATTGACCTTTGGGGCGTCTACTCCCATTTTGTCATCTCGTTTGCCCTAGATTTTAAATGTTAACTTCAGAAAAAGCTAATCAGTGTTATATATGCCTACAAGGTAATCAAATGCACTGATTATTATCAATAAAAAATAAACGTGTGCTTTAAGATGAAAAGAATAAAGGATATAGTTTGGATCCCTTCATAATTTTCTTTAATTTAAAACATGTGTTTTACCTCATCTTTTTTAATCAATTCACAAACTTCTCTCTCTGGTATTGTTGTGTTCATGTATTTCCACAAACGTAGTGAGGATGTTATAGTAGTGACCCTGGCGGAGTGGCTTTCTTTACCCCGATCAGGGCAGGGACCACACTCCAACCCCAATTGACCAAATAGATACATAACAATAATAGTGAATACAAATGTGATAGATAAGAATTAAAATGTACAATACAAAACAATATAATTGAACTGATTGAAAAGGAAACTTCTTGAGCCTCTTTTAAAAGATGTCTTTAACATACAGCTTAACAATTTTCCAAGAGATTAAACTATTTTGTGTTATTGATACACATTCTGTTTCTAACTGCATTTTAATTGTTGATTATAAAAATCCTCTATAAAGAATGTTTAAATCCTGTACTTTAAAGGTTCCATCAGTGTTTTTCACTATTTGTCTGTTTGTTGGAGATTCCAGGTAAATTCAGTAGGGTAGTGTGGACAGGGAGTGAAAGCTGAGCAGGTGATCGTGACAGTCTTCTTCTCCTTCAGAACACCTGAGATATTAACTCTGGGGCTCCCTGCATAAGCTGTGGTTTGAAATAATATTTACAAGAAAATGGAAAGATTAAGACTGCCAAGATGTTTAAAGATATTCTAAAACACTCCAAATATGAATATTAGTTCACTATTTAATAGAGATTAATGAACATTCACTGAATTCTGATTCATGGAGAACATTTATAATCTAACTGAATAAACAAAACTTTTCTCACCTTCAACTGTTATCTGAAGAAGATCAGCACAAGCTGTTGCTCTGAAGGGTCGTTTCTCAATTCTGAAGAAGTATCTGTCTGTTTGACTTGTGTTTAAATTAAAAAACAGGGTTGTGCAGTAAAAAAAAAAAGGATTTTTTAATCCTTTGAATCCAAGCTCTTATCATTGACTGTAAAATATACTTTGAATCTTTTAGAAGAAAAGCCAGTGCTGAAGCAACTTACACTAGCATCTTATTCAGTGTCCTGCACAGATGCGACCTCTGTACATCAAAAAAGATTGTAGCTTGTATAGACTTGTTATCAGAATGATTTTTTTTCAGTTACCTTATGTACCTGCGACATATAAAGAGGTCGGTGCTCTGGAAAGCAGGTGAAGGCTGCAGCTTTTCCCTACAAATGATTGCTCACCGTACCTGACTTCAGAACCTCTCCCTGCTCCCTATAACTGTCTTCATCACCAGCTACCATAAGTAACACATGACTTAATGACAGGTGACCCTCTGCAACTGAACACAAAACATTGACCAAGTTACTTGGTCAATGTTTTGTGTTACTTTGACAAAGTTCGAAGGGTAACACGTTCCTTTCTCAGATACAGTAATTCTTAACCCTGTAATGCCAAATGTGTCATATTTGATACATACGGTTTCTGAAATGTTTTGCGTCTGACACCTTTTGCATAATTTAGTGGTAAATACTTTGCCAAAAATCATAATGTACACAATCAGATATAGCCTACCTGATAACAGAGGAAAGAAGACTACACAAAAAATAATCTTGATTTATCGCATAATAAGAAATTATCAATTTCAAACATTTATTTCAGTTTTTTCTTTTTACATATTTTTTTAAAAGGCCAAATAAGGAATTCAAACAACAACAAAAAAAATCTGTTTGTTGTATTCTTTGATCAGGCTTTAAAGGGTTAACTATGTGGCCATGTTCAACTCTTGGACCGTTAACACCAAGGAGTGGGCTGCGAAAAACGTTTAAGTTTTTGAATGGGCAATGATATAGTAAAGGTGTCACAATGGAATTATGTGACTCAGTGGCCAATCAGCGCCCGTCAGTTTGCCATCGGCCCAATTCAGGCCGCATGGAACCCCAGCCGAGTAGGTGCTAATGTTGTTCAGTGGGGCCAGACCTGACAGGAAATGCAAAAATACTATATAAAACTGTGCAATGCTGAGTGGGTATTAGTTGAAAAGCGTCATTAATGATCTCTTTGAATGTGAAGCAAGAGTTTTTAGCCTGTTTACTAGTTTGTTAGTTACATTTTCTTACAAAACATTCTGTCTCTCTCTCTGAAAACAGCCGCAAAAGTCAAGGTATTTAATTAAACTCAGTTTCTCAAATATAAGCATGCATCTGAGTATTGTAGAAATGACTTATTAACATGCCCAGATATGCTGCTAAAACCACTGTACTGTGACAATTGTTTTGTAATTGTGTGGCAATACTGTGCCAATTTGTGTGTTGGCTGGATTTGAAATTCATTGTGACAATTAGATCGGTTAGTCAGGAAAACAGAACACAACACAATAGTGTAGGTAACTTATACTACAAATGGCAGGCTACTGAAACATTTCCTATTGGTAGTATACATGTGATTTCAATTAAAAGCAATTATTTTTCACAGAACAACATTGCTTTGTCAGCCCCACTAGCAGTTTGTCTTAATTTCTTTCAGGTTTACAAAATGGGCTTGTGAAAACGGAGCCGTTTTCCCCCTCTATTCCCGAACCGTAGCCGCACGTCTAGCACATACAGCGTCACTACATTTCCCAGCATGCACCACAGACCGGCCGTCGTTGCGGCGGCATTTACAAACAATTCACCCGGTAATTTACGCTAGTTCAAATATTACAACAACACCTTCCATTTAACACTTTATTTACCAAACAGCTTTATCATACATTCCGTAGTCGACAATAAAACTTCCCAGCCAAACATACACCTTCTTGTTCCTGGTCCGTCAATAAACTGGTCCGTGTGGAAACACGTACCGCATCGGAGCCAGCTTTTTATTAATTTTCCCACGGCAGGGGACAGACTATGTGGGGACAGGGGTGTAAATGTTGGGGAAAACTATTGTAATTGTAATTATTAGATGAATTGGGACTTGTAGCATGGTTCAATTGTCTTTATAATTCTGGATGTTTTGGTGAGTGATGCTAGGGGCTGTATGTTATTTATTACAATGGTAATCGGGCGTTATTGGGGATTTGTTTCCCGTTGAGTTGGGCTTTACCAATTAGGTGTGTATTGGTGGGCCTATTTAAGGGGCCCACTCACAATGCCAGGGAGGCTGCTGGTGGTTGGCTTGGTGAGAGTGCTCTGAAAAACTATAGTTGATGTCAGCTTGCGGTTAGGCTGTAATTTTTTTGTATTGCCTGCAATGGCCGGTTTTGTTTTCTTTGTTTGAAAGTATTTTGTTTGTTTGTTTTTTTTTGTCTTCACCATCGCACCTGTAAATAAACCACAACACGTTTTTCACTGGGACTGTGTCGTCCGCTGGTTCTTACCACCTTTTTCCAAATCCTCTACTTACTCGTCCTCTGACGTGAGACGGGGGCTGGCGAGCCGCTTTCTCACAGGGCTCCAATGGTTATAATTACATTATGATGAAAATCAAAGCCAGTTTGTTAAATTTGTGAATGGCTGTCGTCCTGGTTCAAAGTAATATAATTTACAAACACTTTTTATTTATGTGTACCATTTACATTATGTTGAGCCATCCCCCGTCCAGAATTTATGGTGTCGCCGGACATAAGGGACAAAAATCATGATGATCAACTATAGACAGCTGTCATTTAGATAAACAAGTATGTTAATGCTGGTGCTTTCCTGGAAGAATATAATAGTTATAGGGGGAAAAAGCTGAGACCAAATTTAATGCACAAGAAAGTATTTTATTGATAAACAGATTTGAAAGAAATGGTTAAATCAATTGACATTGCACTCATAGTAAGATTAAATCTAAAGTGCAGTGTGTCAACAAATAACTTGTGTTAGCTGGGATGAAGAAGTCACCCTGTACTACTTCTGCAAAGCTTATTTAGCAGCTTGACATTGACACAATGCTGTTCAGGGGAGGGAGAAGATAGGGAGGAGTCACAATAGACATTACTCACAAATTTACCACAATTGACTAGAGTTTTGTCAGTCCCTGAGACCAGACCAGCTGGAACCATCTGAGAAAGAACTAACTTGGGCTTACTACTAAAACATTCATCTCAACAAACTTCCTCCATACATTTCTTATTTATTATATTAAAATCTCAGCATCTATTTTGACAGATTGATATTTGTGGCTGTGATGCGATGCCCAAAAGGTAAAAAATATTATTCTTCTTTGTATGTTATGTAACTATTCCCCATCTCCATTCTCTGCTGATCAGCAAATATGACAATATCTAAGAAAGTTACTACTATGCAGTGCAAGCAAATTTTCCCATGCTTAATGCCTCAGCACAGGTCAGGGTGCGTCCTTGCTGCCCGACAGCGTAGGACTTTCAGAAAGCTGTCGATCTTATGGGAGTCCCGGCGGAGGCAGGACAGCAGGAAGTTGAAGTTGACTAGTTTGGATATCTTGTCCTGGCCTAGATCAGTGCCTCCCCTATATGGCAAGAAGGAGATGGTCTGAGCAGTTGGGCCCATCTAAGGGAAAAAGCAGGTGCACCGTTAAAAGTATAAGTGATAAATATTTAAATAGAAATAACAGCAATTTTGCCTACCCTGTTGGATAGAATATCCAAGCCATCTCCCAGGCTTTTGAAGTGCTCCTGCAGCTCCTGGATCTTGTTGTTTATGGTACTTTGGGCTGGGTGAGGTAGAGTGCTAGCAGTGTGGGACAGGACAACAAGGGGGTCCACCCAGGCTTGGAGCAGGGAGCGAGCCAAAGACATTAGATCTGACTCCTAAGAGAGGATTCAGAGACACGTTATGTTAAAAACATGAAGAGACAAAGGAGAATTGTGTTTCCAAGAGAGTGTTAAAGAGAGAAAGGTCATACCAAACAATGGGGAAAATAGGAATGAAAGAGCAGCATAACGTACAGATTCTTGTAGAGCTTGGTTTTTGTCATTAGGAGTCTGTAGTGAGGATGTGTGGCATGAAGCTGGGCGAGGCATGGTGACCCGGCCTATTGGAAGGAGATGAGAGTCCTGAAGAAGAAAAATCAGTAAATCACATCAGACAAAAGTCAGCTGAGACATACTGTACATCATTCGCCTTGTTGAGAAACAAAAATGAAATTTTGTTCTGTAAATTTATGTAATAGGATGACATCATAAAATCTCTGATTTGATCGGTAAGCAGATATATCTGTGTTCTGTTGGACTTATTTGCTAAATACACACACACAGACAAACACTTAAGTTAAGCACTAACCAGCTCCTGGTTGAGTAGAGTGCTGATTGAGTGCATTTTATCAGAGCGCTGGGAGGCCCGGTCTAGCAGGTCACTGATGGGGATGGCACTGCACATCGTCACCATAAGCACCACTGGAGAAAAAAAACAAGATGCATGAGCTAACAGCAGAGATGTTCTTCATCATTTTACTGTGACTTGTGGTGTCAGATTAATACATTTAGAAATGTTCTATGTTATCATGCCCTACAATCAACTGAATTGGTAAAACAAATAAAGACATACATTTTTTAAAATACACTTCTGATGTGCCATTCCTTGTTTGATTTTAAAAACTTTTTTGACTTTTTTTAATCTGCCTGCCAGACATGAAAATTGTCTTCTATGTCTTTACATTAAACATCTTTTCATTACTGATAGTAAATTGTGACTTTAATGAGGAATTAAAGTCTTCTCTGGTGATATGCTAAATGTTGAGCTGCACAAATTGAGCCATAGGGCTGTGTGGATCAGACAGTATCTCACCTGTCATAAAGAATTTGCTTCCACTGGTTCTTCTTTCAGCCATCTCTCTTCTGTTGTGGTTTGTCAGTCTTTACCTCTTTTTCTCTGTGTTTAACGTTCTTCTGCATTTTGCCACCATTTTATAGTTCCAAGGCTCCAGAATATTGGTTATGCAGTAGTAAGGTGAGTGTTAACTGTCTAGAACCTGCCCAGACCAGTTTATGAGAAACATGGTGGAGGAGATTTGAATGGATGCAGCAGTGTGCTCATGTGCATGTACTTCATATCAATTTGTGTTTGTGTGTGTGTGCTTGGCAGTGGAAAACAGTGCCTGAGCTTAATTGGATCAATGAATAAAAAATCACACCAAGTTTTTTAACAGGCTTAAACACAGACTTTAATTCATTTTAAATCATTTAATTGGAAAAACTGCTCATGACCATTCAAGTCTTTACCTCACCTGGCCTTTTTAGTACGCATGTGGTCCATTGTGTGCCTGTGTTTTGTAAAATCTGTTAAAGAAGAAAAAATTTGCTGATCTTTTTAGAAAAACTTAAAATGAGCAACATTAGCTCATAAGCAAAATATGTGTCAAAGACTGTTCAGTCAAAACAAGTAAGTTTTTTTTGTGCCCGTATTGTAAGCGTTTTTATTGTATATTTGTGAAATTATTTTAACCCTATACATTAGGGTTTTCTGTTTATTCCGTAGTGTAGAAGGTCTTTAAATGATAGTTATTGTCAGTGTATTAGACAAATAGATAATGTAAGGTTTATGTCACGCAACATCATCATTTTTATTCATCATAATAGTTTTTTGTGTTTCTGTAATGGTAAATACACTGAAATTATATTTTTTACACATGAATATAATTGCTATTTCTATCAAAGATATCAACAACTCTTTTTGTTAATTAAGATGTCGAATTCTATGAATTTGCTTACGTTCTTCAAAAGCAAAGATGGTTTTGATGGTTGAATATTCTGCTTGATGCATTTCCGAATTGTCAGAAAAGCCCAGTCAGTTGTTGATATAAGTAGGACAATCGTTAGTACCACACATTGGTAAATCACTGACAGCTCATGACAAATAAAAGAGTCTGGATTGAAGCACCTCATCATGCTGGATGAGTGATGACACAAAGGGAAAGACATTAGGTGTTCCCAGTGTGGTCAGTGTTCTTTGAAATCAATTGTAGAATGGCACACACCTCACGATTTGAAGGAGCACAGGCAGAAAGGCCTGGAAACATCCACTTACCTTGAGTAGTAGAACTGATGGAAGAGCCAAGTCAAAGTCCATGTAGGATTTAGTTTAACCCAAAATAGTCTATGAGAACAATAAGAAACTCTGTGGAACATAATAAAAAACAATAAGAGTTGAAGATGTTATCAGAACCAAATATGAGCTGTACAAAATGTTAAGTTTCAGGCTCTGATAGTATGTGTGAAAAAAATACAGTTTAATTGTTTCAGTTTTTTAATAACTAAATAAACACATTTTTGTTGTTAAGCTCTTTATGTCACTGCAAATCTCTTGGTATGAGCATCCAATAATAACAGTTGACCCAGTTTTATTCCATTTAGCATACCAAATCCCTCTTCTGTGTAATTTTGTATGCTAGCATCTTTTTTAGAAATAACATGAAACAGTAGTGTATAAATTACTACCAAAGATTAAGTATCAGGTTAAAAATATCATACTTGAAGGCTAAATACTTTTAGAAACAGCATTGGAAGCTTCCCGGCTGAATGTGAATTGTGAAAGATAACAAAAGGTGGACCAAGTACTGCATACATTTATTTATTCATTACTGTACATATATACAGTATATATATATATATATATATATATATATGTATGTACATTATTTATGAGAAACAAATAAATTGAATTTTAAAGCATAAGGTTTAAACACGTGTCTTACAACATTTTATACTGATGTTCCAAACTATAAGTGTACTGCATTTAAACTGGGGATGTCGATTTAGTGTATATTTAGTGCAGAAACATGTTGCATTTGGGATCTGATGGATGAAGTCCTCTGATGTTTCCTCACTTTAGTATTTGTCTCAGTCCTTTTGAAATACATTTTATCTAATTAAAACGTGTTAAAGTAATTCATTCTGACAGTAATACTCCACCTCTGCTCAGCTGAAACTTCATTTGGCTGAGAATATTTTGGATGCTGTTTGAGATTTACAATCACAGGAGCTCACTGAAGCCATCTGGTGGACTTTTGTAAAACAGCAGTTTGAGGATGCTTGTGTCGGATTCTTTGATGGTATTCTTGCCTTTTGCTGTCCAGATTTGATATGGTTTGCACACAGCTGGTATTTCGATCCATTCCTCCAGGCAGATCTGCTCTAGAGCATTGATGCTTTGGGGCTGTTGCTGGGCAACATAGGTTTTCAACTCCTTCCACCTTTGTATAGGGCTAAGGTCTGGAGACTGGCTGGGCCACTCCAGCACCTTGAAATACTGTACTTTTCACAAACCCACTCCTTCGTTGCCTGAGTTTGGGATCATTGTCATGCTGGAAGACCAAGCTACATTCCATCTACAGTGCTCTCACTGATGGGAAGAGGTTTTGTCTTCAAATCTTACAAAGATGTTCCCTTTCATTCTTAACTAAACATGGATAAGTCATCCTGTCCCCTTTGCAGAAAAGTAACCCCAAAGCACGATGTTTCCACCCCCAAGCTTTACTGTAGGTATAGTGTTCTTTGGATGAAACTCAGTATTCTTCTTCCTCTAAACACGACAAGTTGAGTTTTTACCAAAAAGCTCTATTTTGGTTTCATCTGACCACATGTCTCTCCGTGGCACTGTGATGGACTGGTGACCTGTCCAGGGTGTTCCTTGCCGCCTGCCTGTTGTCAACTGGGATAGACACTGATAAGAAAGAAGGGACTATGGACTGTGAGCCGAGGGAAAAGGCTGTGCAGTGATTTGTATACATGTATAGTTTTATATTTATTTTTATCTATATCCATATCTATCCATTTCTGTCTCTCTCTCTCTCTCTCTCTCTCTCTCTCTCTCTCTCTCTCTCTCT
>CAJRST010008890.1:14597891-14641518 GCA_907169785.1 Menidia menidia | reverse complement strand
CTCTCTCTCTCTCTCTCTCTCTCTCTCTCTCTCTCTCTCTCTCTCTCAAAGAAAAAAAATATATATATACCTTGAAAATAGATCAGCGGGAAAGACAAGTTCTAACTTTAGCATGAATGATCAGCCAAAACCCACACATTTACCTTTCACGCTATTGGGAACCTGTCCTGAAAGTGACTTTACAATTGGATTACATTGGATGCCTCTCACCTAAACCTTTCTATTCTCACCTGTTGCAGATTTGATCACATTTAGTATGGATTCATTGTGCAATACTTTCTCTGAACCAGAAAAACATGATTTATTGTTCAAATTTGCCCGAAGGCCAATTTTGTGAGAATTAACAGTAACGCAACTTTTAAATCTGTTTGTTGAGGTTTTGTGGGCTGGTAAAGAGCACTTGAAACCAAACTTAAGTCATTTATTAACTTTCCTTTCTATGGGATTACTCAAAAACCATCTTCATGTTATACCTGCGTGGACTGAAGTGTAGAAGTCCCTTCTGTCCTTCATGGACTCGTACTGTGTCCAGTGTACAAACTGCTTTGAACACCTCTACCAAATAGGGCTATCTAAAGGCATCTCCATTCATTCCGTGGTACCATTCATGATATATTGGATGTCTGTGACCCACACGCTGACTTTGAAGGCTCCCCTGATGTTCCCATCTCCTTATTTTTATGGAACTCCCACCTGTCTTTGTTAACCAGAAACTGTTAAATGATGCCGGTTTTCAACAATGAGGGTGTGTTTGAACCTGCACATAATGTCTAAGTTGTGCCGACTCAGCAGGGGCCTGCGGGGTTTTCTTAGTAACAACAGCACAAAGTGTACAAGAAGAAAATGGGCCATAGTGAGGGCAGCATGGAGGAAGAAGAACGTGAAAAGCACAGAAGCCGTTTCCCTGATTTATGACCAAGGGTATCGACATTGCCGCAGTACACCACTGCCAAGCTTCCATACATTAAATACAACCCATTTGAACCCCTCCTCTTTCTGTCTCTTTTTTATATAGCTCTCTTTAACCCTTATGGAATGTCAAACAGGACCTGTTTTTTTCTGTTGCTGTTTTGGCTCATGCTCCTCTCCAGTTTCTTTCCTTTTTTACCCTCCCCCCCTCGACACTTGCCCCTTTGTCTTTTTGCTCCTGGCAGTACACATACCATGACCAGCACACATGTGCACACGCACACACAACAAGCACAGAGATGAAGCGGAGCTAAGGGACCCCCCTCCCCTGACTGAGAACATATCCACCACAGCGCAGTTCCGTCACGTCGAAGTCCTTCTTTTGGCATTTGACTCTGCTTCCCGCACACAAAGGCACAGAACTCCAGCTGTCACCCTCTGGACAAAGACATCCCATCTGCTGAAGCTATAGGTAAGGGTTGAACAGCTATGTACTATAAATTGATCATGCCAGTCAAAGTACACAGTGTTCCCTCCTGTCTTGAACCATGTGAACTCACAGGGAAGCGTGGAATGGAATTCCCATTGAATCACCTTTCCAAAAAGTGGCTTTTGCTGTGTAACCAAAACTTTTTGAGAAATTCCATCCCCTTGTTTTTTACACACTTTTGTGTAAGTTGTATGTATTTTGGTACATACAACTTACTGGAGTTGTATGTATTTTGTACCTGTATCGAGGAGGAGGTGTAAAAGGCACTTTTTCTGTGTGCAATATTCTAATTAAGTTTAATGAAATGCTAATGTAATTTGCTTTGTGGAATATGAATAACCAAATAAGTTTATTTTAGGAGGCTACGGCGATAGTATGTGTAATTGGAAAAGGACCTGAATAATGCCAGAAATCTGGTAAATGGAATGTAAATGCATTCCAACTTTTCTGCTTCAAATATGAGTCTTTGTACACAGTGTCCTTTCAAATAGATTGTCCAATAATATTACAGTATTTGCATAATAATTCTCATTCAACATATTAAAAATAGTTTAATCATAAAGACCAGCATTGCTTTCAACATCAATATCCTATCACAGCAGGCAAGAACCTACCTAAATTTCCTTAGATCTTCCATGTCTACCTCTATCTATCTAGAATGGAAACAATATTTCCTGTCTCCAGGGGCTTGACCCTTAACAATCAGGTAGCTGATTGAAAGTGATGTGGTAGAGTATGTGTGATGGGAAAGAGATTGTAAGAAGAATGTGCATAGTTCTACGTAAGATATCAGTAGACCGACTAACTATAACTTTGACTGTGACCTTGGTAAAAAAAAAAAAAGAGAGAAAAAAAACCTGATGGCTCCAATGCTGAGTTGTGTTGGCTAAATATAGTTGATACACAAACTTGGACTACTGTATAGGGTAGGGTGTGAATCAGAGGGTGGAGTAAGCATCTCTCAATCAGAAGGCCACTGCTACAATCCCAAACTTCCTCAGTGCTCGTCAGTGCTATGTCCTTGGGTAAGAAATTGTCACCCATTGCTTACCCCAGCAATATGTTCCCCATTTGTTACTTTATTTTGATCAATGTGTTAACAAATGGCTGCACTGTACTGTCTGTCGTCAAATATGATCACATTTTCTAATCTTTGATCATGATTTGAATCATTACATCCCTTGACCTGTTCTGATTGGCAGTCATGCACTGAATTGATTGAAGGCTTCGCTGTCTGAATAATGGTTTGATCGCTTACACAAAGCCACCACTAGATGGCAGCTTTCAGTGGGTAGTACTGGTTGCCTGTATTGGCCCTGACAGACACACACTCATGCACACACAGACACAACTCCCCGACATTTAATAAAGATAATCGTATATCAAGCTTCTAGTGAAGTAGTGCTGCACTGTTTAGTCAGCAGAAGATCTGGCACATAGTGTTCTTGTTTCTCAGAGGTTTCAATCTGATTTTATCTGTTTTCGTCATGCGTTCGTGCTTTAGCATGTTCAGAGTCCCTGTTTGCACTTGATGCAAACCTCATGATGAGCCTTGGTCAATGAGGAAACCAATACAGGCTCAATTTTTCTACCCTTGTTCCCAAGTCTTCCTCGCCTCTGCGTGGCTCAGGGTCACTGCCCCTTCGCCCTTCTCGTCCTACCCCTAACCCTAACCCTAACCGTGTAAACACGTGTGTTTCCCTCTCACATGTTTTATCTCCTCCCACCTCCTCATACACTCCCCTCCCCTTCAACCAACTCACTCTCATCCCCACTGTCCCTCTCCCTCTCTCTCTGTTGGTGGCACTGGGATCCATAGGCATCCAGAGGACTGAAACAGGACAGAACAGGCACCCTTGACACCACACAGCAGCCCCACTACAGACATGTCGGACTCTGAGACTGCCGCTGCCCCTGCTGAAGCCCCTGTACCCGCTGCATGTGCCAGCATCAAGGCAGACCTGGACAAATGGTAGGTAAAACAGTCATTTAGTGGCAAGAAAGTTCTTTAGCATGGACAGCAAAACCGCCATGGCAAGTCTTGCTCCATCTAATCTCTTTCGTGAGTTCTTCCCCATCATCCAGAGCTTCCTTAATTTTTTTTGTACAGATGAAGGAGGATGACCAGAAATAATTTGCAAAGCGTTTGAGCATTTCCTAACAAATCTCGCAACAACTGCACAGAAAAATAGCATGTGACCCCGGCGTACAATTGCTAAAGTATTTACATCTTGCACAGTAGGGTGGGGTTAGTTGTGGACTGCAATATCCTAAAATACGCAATGATAAAATGGAGTCTCATCCGCGGGCACTGTGGTTAGCCCAGAAAGCCACCACGTCTTGCATGCAGGGAAATAACTGAATGTGACGTTCCAATTGTTCGGCGAAAAGGGTTATGAAAACTTGAGGGTAACCCCATGTATGGAAGACTGATTTAGGGGTTAACGATGTGTGGCAGCATCATGATGTTTGATGCTTGGATGGAGGCTGGGAATCTGCTTGCGTCACTGGCCTCCTTTTCCCCAGAATACTTTGCGTGCGCTCCATCCATTTGCCCCTGCAGTCTCCTTTGGCTCTTTTGCCTCTCGCTCTATCTACGGATTTGGACACCAAGGGAAATCTAGAGCGGGATTTTCGACGTTTGCAGCCGAAACTAAGAGTCTTAATACTTCAACCTACCAATAACTGTACTGTTTACACAGTTTTTAAAAATACATCTTTTTGTGAATGTTCACCAGGCTTTGACCTCTAATCCAGTCAGGATCATTGCGTCATGTCTTTGCATTTTTGGATTTTTAGAGTTGAATTTTATGTATACTATTCTAAATGACTTTTTCAGACTAAACCCATTTTATTGAAAGCACAAGCCAATATGCCTTTGCCAAACTGTAGGGCCAAGATAAAGTGACCGAGTGTGTGAAGCATTTAGATAAGACAACGTTAAGGTGGGGGAGGAAAGAAAGGCGTGAAAGGTTGGCTAATCATGTTTCCCAAGTCTGAGGTTTGACACTGCTATGTTAAGAGCTTCAGATGAAGGTTAATAGCTGTAATTACTGTTGTGTTTAAGAAAGAAAATGCTCTCAGCTTGGGGTAACTAAGTAGGGCTGTTGTAGGAACTCAGGCCAAGGATAATACCAGCGTGTTTCACAGCACAACTCAGTGTGTTTTGTAGTTTTCCATTTTCTGTTACCTATACCATACACTGTAGAAGGGCTTCGAGAGCATATTTGTTATTATGTAGAGCTCTTGTCATCAGAACTTGAACTCAAGACTGGAAGAAGTAAAAAGTCAGGCAGCATCAGCGCTAATAAAACAGCTTCCTAGCAAACGTTCATTTCACACTGTTAATCTGAAAGCCATGGTGGCCCCTGTCAGTAAACAAAATTCTTAACCTTCATGGCCTTGGATCTTTGTCCCCTGACCTATCCTCTTTGTAAAGTGAAATATTTAACCAGAAATTCATTTTGGACAAACAGTTCTCCATGTACAAATGTGTCCATTATGCCACACACACACACACACACACACACACACACACACACACACACACACATATATGTATCTGGATATATTATATATTCATTTATCTAGGTGAGGTCTAGAATTTACCTGTGCAGTCTATCTCATCTAATTATTTTAGGTCTATAGTTATGGCTTGGATATTTCAATATTTTCAGGTTTACACTTTATTTCGCCCTCTTTGTGTTTACCCCATAGATCACAATATGGCCCCCCTCTCTTTCTTCAATGACATTTCTTTTTTGAAGGACAAAAAGCTCTTGCCAGGTTTTATGAAACGTGCACATATAGCAACACAACAAAACTAACATTGGGGTAGGCTTGAAAAAAAGTTTCTGAAATTGTGTTTAGTCAGTTTTGAGACTTGTAAAAGAACCGCTATGCAAGCTCAAGGTCAATGCTCTACATTTGACTATTAAATACATTTTTTAGCCTTTTTGGAACTTTGGTTTTCCAACTTCCTGGCACATAGTGGCACCTGTCTCTCTCTTACTATATATTACTTTATCTTTTTATTAATTTTTAAGAAATGACTTTTTTGAAAGCATGTTTTGGAGATTGAGTTTTTTAGGACATCTCATGTCTACTATGGGAAAGGAAGACACTATAGAAACTTGTGAAACATTTCAGTTCATTAGTTGTTTAGCTAGCCTTAGTCTTGTGCTTACAGTCTTGCAATCATGTCACACAATGTTGTTTTTTGTTTTATTAATCACTGCAGACTAGCTGCTTATCAGAATATTAATATCGAGCTAGTATCTGGTGATAGAGGTTTAGAAACTGCACGCTACTTTCCTCCTACTGGAGTTCTGATGTGGATCCCAAAACCTGGGAAAGATATTTCAGCCAACTGTGGCAAATAATACATTGACAACTGCCAGTACATTAGCTTTATCTATTTCGAAGGCTTTACTTGTTAGTGTTCAAAGCTTAATTTAATGAATGGCCTACACTAATGTTTGTGCTATTATGCAAAGTTGGCACAGTTCAGACTTTTTTCCCCCCTTTTTTTTAAAGGCAGGCTCATGCAACTCATCCAATCATCTCTGGGTGTGTTATGTCAGTTGCTAATGCAGCCTTACCACTGCTGACCTCTGCTCTTAACAGCCCTCACTGCCATTCACATGAGCACGTTTGAAATCCACCGACAAAGGGTCAGGGTTACAGTTTGTCATCCATTTAGAATGTGGTGGATTAACGCTTTGATCTTTATGAAGTAAACCATTTTAACTATTTTAAATCCGGGTTTTATAATAATCTTTATTATTATGGGTTGCTAAGAGAAAGGGTTGAAGTTTCATGTACTTAGCTTTCCCTTGGACCTCTGCCGCCTAATCTACATGCCATCTTCTCCATAATAAGTTACTTAAAATCAGATCTGTATTGTAGGAGTAGTTGAAATCAGACCACACCTACTGCATATGGATTTTATATGTTGGTCTTGGCAACTTCAGTCAAACTATAGATTCAACAAGGCTTTATAGTGTAATTAATCTCAGAAGTTCATGTGTATTTATAACTTGTAAAAGTAATGGATATTGTATGTGTAAAACTGTATGTACGGGACACCATGACACATTCCCTGCCAAAGATCGTGTTACTGCTTCATTTGATACCTCCTGCTTTTAACCCAGGCCAGTCAAAAAAGCAAAGGCCTCACATTCATACTCAGCCAGAGACATACTGCATGGAGACGGCCATGTTGTCTCCCAGCTTTCATGTAGTGATGATAACAATCTCTGTATGTATGATGTTTTATTTAGAGGCAGTCTTTTAATTTTCAATAGCATCATTTACATCTGGTTAATTGGTTGAATTATTTTCAGTTTATTCAATTCTTAATGGCGTCATTAGTTATGACCTTGTAAAGGTCAAACCAGCTAACACGGACACCTACAAACAACGTAAGCCTTTAAAATATACCATACAGTTTGAACAGTAACATTTACTTGCTGACCAGTCTATATAATTTATTTATTTATTTGTGCTTATAGAAGTTCAAAAGATTTTAAAACCACAAGTCGTTACCATTGCACAGTTGCATTAATACTGGCTCTTTTTTGCAAGGTCATCATATTTCATGCTAATTTCTGTGTACTTTGACAACCAAGGATTTTCTATAAACGTTACATATAGGTCCATGGCCCTATACCCCAATTTTTCCTCCCAGTACAGACACACATGCACATGTAAAATCCCCTCCCCCTTGCTTCTGAGTGCCTTCAGTTGTATGTGCAGACATGCCTGTAGATTCTTGCCTGCGCAAACCGTCCTACTTTTCGACGTGGAATTTGGTGACTCGACAGAGGTCAGTAATCTGAGTGCAGCGCTGCTGTCGTGTCACACTAGCACCAGTCTCCTGCCTTTCATATGCTTAACCTTGTATTTGCCCGTTTTTTTGCAAGACCTTTATCAATATTAAGCCGATTCCATCAATTAGTTTAATAATTGAAAATGTCTTAATTTTGTTTTATGAATCAATAAGTCCTACAAGTAAAAATCCCAAATCAAATTTACACGCAAAAGACCTTTGCTACAACTTGTGACACAGGTTAAACAATTACCCTAAGTCAAGAAGCAAAGCATTAAAAAAAAGGCAAGAGACTACTCAATTTCTTACCCAACAAAATTTGTATTACTTAATGAAAAGATCTTGCATTAACTTATGACTTTATCCAAATTTACAATGACATTAACATCTTAGGACATTATTGGCATTGCTGTCACAACCTGGAAAATGGATTGAATGATATTGTAACGGATATGATCTTTTAAAGGAAGATTGTATATAGTTAACTAAGGCCAATCTCAAAGATTTGAGAGAAGTGGCAGATGTTAATCCTGATGACAAACTCTCCATTAACCCCTTGTGGAAGTCCACCACAGTTTTATTTTCATCCTCTGATTATACTGTCAGAACAACTCGGTCTTTTACTGAATCACAGGATACATCGCTACCCAGAAGCAACAGTACAGCCTAGATTATTAATTTAAAAAACTTTTAAAAAGCTAAATACATGTAATTATTTGTAGGGAATAAAATTACTTAGATTATTTTGATAAACCCTTTAAAGGCTACTTGCTATTTTAATCCCTGATAATAAAATACTGTTTTCCCCGTATTCTTTTATTTAATTGACTTTTTCTTTCAAAAGTCTCAGTTTAGGCTGACGAAGATAAAATAAGTGATTTTATACTGTTCCTGGACAATCTAAAGAATTAATTCCTTAATTTGTACCGATAAGAATACTGTTTAAAACTTAAACAACCATCTTTTTTCAAATTAACACTTAAAAATGGGCCTCTAAGAATTTTAATGCAAAATGGTCAAGACCCATGACTTCATTCAGTTCAAGTAGTTTGGCCCTTGCTGACCTTATTCATTTGTAGCAATTTTATTTCTAGCTTTATATAGTGGTCTTGTGGTAAATTTATATATTATGGGGAAAAAGACACCATAAACACCTCCACAAATGTTAAAAAATCTTGTGATCATTCATGCTTTTATATTTGTTGCCAGCACAAACATAATATCTAATAGTTTGCAATGATTGTGTTACAAAGCACCCAGGGAGACAGAGCCTTATTGCTCCATATTTTACTCTCTAACATGACATAGCAAGCTCAGGCACAATCATATGATCTGTTGATTAGTTTTTGGTATTGCATCATCTTTTAACACTGCACCTGCTCTGTGATGTATTATGCATGTCTCCCAGAGGATTGACTACACCTTTCTCAGCCTAAATAATTCAAGATTCAGTTCCTGATTGTTCCCACACAGAGAGGACAGGGTCACTTTTCAGACCAGGAAGATTGGTGGCCAGAGTCAGACATGTCCACATTTCTGCATCAGTGTAGAGCCACCAGTCTGAAAATTGATTTTGGATGAGTGAATGATCATTCATGACCTTAATTAATTTATTGGATTAAGTCAGTGACAAAAGCTTTGCTTGACGTTGCCATGACAACTCAGCTGTACCCCTTGACCCCGTAATAAGACCTCACTCACGTGTGCTTTCCCTCAGGAGATTGCGTAATAGCTTTGATGGTCATGATGTCATCACCTTCTCATCTTTCCCCGCCAATGTATTTTACTGCCCTTCTGAAATGGTCTCTGCAATGTTAGCTTCATGAAGATCAATACAAATATTACTAATTTGACTTTCATCATGATTTGTATTCAAATAAATGTGCGTGTTTGTGTGTTGTGGGGGATGGTTGGTATTGTACCAGAATTATCTGACAACACACTTCAGAGTTACAAGTTTTACTGCTCTACTGATGGGTCATCAGCAATGCATTGAACATAAGAATACTTCAACTCTCATCAAGCTTGTGCCCATGTCCAATCTACACTCTATGGCCTCCATTTCCTCACACACACACCTCAAACAGTACACAAACTCACAATTTGCTCCATTCCTCCTGGCAAGTAAAGCGCTGAGTGATAATCTGCAGCAGCCAGCTGTGTGTTACATCATTGATGGGTACACAGCCGCCATGCAAAGACACAAAGCTGCAGATGGCTAAACTGTGTAGCTTACCT
Source organism: Menidia menidia (assembly GCA_907169785.1). Classification (NCBI taxonomy): domain Eukaryota; kingdom Metazoa; phylum Chordata; class Actinopteri; order Atheriniformes; family Atherinopsidae; genus Menidia; species Menidia menidia. Next base: position 14,632,051 of record CAJRST010008890.1, on the reverse strand, counting down.
AAAGAATCAAAATGTGTCTGTCCAAACACATTTTCCATCCATCCATTTTCGTAACTGTAATTCCCTAATGGGGGGGGACTGGAGCCTTACCCAGAATTCTCCACACAGAGACACACAAGGATGAACAACCACTCACGCTCACTCCTAAGGTGAAATATAAAAGTGCTGACAAGTCTTGCAGTATCTTCATGTGACGTAATTTGAGTCAGCAAAATTTAAATCTGATGACATCAAGTTCTAAAAGATGACTTTTTCATTACTCTGCGATATGGGTAACTGTTTTAGATAGACATGGACAAATTAAGTATTGGTGGACCAAATAGAATATAATTTTTTTTATTATTATGTCTTTTTTAAAGATATTTTTTCAGTTGTTTTTTTTTTTTTAGATTTTCTCATGACTTCATAGACTTGCAGAAATACCAACTTAACAGACACATATCGCTCAGTCAATCTTAACATTGAGTTTAAACAATAAATAAAGACAATGTCTGGGATTAACAGAAAAGAAATTGCAATAAAAAAGGGATGTTTTTTTAACGTCTTCGTTGATGTTAAAGGATACTAAGAAAATATCAAATATGTTGTTTCGGTGACTGACAGAGACTGTTGAGAAGGTCTAATGCCTTTGCTCATCAAAGGTCAGATGAGGGATTGGAGGAAAGTAGAACAGAGGGATAATGATGCCATGAGAGCTGGAACCAGATGATAGGTTTACTGTCATGTTACATCAAACCCCTCCCCCTGAAGATTCCTCTGCTTACCTTCTGTTATCTGTGCTTTATCACGCAGCCTCTCTTTTTCCCTCCCACCTCCCTCTCTGGTGTCCCATCAGACATATGGGTTTGTCCACACGACTTTCTGTTTCCCTCCCCCCCTTCTCCCACCCTTATGCCTCATCACCCTAATGCGCTGTGGCAGTATCGGCTGCTGTGTTTGCTTCTGAATGGGAGCTTCATCTGCAAGCGTGAATTCCCTCTATCTCTCATCAAACCTCATTGCCTCATCCTTCCAATCTGTATCTGCATCAACATGGCTTCTGCTTAGGTCTAATGTCTGCTGTTTAAATTTGTTAATACTCAAAACAAGCGTCTGTTTTGTCAACAGATATTGGGCTTGGACATCAGGCCCCTTCCCCAGGTGCCTGTGGCAGCATCCTGTCATTTGGAATCGCGGGTTACCCTACCGGTGAAGTAATGAACATGAATCTCTCTTGCAGTGTGGCCGAGAAGGGAGGTGAGGGCTGCAAAGAATTGATGGAGGCCTTTGCTGCTTGTGTGAAGAGCGCTGCAGAAGGGACGTCATGAGGAGTCACCCTCCAATATGTAAGGATGTTATGTAACCAGCTGATTCATTTAGTCGCACACGGTTTGAATGTAGGTTGTTTTGCTGAAAATGCTGCTTCTGTGACTTAAAAATAAGTCAGATTATTTGATTTGTAGTAGAAATCCACAGGTATAAGAAACCTTTAAGCAAAAGTTGGCAGCATTACATATAGCTGTCAATTTATGTTGAATGATTGAACTGAACAGTACCACATCTTAACCTGTGGCTTTTCTACTTGAAATGTCAAAAGAAAATACTTCAATTTTTAAAAATTAGGTTCCAAGCTTCCAGATTGTTTCCCTGTCGTTTGTCTCGAATTCTAAGATATTCAAGTAAAAATGATAGAATCGCATTACAATAATTTTGCATAAATCTTTATACCTAAATTAATATCCAGACTTTAATGTGTTGTACTCAACTAATGGTAGAAAATAGAGAATGAGGTTTATGATTAAAATCATCCATTTCTCAAAACAAAAACATGAATAATCGTTTTGTGTGAGCATCAGGAACTTTACCCATTAAAATCCATTGTTTGTACCATTCTTAACTAAATCCAGTTAGGTAATTAGACTTAGTGTCGGATAAGTGTCAAGGTGGGCCAAAGGCTGATCTCAGCACCGCCCTGTTGAAGTAATATTTTTGTTCTACGTTTAAATCTACATCATATGGATGACATCTAAGTTAAAAATTGGATTTTATCTTTGGATTGGCTCCCGTAAGAACACAAACAAACTGCTTTGACAAATTAACACAGCACTGACAGCTGACTGGTGTGCACATTAATTTAATGCTAGTAAATTGTGTCCGAACTGCCTTGAACGTCAGATTAAGTGCATGCAGTTACTTCAACATGACTATCAACAGAGTGGTTTAAATCATTCATGTTCACAGAAAAAAGCACATCCTATAAAAAACTTCAATGATAATCGACTGTCACTCTTAATCTACGTTTTACAATTTGTTCTGTAATCCTGATGATGGCATCAAGCAGAACATGTACCCCTAAAGACACTGTCACTCTCCTGTTTTTTAGGTCCTCTGCACTGAGTCCTTCAAGTTCCCAGCATTCCCTTCTGCACAACAGCACTGGACTGAATGATGACAACAACAATTATGGTGATGAGGATAATGATCATGGTGGGACAAATGCTGTGTTGATCCGTCTGAATTTGGGATCTGGTGTCAGATCCAGCCCCACCCTACTACCCCTTTCTGGTTTTAGGCTTCTCTGGTGTCCCTCAGTCTTACCACAATTCCCCCTTCTCCCTCTCCTGTCCATAAAACGTATGTTGACAATTCCAGAGAGCCGACAGGCTGTGATGTAACCTGTCGACTTGAGATGAAAACCTATAAATGAAAATAAAGTATAAAATAATTGGTATAAAAACCGCTCGTGACTCCTGGCGTCTTGTTTTACTTCTTGGGGGTTTGTTGTAAGAAACCTGAATGATTGATTTGCTTTTTGATATTTAGGTGGGTGGATGTATTTTTATTCCCATGATAGAAGAAATTAAAGAAGAAACTAAAGAGGCTGATCCACGAGCAACATAAGTAATTGCTGGAATGTTCATGTAAATTAATAAAAAATGCAAGTTAATCAAGTTCATTCACAAAGGTGTTAGTGGTTGGAATTCACAAGTATAAACGTTTCTCTCAAACAGCTGTAAAGTCAGTTGTGTGTCCGGGGTGTTGGGCATCTGATGAAATTGACGGGATTAATCGAAGAGTTTCAGATTGTTATCGTACAATTGTAGAACTCTACATTCCAAAACATTTTCAAGTCAAAAATTTTTAATTATCACCAAAATCACAGACAAATTTCATTGCATTCAAACAATCTAGACTTGGGTTAGAGTTACCTAATGGTTAATGGTTTGGAAACCAAGAATACTGATTTCTTTGGTTTTTCAGAAGAGTCTGTACACTGGCTCAATAAGCCGTTGCAATAATGGAAAACATTTCAGAATTAGCTCTGAGACTGTACTTCTGATATAACCAGGGACCTGCAGAGGAAAAATTCCAATGCGATGTTAGCATATGTCAACGCCTGTGATTCTTTGTCTCTGTGGACATTGATAGTGAACAGTGATCATTTTTCTACTGATTTCAGACAGTCAGTTCACTGTGGATAACCCAGCATCCTCCCATGGTACAAAAGCATGCGTGTTAGATCTGTTGAAGACTCCAAATTTCCCTTTGGCGTGAATTTGGTTGTGCATGTTAGCGTCTGTGTGACCCTGTGATGGATTGGTGGCCTTTTCAGGGTGTACACTGCCTCTTACGCATTGTAGGCTATGCACCCTACTAGAAATAAACGCTATTGCAAATGGAAGTATACATAGATGGCTTAACATAATTTAGGCAGGACTATATTCCATTTATGGTTTACATGAGTTATAGCTAGAAAGTTCAATTCACATTACGATAAATTGTTAATGCCATTTTGGATTGCCCGTTCAATATTTCTCCCTATATCTATACACATCTCTCAAAACATTGAGCCTCTGTCTACTTAGCTTTCTCCCTCATTACTAGGCTGAGTCCTTTTTTTACCATCTCCGTTCTGGACTTAATTCTGTCAGAGGGGGTGCTACAAGATTATATGACAGAAACAAGCAACATGATCTTTGAAAACAAGCCAGTAACAAGTGGTGGCGTTTTTTTTTTAAAACAGGCCCAAGGCTGCTTTGCAAATGCTGTGAGTCACAAAGTTGAGTGGAAGCTGTGGCTGAATTCAATAGTGAGACAAAGGGGAATCAATGTCTCTGTGATCCAAGTCACATCATTTGTAACTCTCTCATGTTGTACCCTTACATACATATTAGCTTGGATGGGCTTTTTTTTTTCTCATGTGGACCTAAAGATAATTTTTCCCCATGAGGAAGCTGGAACATGGATTCCCCTGACCACACAACATGTTTCCAATGGCTTTCACTGCATTTGAGAACCGGCTCAGAGAACATGGCTATGTTTCTTCTCAAAGTTGATTCGCATTTTCCACCTTGCATGATACAGTTTTAAGATTGTATCTGCATCCAGCATGTTTGGAGAACATCCCAGTGCATCCTGATTGGCCTGATGCGACTTCGACAGTCTTTAGTTGGTTGTGAAATCCATTGCCCTGAGTGAACCCTATGGGCTACTCAAGGTTTTCACCATATATATATCTATCTATCTATCCGTGTATGTATCTATCTGTCTGTCTGTATGTCTGTCTGTCAATATCTGTCTATCTGTCTATCTATCTGTCTGTCTGTCTGTCTGTCTGTCTGTCTGTCTATCAATCTGGATAGATGTTAAAAATTTGACAGGTATTAAGCTAAATTGAGCCGGTAGGTCATATGCTGAGTGATCTAACCAGAAGCCAAACCGGCCCCACTCACGGACGTGACCAGCATCAGCTGTCTTGGCTGTCCTAATCCATCTACAGGGGGTAAATTCAGACACACCCAGATTAGTGTGTCCTCTTTTTTGCCCAGAGCCTTGCTGTTGTAAGTATAGATTTAGAGCAAGGAAGTTTGTGTTTGTCAAACCCAAAGTTTTGGTATACTTAATAGTACTGATCTGAAGTCATACTGGCGACAAAAGGCTCTATGTATTGGGTTTTACTAAGAGGAAAGCTAAGGAGATGGGAAATGCCCAAATATGAGAAATGGTCTATTAGATTTTCTAATTAGCTTCTATTGACAAACTTTACAAAGGTAACACCTTTGTATTTGTGTCAACTGAGCAAAATAGAAACAATTAGGCCACCTCATTCCAATACACTTCAGGGGATTTGACAGAGCACATGTGAATACAACATAAAGCCGATGTCCAAGATCAAATTGTACAACTACACAGTGTTTTCAAAGAACAGGTGCAGTCCAGTATTGTACAAATGGAACTGCTCTTCTCTTGACATCAGATATACCATGTCCAACTAACTCTTGCTAAATGCCTCATGGAGATTCCACTGAGGGGGGAGGACATACAGTATTTCTGCCTTACTCTGCAGAGTGCCTAAAGGGCAAAGGGTGCTTGGCTGTATGGAAGAGAAAAGACTTTGTCGAAGGTCACATACACTAAATTCATTCCATTTAAATAAACAACCCAATCAAATAATATCAAGTCAAACGTTGACTATTTTAGCACACAAGCAAGCACTGTATATAACACTCCCGATGAAGCATCATTAATTCTACCAAAAAACTGGTAAAGATTGCTAATTCAAACAAATAGCAGATATTTGCAAGTGATATATACTTTAATCAGGAAAGAATACAGGGCACTTATCAAGGGGTCCATGCCTTGTTATGGACTGGGGCTCTGTCCAAGCTGTATCAAAAGTTGATGCTATTGTAATAGTTCAAATTTGATTTTTTAAAATAAGTTTAATGAATATGCTAAAAGATCTTGACACTTCCTTCAGCATTAATGGCCTTTAGCCAGATGTGCAGTTTATCAGATCCAGACACTATCATACCCCTGTACTATACAAAAATAAGACTAAGAGGACAGAGCCCATGATTTCCAACAAGAATTTCAAACTGCAATATGTATGCTTTTCAAACAATCGTCAGCTTTTCCTCATCCTATTTAAGTGTTTGCACTAATACATTGTCTTAAGACAATGGCAAAGCTTTGGATGGCACTGTAAACTGTGTTGGGTAGTGTTCCTTACCCTTTACAGTGATTTCCACTACATCAAACATGTTTTTAAAAGCACTGATGGTGGATTATGGAAATCATATATTTTAAACAGCCACATCCCCGCTTTCAAAATGTTAAGGTAATTTTCTTCAGCAATAATCCTTTACCGGGCAGCTGTATTTCAAATGAAGCTACCATTCTTACAACTTGTATTTAGAAGTGCCCCTGCATTTTGATAGCTGATTATCACCTCAGCATAATTACTTTGTTTGAAATATGCCCTATTGTACAATTTGTATTGATTTAAGGGCTGCATGGTGGTATGTATGTAATATGTATGTCGGTTTCATTTTGAATTCCAAATTCACTGTCGGAGTGACTGCCAGCTCTTGTGGTTGTTCATGTTGTTCATGTATTTGCAGCCTCCCTACAATCCTGAGTGACAATAAGTGGATTTAGAAAGCAAGTGGATGGATTTAAAGGTTCTTAAACGTAGATGTCAAAGTCCAGCTCTCGAGTGTTGTTATCATGCAGGTTTTAGATTCCTCCCTGCTTGAACACAGAAGATTTACTTCACTGCACCACAGGCACGGTTGTGCATAGTTTAACCATGTTTTAAAGGGAACCATGTAATAAGAATGTTCACACACTCATCTAAAAGTTCCTAATCCATCTATAAAGGTCTCTTTCAACTGGCTTGTCTGTTCTGTTAGAGGCGTCACATCGGTGATTAGAACTCAAATGAAAAACAGAGTTGACCTGTACTGACACTACTGGCATTTGCGACGCAGACAGTAGCACCCTCGTGGCCATAAGGTCATGAGCTTAGATTATCCTAGGATCAATGCAGGTGTTTTATGGACTAGATGTAGCCAAAATGTAATTAGCTAACTGACATTTGCTTTAATAATAAAGCTTTAAGTGTGGTTTAAAGCCCCATGTCTGGTGGATGTTTGGCCTAGTTTACAGTTAAGATAAATCAATACTATAAAAACCTAAATGTAGGCCAGATAAAATGAAGCCTATGGCCATGTTTGGGCCAAACATGCTTTGCTCTCTGGGTCTACATTTGGTTGATCTCACATACATGGAAGTTCTCTTTAATCAATTACTAGTTTTTGGGCTTCTAGACTAGAAAGCTCGGTTGTGCTTTCCTGTTAGGTTGTTATGTTGTTAGTTTTAAGAAGGTCTCTGAATCTGGTTCATCCGATTCTAGATTTTGTTCACCATAGCTGCTATCTACTTTGTCATGATGGGTCCCCCCCTAAAAGTTTCCAGCCGTCTTCTTTTTTTAAAACAAAATTTGGCTCTTTGTTTTTTTTTAACATGTTCCTGGAATTTGTATTCCTTTAATACCCTGCCGCCCATGTTTTGATTGCAATCCCTCTAAATTCTGCCTTGTTTGTGATATTTCATGGTCTCCTCTGGTTTCTGGACTGTGTAAAGAGTAATTTGCCATTTAACCAAGTCCTGAGTTGTCTGATCTTCTGTGGGTCCAATCTGCTACCTCTGAAAATAGTAAAAGAGATGACCAGTGAAAGAAAACTACAGGAAGCACGAACACGCTAAAGATAAAGATAAGGGCAGGAATGAATGAGAATACTGGGATTGAAAAAAACAAGAGAGTGAACAAATGTAAAACTATGTTTTTGGTCACACTGACAGCGTGTGACCACTGTGACAAGTTAATTTCAACCTGGAAAAACTCACTGAAAAATGGCAATTACAGATATATTAATACTTCAGAAAGATGTGGCAGAAAATGTGGAATCTGTAAATGGCAATGATCTTGGATGACCATTGTAGGACACTGGTGGTGAAATGGAGGACAGAGGAGAAGGGAGATGGAAGGAGCTTGAGAGCATGAAGGAGGGGATGGGGTTGAAGCTCAGCTGAACGCAGTAGTAGCAGTAGCAGTCCATGAATGGAGGGCTTTAAAGGCACTGTCTTACAGGATGATTGGTTGAAGAAGGATGGGTCTTGATGTTGATTGGCTGGAGCAGAGGCGCATGATGAGGTAGTTGGATGCAGGGCTGGGGTGATTCTTCCTGTTTTAATTTGCGTCTAAACTTCAATTGTTCGTTGCAATAAAGCACTGTCACATTATAGCTGGAGGGCTACTGGTTTGAACCCTGGGGGACTCTCTGTGGAGTTTGCATGTTTCCCCATGTCTGCGTGGTTATCCTCCAGGTAATCTGGACAAAAACGTGCATGTTTTCTTAATGTACACTCAAAATGACCCATTGAGGTGTGTGTGGTTGTGCATCTCTGCCTTTTGATGGACTGGCGACCTATTCAGGGTGTATCCAGCCTTTTGCCCATTGTCACCTGGGATAGGCTCCAACCCCCTGCGCCCCGCCAGGAATAACCGGGATAGATGATGGATGGATGGACGAAATCTACGGGATTAATCGCTGAGTATTGTGAGCTCTAGTAGGAAGAGTTTTGGACTCTCAGGTCTTGCTGCCAGACCTGACAGTTTATCCAAGTTTTTTTCTTGCTTCCTGTAAATTGATTATTTAATATATGGATCACGCTAATAACAAAATACCCAACCATATTCAAGGCAACCTATAGAACAGCATTATCATGTTGTTATACCTTTATATCAGGATAAAAGGTACAAACTCTTAAAATTATTAAGAGGTACAAAGCACAACACACAACAAAGCTCCCCAGATGATCCACCTGCAGCTCAAAGAGAAGGGACCCTCTTTTGAACATGGAAATATAATGATTACTTACTTATACTTATAATACTTAGCAGAGGATGTTGCCCATCTAGCACTTACAAAGCTGCCTTGAACTACCTCCGTGGGCAGTTTCACAATCATTAACACTCTGGATCTTGTGACCAACTCGTTGGTAAAGAACTCTCAAGTGACAATGATCTGAATGACCCTTGGAACTGGCAAAGGGGGTTTGAGTCTTCTGACTCCAGCAATTCTCAAAATGAGACCCCATTCATAAGCATTGCTTTCGCATGGTTGCGGAAGGGCTGGTAGAAAATCATAAAGCAGTAGTTCCTGTTCTTGTAGTTCCATGCCTTTCCAGCAATAAGAACAAAAGGTCTTAAGTTATTTTTTATCGGTAAAAAGTTATATGAGAAAACATGTCCAAATCAGATACTTCTATTTCAAATAAACAACATTATGTGTATTTTGTGTATGGGTGAAATTAAGTGTACTTACATCATGATATTATGACCTCTAGTGGTCATGTGAAAGGCAACCCCCCCCAAAAAAGTTGTTTTCTTTTCTTTTTGTTTTCTGAGTCTGACAACAAGGATTAGCAGCTAGCACAGTAGTGACACAGAATGAGGTCCAACCTAAATCTTCCATATCATGCACCACTAGAGTAAGCACAAAAGGGAGTGTTATAAAAAAGTCCAAAGCTAAAAATACATTTGGATAAAGACAGATGTCAAAGTTCAATCAGCATATGGAAAACTTTTCTATGGTGGCTACAACTGTGAGAATCACAGGACCTAAGTAATACAGTTATGGTTACTATTTTATATAGATGTATATATATCTATATATATAATGGGAAAATAGTAATAGTAAGAGTTTTTTCTATCGTGAAAGTAATATGTACGTGTAATGTTGGGTGTCCAGCTTTAAGTTCAGAGGGTGAATCCTTGAGAAAAATCAATTGAGAAAATTAAAAAACTAAAACAAAAATTTTGGCAATTTAGGGACATTATGAAGTTACATTCAGAACCTCTCCCCAACCATGTTCAGAACAGAATACAGACAGAGCAGGATTTTGCTGTGAAATCACAGCACCACCATGTGGTTGGAAAACGAACATGGTCCAAGTAGTAACGAAGAATTAATCATGGTCATGTTTTGAATGTTTTTGTTCTTAAAAGCCTATTCCCTTTGTAATGTTTTGTATTTTAGACTTACTATATTCACCTTAAGTTTCTGATGTACAGGAATGGAAGGTTTAAATGTGCAGGTAACACTATTACTATCAGGGACTTTGAGACAAACTTTTGTTGGTTGGGTCAGAAACTTCCACATAGCAGCATTAGATAATCTGAGCTAAACCTGACTATATAAGGAGATAGAGATTAAAGGGGATTGACGTCATACAGATATCACAATGTGAATTTTAATCACACATAGTGATGGAGGACTGAGGTTTTCTAAGTGCATGATGGTTTATCTGGCTGTGTGTCAGCTGTGTGTTAATATGTTTTACTTTTTCATAAAATAACACTCATATGACATCTGAGCTATGGCTTCAACAGTAGTTCAGAACACTGACAAAGTTTTTTAAAGAATTTTAGAATTTATTTTTTAGAATGCCACAAAAATCCAGATTACAAAACGACATATTTATTTCAATTTCCATTCAAGAAACAGAAGTGAAAGACACCTGAATCTGGGACTAAACCACTCTTTGTATCTTCCAAAAAATGAAGAAAACACTTTCAGTTGCACTTTGCTGCCAGCTGTCTTTTGCAAAATTATATTATTTGTTCCAATTTCTTTAGCTGCATTCTTGAAAATGACCAACGGTGACATAGTTTGATTCACACAATATGGTGTTTTGGCCAATATGTTTATTCCCACATAGCTAGCAAAACCTGCACAATCTCAACATGGTCTGAATGTGTCCTTTGGGGTATTTACACCAAAAGAACTGCATCTCAAAGGAAGTCCTTTAAAAGAAATAGGACAACAGTCCAGCAAAGATCTTGACTTGATCTGTCTACTGTTGGCTGAAACTTCATCAAAAAATGGTCTCCACGATTGGCTGTCAGAAGCCATTCTAATTGAAGAGGAAGAGGGAGAAAAAACTGAGATATGTAAAATGACCAAAGAAGTGGACTGAAAACCAGGAAAGCAGATCTGATGGAGGTATTACTCTTCCTTAGATCCTTGCCCTTATAATAATAAATAAAACCTAAAGCTTACGGACTGGCCAAAGAATAGATTTACAATGCCTTTCAAGAAGCACTGGAGAACAATTCCTGAAGAACACCAAGTGAAATATAAAGAAAGCTTGTCTGAAAGTGTCCAGGCAGTGTTGAAGAAAAAGGAAGCACATATTGACTTCCATTGTATCATATCCTGTACATTTGCACATTTCTAAATAAAATAAAAAAAACACTTCCCCTATTGCATTTTTTAAAAGAAATAACGTTTGGTTCAATACTTCATTCTGTCCATTTCAATAGGTTAACTCTAATTATATGATCTTGAATAATATACTTATTCTCAACCATGAATGAATGATTACATCTTTGTTGAGAAGACCAGGTGGGTTATTGGATGCTTTGTTTCTGACGTTGCAGAAGGATGAATTGAAAGTACTATAAATAAATAAATAGATATGAAAGGGTGGGGGTCTGTGAGCGAGAAGGGTGGGGCGGTTACAGCGGAACCCGGATGCTGACGCTGACCGATGAAGAACAGGAAGCAGGAGGGACGATGAATCGGGGATTATAGCGGAGCAGAGGAGGACATCCCGTTAGTGATAACCGGTCCTGTGGATGGGGGCAGCCTCTGGTTTGGTTTCAAGTTTATTCTTCTTGGAGTGGTATTCTTTTTCGAGCTACTCTGTTTTGTTTTTTTCTTTTTCTTTTTTGTGCATCCAACGGCAACAGCCTCGGCTGAGGGAGGAGATGCTGTGATATGATGAGAGTAGCCGTCCAACGGGGAGGGAGGGAGCAAGAGGGACCACGGCGAAAGGGGAGGCGGGGAGTCTGCAACCATCAGGACAGCTAAGGATGCTTGTTGTTTCTAGAAAGAAGATTATTAGTCATTCTGCTCCGGCTCATTGAGCGCACCCCTTTCCGCCGCATTTGTCCCGGCCCGGGGGCGCGTTTGGCCTCTCTGCCCCGGTCTGCCTGGAGGCTCTTTGCCTTTTAATTCATGCTCTCCCTCCTCTTCCTCTCTTTCCCGATGCAGGGCCAGGGAGGGGGTGAGCCAAAGTGTGCACCGGATATTGGAAAACCCATTCTTCTTGCTGATGCCGTTGTTATAATAGATTATAATCTGGACAACGCCGCATCTACACAGACAGGCAGATCTCGACCAAACGAGGCCTGGGCTGACAGGAGAGGAGAATGTATGAGGTTGAGTGGGATTATAAGAACATTTTTGCAAGGCAGCAGTTGAGTGGACGGAGGTCCCTGATATCGATCTGAGAATGGATTCAATCACGGTATTCTGACTGAGGATATTCGAGACTGTGCTCTCACAGAAATCAATCAGTGGCAAATGTAGCCTTCCTTTCCAGGTCTGAACGAGATTCGTCTTTACTTCTCCACTTTGGCCAGATATAAGCTACATATGATCAATCAGCTTTAAACTATTGTTATTTATAGCAGGGGGTTGGGTTTTTGTGACTATTCGTTGTGTTGTGAACATCACCCATCACTTACACCGGTCAAACCTCAACACGTACGGTGGTCTTTTTCTACCTTCCCTGCGAATGCTGCTGCTTTTTGGGCTGTGGTAACGGACACTGGAGACGTCATACCAGACCTTACAGAAAAGGAAACGGAGCCGGTTTCTCACTCCCCAGCGCGGCTCCGACAGCCCCTGTAAGTGCATGGGAGTAGCCTGCAGGGCCCGGCATCACATCACGACCAGCCCTCCGCCGCACAGCCGCCTGTGATGCGCGTTACGGCATTACGCACGAAGCACGAGCGAGCGCTATCTTGATTTGCCTTATTTCAGGGGGGGTTCAATTTAATCTCGGGAAGAATGAGCAGCAAGGAGCTGACGGTGGGCCAGTCCAGCCAGTATGTGGGGCCTTACCGGCTGGAGAAGACCCTTGGGAAGGGGCAGACAGGTAGGATCCCTTTCATTTACTTCTTGCCGAAGCAGTAAAATCCTGAAAAAGAATGATAATAATAACAATAATTATGATGACAATAGATTAAAAATAGGGCGCCCATGAGTCCTGCGGATACAAAGCTGCTACACCGCAATGCAAAATGACTCTGTGTAATGTTAAGAGCTCACGAAGTAATCCCTTTTTATACTCTAAATCTTCATGGTTTTAATCCTTTTAGTCTTCTTACAAGGTTTCAGATTTTAGTATCTGAAGATGGAGGGCTGGGCTCTTGTTTGTTTTTCAGGAGTTTGTTGCAATGTTAGTAAAAAAATTTAAAATAATTTACAACTTTTCCATCCTGTTTAATGTTTCATCATGATTTATGAAATGATCTCCCCCCCACTGTGTGCCTCTCAGGACTTGTGAAGTTGGGTGTTCACTGCATAACTGGGCAGAAGGTGGCCATAAAGATTGTAAACCGAGAAAAGCTCTCCGAATCAGTTCTAATGAAGGTAATGTACTTTTTGAGTCCTTTTTTTTCTTTTCAAATGTTGTATTTTTCACTCAGTTAACATGTAATATTTGTCGATGAGGTACAATAAATATTATGAGTTATTGCTATTCCTGTAGAGAGCCACTTAGTCCTGGAGGTGAGATCATACGGCCTGTGTGTTCTGCATAGAACACTGGAGGGACCCATTCTTACTGGGTGGGGTGGGGGTTTACGGCCAGTGGGCATACATTGAGAGAAACACATGCCATGAAATACAGTTTATATGGGTGTGGTTAAACTAGCGTCTTAACGGGAGAAAATGCAACTCAACATCAGTAGAGAAGTCATTCTGAGGCTGTTTCTTCAATAAACCTGAACAAGCCAGGTATTCAAAAGGCCAGCATCCAACAGCTATCAAAATTACAGATAAAAATAGCTTGATTAGAATAAAAAATATATATTATATCTGGGGCTAAAATATATTCTTCATACAACGCAACCACCACACTAAGTGACACCATTCTGCTGGTAATCTTGACTATCTGTAAACACAACATTTTTTGCTGAAAGTTTGCCCCTCTTTAGATTTTGGCTTAGTCCTTTGGTGAAGGTTAAACATAAATTCTTCTTGCTATATGTTTTTGAAAACTCTCATGGTGAGTTATAAAGTAAATGTCTTTTTACAATGCTACAGTTACCAAAACAATACATGGTAATATTAGGAACCAATTTGTGTTCTTAGATTACTTACATTTAAAGATGTAGAATTTTGAGAGATTCTGAGTGTTTAAAAATAGTTAAAGAGTATCTTATCTTTCAGTCTTCAAGATGGATCCGCTTGGATTGTTATGATTAAGCTCAGATCATGTAAACCTGCAAACTTTAGATATAGTATCGGGGGAAAGAGTCTTTATGTCTGTCTAGAAAAGTCTGTCAGTGTTGTAAGTTAGAGCCATTGAGTGTGTGGGCACTTCTCTACCCTCAACAATAAGCAATGATTTTAGTCTGCTAATCAAGCCCTCTTAAGAGAGCAAAAGCATCTGACGTAAAGTTAACTGGAATGAAATGTCTTTTCACGTTGGCATGTCTAATGTGGCTGATTTCCTGCTTGAACACTGCTTTAAAAAATAAGTGGTTACAAAGGAGGGGTAGTGTTGTGGACCCACATGGTAAATGATATGTGCAAAAGGCACCAGTACCTTCTAGCATGGCCATGTAGTACATGTTTTTGGGATGTGTTCCCAGTTATTGGTCAGCAATGACTGTGCCAAGCCAAGGAACATCCTCAATAACTTTGACCTCATTTGAATTTCACAACCTTTCCCTTTAACTTAATTCATCAAAACTTTGTTAGATTATGGCATTAGTGCTAAATTAATGTCTTTCGGATCAACAAATGGGTCTCTTTAAACATCTAGGCCTGTTTCGCCCTTTTTCAGCCTCACAAAGTCTGTTTAAAGGACAACAGGAATGACGTGAATTTACAGCCCAGTAGATCAATGCTCTTTTGATGTCAAGAGATGGTCAATATTGTGCTTGTTGTCTGCTATGCGGGAGACTGTTTTAGGTCATGTTCTGTACAGCAGCTGGTGGTGAAAGGAGATATGAATAGAATTCAAAATGAGTCACTTTAAGGACAAGCTCGAGCATGGTCACATAGTTTTGAATTTTTACTCGCTGCTTTGATAACTTAACTTAGACAAGCCTCACTGATCTTACAAGATATGATAATGAGATAAATGTAAGCACAATACAGGTGAAACTCTTCGCATGATATCCCAGAGGAAAGATATTAATGCATTTCATGACAAAGATGATTATGTGAAGCAAGGTAGCCGCGATCTGTACAAGTTCAATTGAATACTGAGAACAACAAGCAGCTTACTCATTATATTGTATAAATGTTTGTTTATTAGATTCCAGGTGAACAGCAATACAGAACAAACAGAAACACATGAAATGGAGAAAAAAAAACTCACAAGTAAATCGCAAAATGAAATGAGAATGAGGGGAATGAAAAAGAAAGACCCAAGATGAGATACTATTATGATTGAAGGGAAGACAATCATCCAAACCTGCATTTACTGAGACAATGACATAATACTGTTTTAAACAAATACTGTTGCAGTGGTCATGGCTTTCTGAAAGGAATCGACATCCAGTAGTAATTTAGATATTGTCATGTTTGTTGGGTTTACTGTAACTATTCTGTGTCTGGGAAATTTTAGGGTCAGGATGAGACCTGAATTTTTTACCAAGAACTGAACTTTGAGTTCAGGCAAATATCCAGCACTCAGTCGAGATATATAATCTGAAGTAGATATTTGGCAGAATACTCAATTTTGAAAATCAGAAGGGAATTCTGAAGAAGGACTAAACTAAGAGTTACTCAGACCTCAGCCAAGCAAATATACATTTTCATCTATGTATCACAAACCTCAACATTTAATTGTTTTTTTATTAACACCTCATCCTGTGAGTTATACACTGGATCATCTTTGATCCACATAAACAGATAATTGTTTACTCTGTCACAGTTTTCCCAAAATGAACGACATCCATTTAGCTAAGTTTCGAGCTAGGAACCAAGTCCTTATATTGCACATGGTTGCTATCTGACTAACTTCTAAAATCTAATACCAAAATACCAATTATAAGGTTGTACATGACTAAAAGGTCTTAAAAAGCTGAAGCACTCATCAACTTTGAACTATTTGAAAATACAAGAAATAGTTAGCTATCCAACAGTTCTGACACAATCTCTTTGTCATGGCAGATCACTAGAATTTGTTAACCAGCACGCAATAAAATGAAAAAATATTGACAACATTTTTTATAATAAAGAGTACTTTCTGATAATAAGTGACATTGTGTAGAATACGCTAGTAACAACTAAGCTTGAACAGCTTCGATATATCCTGGTAGAATTCATCTAAGGTTCTTAAAACTGAGAGCAGGGAGAGTGTTGTCCATTACTGTAAACGGTCCCATTTAGAATAACTGCATGTCTCTTTCATCTTTCAAAATGAATTTTTGAGTGCCCGTTTTTCAGATGCAGACACATATGCATGTATTAACATATAATTTTGCATATGCAGGAAATACGGCACTGTGATATGTGAAAGTGGTTAC
The DNA here is from genome assembly GCA_907169785.1 of Menidia menidia. NCBI lineage: Eukaryota > Metazoa > Chordata > Actinopteri > Atheriniformes > Atherinopsidae > Menidia > Menidia menidia. The sequence continues at coordinate 14,615,667 of CAJRST010008890.1, read as the reverse complement.
AGATTTTGACTGTTAAGAATCTAAAATATACGAAACACCAACCTAAGCTATCATGTCATGTCCAAGGTAAAGGTAGTGCCTCAATGGTTGTAAGCTGCATGGAGGTGTTGCCTCACAGTGCAAATGTTCTCGGTGAGTTCCTCATATTATCAAAAAATACGCATAGTAGCTCAATTTGAGTTAGTGTAAGTTGTTGTTTTTCAGTTGTTTTTCTCTCTGTGACCCTGTGATAATGTTCGATTTGTCCAGGTCGCACCATATCTCTTGGCCAATGGCAGATAGTACGGGCAGCAAAGCCTGTATTGCCTTCAATGCCTAAAAAAAATGGAATGGATAGATTAATATCTATTCAGGACATTAATTGTATTTATTGTCCAGTTTACACCTGGTTTTTGTTATCTGATTTGTCAACACTTGTTGAGTCTTAAGGCTGGGATAAATGTGCCGGGACGTTTGAGTCTTTGTCAGTGTTATATGGGGATGCCATTCAAATCCTAAATCTTTAATGTGTTGTTTGTTCTGGTAGGTCAGTACATGAGTTTATGAGCTGCTGAATATTTGTTCAACCTGAGCATACATAGTTGTCTCATAGTTACATCTAGCATTTTTACAATGAAGGGATTTAAGTCTCTTGGGATGATTGTAGTTGATTACAGTGTTTTTATTTTTATATTCACCCTATCTGTTTAATATTCATCATTTCTAACAGGCGATTAATTAACCCAATGTATTTCATGATTGCTATCTGACTTTTTTATGATTGCTACTTCTCTTCCTTCCTCTTCTCTCTGACATCTCCATTTTCATCATTTCTAACCTCCTTTTTCTCTCTTAACCTTTCCCTCCCTCTGTCTGTGCAGGTGGAGAGGGAAATAGCTATTCTTAAACTAATAGAGCACCCTCATGTTCTGAAGCTGCATGATGTCTATGAAAATAACAAATACCTGTAAGTATCTTTAAATCCTGCCCTTTTCTGTTCTCTAAACATTTCCGCCAAAACCAGTAAAAATTAAACCGAATATACAGAGGATATAGAAAGCTGTGGAAGTTTTAATCCCATTTATCTTCTGTTTTAATTCTTGTTAAATGTCTCAGGTACCTGGTGCTGGAGCATGTGTCTGGCGGGGAGCTGTTTGACTACCTGGTGAAGAAAGGCAGACTTACCCCCAAAGAGGCCAGGAAGTTCTTCAGACAAATCATCTCTGCCCTTGACTTCTGCCATAATCATTCTATATGGTTTGTGAGAAGCCAGACTAAATATTTCCATGTATGTTCTACACTTTTCTGTATAGCGTTTCCATCCTGGAGCCTATCCCAGGGGACAACTTACGATAGGTACACCCTGGAAAAGTCGCCAGTCCATCACAGGGCGACACAGAGACAAACAACCACACACACCAACATTCACTCCAATTATCCAGTTAACCTAGCCTGAATGTTTTTGCACGGTGGGAGGAGACAGAATACACCGAGAGAACCCATGCAGACACAGGGAAAACATGCAAACTCCACACAGTAAGGTCCTAGGAATCTTCTTGCCATGAGGTGATGGTGCTAACCTCTTCCCTGTATAGCTTTGTACTTCTTTTGAATGCTCTTGAGAGCCTTAGAAACCTCTCTGTCACCCTACACTCTGGTCAGGCTGTTGAAAATGATAAATTGAAAATATATATATTTTTGTCCTCTAAAAAAATATTTATATGCTTTCCTGTGATAAATATACCAGTATGATAGTATAGAAGTGCTTTATTACTGCAATCTAGTTCAAATAACACAAGTTCCTTCTTGTAATAAGGGACACATTTTCAGAAAACACATAAATATAGCATAAATAGAATTTTGCACAGAAGTGACCCTTATTCTGAATATATAAGAGCTTATGGTAGATAAGTAATTAATTTAATGTTGGAGCGGTGCCGAGCAGTGCAGTACATTTTTATTTGACAGAATTCAAATCAATAGTCGAGTAAAGCAGCTATGAATTAGCTATTTAAATATTTCTTTTAAATGAAAAAAGAAAGTTGGCTTGTAATAATTCACTTATGCTCTACAACTCAGCTCAAGCTTTGCTTTTAAATGCAGATTTTTTTATTTTGTTTAAGGTGTATGACCAAGATCATGTGTCACAAATGACACAAACTTTAAACTTATATGTATATTAATTAAGTGGGGCTAAAACCAACACATTTAGAACAAACTGTGCAGTGTTCCGCAAGGCTGTCACCACCAACAACATTGGATGTATTTAATTTATTTTATTTGACCCATATGGTGTTACTGGGAGGACATTTCAATATTTCAAGAAAAATCTTGGTTAATCTTTTAACTGTTAAGGTAATGTTGTGTTGCAATGCTCAGATTGGCAATATTTCTGTAGCAGGGTTTGATATAGACAAAGAGCACCTTAAAGAGGCAGAGTCTTTAAAGGTAAAGCTGGTAAGAGGTTCAGAAATCTGCAAACATCTTCATCCAAACATTGAAGATAAGTCTCAGATTAAAATATTGAATTACATACTATTAAGATATTCAAAGAATGAGGCAGAATTTATTTTTGCACAGCTGAAAATCAATATTTGATACTTGGGATCTTTGGAGTTGCCGGCAGTACTTTATTAATTGGTAAACTAGCATTATTTAGTACAATTCATACTTAATAAAGTGTCCGTTAGTTATTGTAAAACAAGCACCTTATTTTGCATACACAAGATAAATAGTGTTTTTGTGTTTTTTCTGTGTGTGTCTACAGTCACAGAGACCTAAAGCCAGAAAATCTTCTTTTGGATGAAAAGAATAACATAAGGATAGCAGACTTTGGCATGGCCTCACTACAAGTTGGGGACAGTCTGCTGGAAACCAGTTGTGGGTAAGTAGTTCAATTGATAGCTTAAGAAGCCATTTTAGAATTATTTCTGATCATGTTTTCAGGAAATCCGTGTCTTTATTTCATTATGAATTATATAGCAGTAAAGATTTGTTTCTGATAGATATATGGAGTTCCTGTTTGACACGCACAAAAAATATCATAATATGTCAGCTGATAAAATGTTGTTTGCTCACTGTGTACAGAACAACAGTAACATCCCCTTATGGATCTTTTGTTCCTTTTACTTAACAACTGGCAGCGTTGATTTAAAAGTGTAAAATGATCAACCATTGATTTATCAGAATGAGTCTAGATTTGGAGATAGAAATTAAGAAGAGATTGTGCCAAATCACTCATTCAATTTTTTCTGGTGTGGCTGTCTTTGTAATCTCTATCTTTTCTCTTGTCACTTCACACAGATCTCCTCATTATGCTTGCCCGGAGGTCATAAGGGTAGGTTTCCACCTTCTCGGTGTGTAATGAAGTGCAATTGTGTGTGTGTAATTGCATGTCTCAATTGTTCCTGCTGTGGATTTGTATTATAGGGGGAAAAGTATGATGGTCGCAGGGCTGATGTTTGGAGTTGTGGAGTCATCCTCTTTGCTCTTCTTGTGGTAAATACCTCCCTTTTTTATAAAAAAAAAAAAAAATGTTTATACGATATCTATTACTGGTAGATCAATATAAACCCAAGCCAAACTGAGATTTAAGCATTACATTTCAATTTTATTTAGTTTGTGCTCCCTAAGCAGGAGGACAATGAGCTGATGTGCCCATGATTACTAGCATAACTTTTCCACTAATTGTCAGTCAAGAGCTCAAATGTGTGCAGGTAGTTTGGAAAAAAAATGTCTAAGGAAAAGGAATTGAGTGTCAGATTTTATCATTGCCCATCTGTTCTGTTTAATTGATCTTTTTCCATGCTTCGAACATCCCACCAGGGTGCCTTGCCCTTTGACCATGACAACCTGCGGCAGCTTCTGGAGAAAGTAAAGAGCGGAGTTTTTCACATGCCACACTTCATACCTCCAGACTGCCAAGCTTTACTAAAAGGAATGATTGAAGTCAACCCTGATAAAAGACTGACGGTAAGAAGGGAAAGATGTTGTCATGCATATTTGTCATAAACTTCTCAGCAGTATACAGCATACAGAAAGCTTTAGATGAAATTAATGAATACCTAATTTACAAGCTGAAATGTAGCTTTGGAATCAATAGGCTCTTTCTTGTTTTTGATTGAACAGCAAGCAGATCAGATACATGTCATATAATAGGAAAGAGTTATTCCATTGATTGCAGAAACTTTATGAAATCATTATCCTATTTAAAGTAGAACAGGAAAGAAGCAGTGACACAGCAAAATTGAAAACTCAGAAATGACAGAGCACCTCAAAAGGTCAGAGCTGTATTCCTCTTACATATATTCTGTCTTTTGTTAGTTGGTTAATATTAAGGGTTTAGCAACTCACATTTGCACTTGGGTGACTGGAACTAAAACAGGCCAATGTTGATTCAGTGTTGGGAGACAAAAACAAATCAATTTAAAAGCCTTACATGGGTTATCAGCCCATTTTTAGCTCAAATAACTATCCAGCTAAGAAGATCAAGTTCCTATATAAAATGTGATCTCACCTGGCTGAAATTTCACAAACCAGTAATGAGAGATGTTATTATTTAGCGAGAAATGTTTGATGTATGATATATATTTTATAATCTGATCGTAAGAAATGCTCTTAAAATAAGTATATATACAGGTTTGGCCAATGTAGTCTTTCAACAAACAGGTCCAGAGGCCTTAGTCCATATTCCAACAGAGTCAGTCTGCTGGAAAAAGAAATTACAAGTCTGGTTTTAAGACAGAACAGTAACTGAATCTGACTTAAGACCTTATAAAGACAGGATCAGGGATGAGCCAGGGGCAGAATCCATTTAGGTTGGGCTGCCCTCGAGCACAGGGGTTAGTGAAGCTCTGTATTTCTTTTTACCTGGAAGATAGGATTTTTTTCCTGAAGCCACTTCTTAAAATGTGAGGATCAGTGAACAGAGCAGAGGGAACAGTGCTGGATAAGAAAAGAGTAAATAAATGATTGACCGAATTAGCTGAGCAGCATGAAAAATAATGAAAAATTGCGGCGTGAGAATTAATTTATACTTTAAAAAAAGAGACAACAGTGATAATATGTTTCCGAGGGGGCTGTAAAGTGAAGACAGAGAGAGAAGTCTCGTTAGTCATCCAGCAACAGCAGCAGAGATTTAATCAAAGCTGCGAGTTTGTCTGATGAGCTGTTGATTAATGGAGCCTGAAACCAGGTCAGACAGTCTCTCTTTCTCTCTCTGATTGCTACTGATCTCCATGGAAACCAGCCATTGTATAAATAGACATTTTTTAGTCAGCTCATCAGCTGATTAGTTTAGAAATAAACTCCCATACAGTCCATGTTCTATGATATTTCAGAAAATGGCTAACAAAAGTAGAACTCCTATTTCCATGCAGTTCCATTCTGCTGATGTGCAAGCCTATAGCAGGCCTATTTTTTTTACATGTAGAACTGCAGCTGCTCCATTACTCTACTCCCAAGAGATTGTCTGCAGCAATGATGCAATGGTTACCTAAAAGCAGTCTAATGCAGGCTGTATAATGTATGAGAGGATGTAGGACAGTTGCAGGAAAATGCTTGCTGGAGGCCTTGAAAACAAGGGTTTAAAGGCTACAATTAGCTACGCTGTACAGCAATGTAGCAAGCTAAAATGCCTTATTGACTTGTTCATTTAAGCCCGATAATACTTAAATGATATAAAGTCTGCCCGATCTCCCAAAAAAAGCGTATTTATTAAACACAAAGTCAGTTATTATGACACTTTTGCTGAAGTAGGAACAATACATGTTAACACAGCTGTTTAGCATAAAACTAGCTAGTTCCATAGAAGTGGAGTTGAGACTGTTGTGTTTTTTTGTATTTGTCTTGTAATCCAATTATACATTTTTTAAATATGAGTGAGCAAAAGTAGAATTGCCGTTAGATTTAAGAGTTTTGCACTGAATGTGAATCTTTAGCTTCCAAAATGAAAATTCTTTTTTATACCAGGGCTCCGTATCCAAATCCAATTTTCTGATGTGTTTATTTAATGATACTCCTGAGTCAGTTAAGAAAGCATATTCATGTTAGTTTTGTAATAATGCTTGTCTTCAATTACAGCTAGAAGCAATACAGAAACACAATTGGTACCAGTAAGTACTCTTCCCTTGTTCTTTTACTGTCAAGTTCAGCCTTGACCATATCCCCATTTTATATTTATTTTTAAAATGCAGAAATTAAGATTAAAATGTGTAAAGCTCTATCGTTAAGACAGATGAAATAGCCAAATGTACCTGAGTTAAAGGATCCAAAATAGTTCCTCATATTGTCACTCTAGTGCTTTGAAGATGTTGAACTGGTATTTGATTAACATGTAATAAGAAATAAATGGTCTAACATGCAGAATAACCTTAATAATATTAAATAAATCCTAATTTGGGCATATGTATGTCAGCCTTCTGGAACATAATATGGAAATATGATATGGATTATGCTGATTAAAACTGAGCTTTTTAATCTGTGATTTATTTCCTTTTTTCCATTTGCTAAAGTTTATTGAGTTGAACGTTAGAATTATATTTAAGGTTTTCATACCTCACGCTGAGTCTGACACATTTTTTTCAGATCTCATATGACTGATTATGACCTATGACTGATCTCAAAGAAGGACTGATCTCAAAGATCAGTCATATTTGGCGCAGATATGGATACGTGTGTGTGAAGTCTTTACTGAAACTCAGACTCTAAACATAATGTAACCAGTTTTAACAATTTCACAGAAGCTAAATAATCTTGATTTATTCCTTTTTATTTTTCCCCCCCAAAATGACAGGAAAGACCGTTTTTTCCAGTTTTCTCACGAATGCTTATTACTGTGTTACCCAGCTGTTGTCGCATGGAACCTTTTTCTTAGTTGATGCTTTATTTAAACCTTGCAGTGTTTCTATCAGCGGTGGCTTTTCCTTTTATGTTTTAGGGGTGGTCGTAATGAGCCTTGTCCAGAGCAGCCTCCACCTCGTCGGGTGTGTGTGAAGAGGATCTTGTCATTAACAGATCTAGACCCTGATGTTCTGGAAAGCATGTACTCTTTGGGATGCTTTAGAGACCGGGATAAACTCACACAGGACCTTACAAGTGAGGAGTGAGTAAATGCATCCCATTTAACTTTGAATTATCATTATATCAATAAGAAGCATACATGGTGGAATTCATGACAAGCCTCAACTTAAATGTAGTACTATTCTTAATCTCCTTACAAATGAAAGCATTCAGAACATAGGTTATGAGTCTTTTGTTGCATCTGTGTTATTTGTCTAGGAGTTTTTATGCTACATATAGTCACAATAAACTAAGAAAAAAGAGAGACAGGTTTGAAGATTGTGAGCATATGGTAGTAGGCATACTAAATAAGGAACATTCAAATAATTATGTGGTCACATCGGTATACCTTTCTCTGTCTTCCCCCTTTCTTTTTATCTCATTTGTCATGTTTTATGCAGCCAGTTATAAACAATTAACTATGCGGGTTAGTGAATACAAAAGCAACCATGTAAACTGTCTTTTTCTTTTTATAACTTTCCCTCAACTGATGGGTTATTTGTCTATCCATACCACATCAGCAGCAGTGCTGTTTAAGTTGAGGACACAATAAACATTACAGAAGGAGCAATCCTTACTTTTTATCTGCAGTTAAAACGTAAGTTGTTGGTTGCTAAAATGGTGATTCCATAACATGGAATTGCAGATGGTATCACATAAGTTACTTTCACACTCCAGCCTGAACAACAAGATATTAGAATTTCACAAAAAATTGGATTTAAAGTGACTGAGTCTGTACAGACAGGTCACTTTTGTCCGACATGCACGTCATTGACACTCAACAGTTGCCATTTTTCTCCTTCCTGGTACGCAAAAGAAGAACTAACTAACCATGGTTACTGTTAACATCACATCGGCTAATTACCATTCGGCGTCATTCTTGGCTGACTTCAAAGCAGAATCATGATTCTATCCAGCAAACTATTTTGGATCATGTTTGAAGGTTGATAGACTAATTTTGAAACTATTTGAATCAGAAGTCAGGTTTGCCTGTTTAGATGGCTTCTTAGCATTGACCACATCCCACTTTGTAATTGTGTTAACAAAAAGAGAGACACCAACAATTAAAACCAGCTGTTTAAACTTTTGTTTCAAACCACCAGAGCATTCTGACAAATGCAAAAATATTGTGAACAAATTATACCCAACAAATTAGATCATCCTCTCAGTTTCCTCATATTTAGCATATGTTCACCATATTTATGATGTGAATTAACCTACAATTACACTGTATAAATACTTGTAAACATAATTAAAGCTAATTTGTAAAGCATAAATACAAATATTAAAACTCAAATCTATTTGTTTGATATAAATTGCTACATGTATAATGAAAATAACAACACCTGATGCAATATCAATAACCTCATACGACTGGGGGAAAATGTTTTCCCACTTTTAACACATCTATTAAATAAGATTTTCCAGCGCTTACATTTTTTCTGTCTGACTATATTTATGTCGGCAGGGAGAACCAGGAGAAAATGATCTACTACCTCCTCTTGGACAGGAAGGAGCGATACCCCAGCTGTGAGGATGAGGACCTGCCGCCTAGAAATGACGTTGGTGTGTAAACTTAGAAAGCATACTTTAACTTGAATTAAACCAATTCAAAATGCAGCATTTGATTTCGTTGGCTTATTTTCACTCAATTTCATGTTGCTTTTTCAAGATCCTCCCAGAAAACGCGTGGACTCCCCCATGCTGACTCGTCACGCCCGTTGTCGCCCGGAGAGAAAGAGCTTGGAGGTTCTCAGTGTCACAGAACAAGGGTCTCCCACCCCACCTCGCAGGGCCCTGGAGACTAATGCACACAGCCAAAGGTACTAACTAAGTGTCATAATTTAATATAATATAATATAAATTTAATATAATTTAAACTGTTGATAAGAAACTCAGCTTTCAGGCATAACTTTTAACCAGTTATTCCAGTTCATCTTGATTTCTCTAATTGTATGTTAATATCTTTTAACCTCCAAAGGTCTCGTTCAGTCAGTGGAGCATCCACTGGTCTGTCCTCCAGTCCTCTCAGCAGTCCCAGGGTAAGCATCTTACTCTGTTCCGCTATGCCACATATATCATATAATACTGTGCATAACATTAGGGATACAAATTAGGAACACTTTTCCCTTCTACTTTGAATTAACTTACTTCTATTATGTATGTTTATCTTTTTTTTTATGCATTAAATGGCACAAATTGCACACAACACATTTAAAGGGAACATATAGATAGATAGATAGAATTAATTCCCACCCTACAAAATACGTCAAATACAAATATGACTTCAAACCTTCCCTGACAATGCATAACAGCACAACTCTTTCATTTCAGCATGAGTATATAGTTCTTAGATAAAGCAATACATTTGTCATCTTCTGCTTTTGATATTGGTTTCAGTTATCAGAAGCAAATTTCCTGTGCTGTAACTATTTGTTCGCTGATAATGTTTGTTCAGGCGGTCCCTGCTTTTCATACTTTTCCATCATACTGTCACATAGTCATGTCATACCCATCATACAGCCTAATAAAACCTTGGTGTACATTTTCCAAAATGAACGAAAACTGAAGGTGATGCAAACAATATAAAAAAGAGAAATGTGATTACCAAACCCTACCTCCCTTTGGGGAATCTAATCCAGGCACGTTGACAAATCATGACCATTAATCATGTTTCATGACCATTTCTTCCTGTTTCATCTGTCCCAATTCCTTTCCTTCCCTTTTTTCATCTCTCTCTGTCTGCCCATCAGAGTCCAGTCTTCACTTTCAACCAATCAGAGGTCACCTCCACCTCCGCTTCCACCTCCAAAGAGCAAAAATCAGGAAGTGCCACCGCCCCTCGGCCCACCCGTCCAACGCCTGACCCAAAAACCCAGACTTTACCCTCAAAGGGTCCCGCTGACCGGCCCCAGCTTCACTCCATGAAGTCCCTCCCTCTCCAGACACCCCGCTCTCCTTCCCCTTCCCCCTCCCCCATTCTCTCCCCCGTTCCACGTTTCTTCAACTTCCCCTCTCCATCCATCTTCAGGTCCAAGAATGCCCACTCGTCCTCTAACTCATCTGCCACCCCTCCCCCTGTGTCACAGGTCACGCCACACGGCTCACCGCTGCCCACCCCACTGGGCACACCCGTGCACCAAATCCAACACCCTTCCTCCACCACCCCTCCCTCCTCCTCTTCCTCGTCTTCTTCTTCCAGAGCGGATGGAGCCGGAAGCGCCTCACTGTCCCTTACCCCGCCCTCTAGCCCAGGTGGCAGCGGTGGTTTGGCAGCCTCCAGCTCCGCGCACTGGAGAACAAGGCTAAACTCGTTTAAAAACAACCTGCTGGGGTCCCCACGATTCCACCGGCGCAAACTGCAAGGTGAGTGAAGATTTCAAGGAACAAAGCTACAAAGCTAAAGCTAGCTCCTAATTTTAGTGATGCAGCTTTAGGCTTCCATCAGCTCGATCATAACTGAGTGGAATAATTCAGCATTTGCAGCCAAGACGGAATATCTTGCTACCTGCCTGCAGCTGTATTGAGTAGGGGCTGATTTTGTGATAACCTCAAATTAGGACTATTTAATCAGAGCCTATTAACTATTTTTTCTCTCCCTCCCTTCATATCCCTCTGTCTGTGTTTTGTTTTCTTAGTTCCTACGTCGGAGGACATGTCTAGTTTGACTCCAGAGTCCAGTCCTGAGTAAGTGCAAACATTTCTCAAATAATTTTCCTCTATCTTTTTAAAGTATTCTGCCCAAAAAAGCTGTTAAGGAGCTTATATAGAGTGACTGCTTTTTCAAACTACCTTTGGATTTAAATATGAAACAAACATATCTGAAACAGTGTTTTGGAAATCAGAGAATTGCTTAAATCGTACAAAAAGGACTGGTGTTGCAAAAGAGTCCCTTTCAGGGCTCATTTTTTTTAACTTCCTGTCAGTTGTCACTATCTGTGGTCCCTGTATGCCTCACATATTCACCTCAACTCACTTGTGACCCTACCTGCCTAACTTTAACCCCTCTACTCGGTTTCGGTTATTCAATTACTACCAAGTAATACCTCAATGTGAGAGGATTCATTACAGAAGGTCAGCCTGAGACCATTTGTACATTAACCCAACAGAACCCTGAAAGATATCATGGCCACGATACACCTGCTACACCTGTTGTTGTGAAAAAAATCTCTCAGACCTGCAGCCTGTAGACATCACATTTTTGCAAAGAATGTATCTGGTCCAAGTCAAGTCAAGGCAAGCAGACTGATGAAATGTAAAGTGGAGTTATGTAGAGTACGTACAAGTGAGAAGATTTGTCTTGACTGGTCTTGGAACTGGCGCTTATTTGAGCACAGAAAACTTTTCAAAGGTATTAGGGTCTCTTAGTAAACCTACGTATATCTGAGCTCCTCCGTTTCAAATGAAGCTGTGGGGTGGGAGAAGATGGAGTACTGCTGATATTACCAGATATCTTCAGAGTGGGGCATATAGAGCTGCACATTTCTGTTTATATTATATTATATATTCAGCATTTGATTGCATTATTGCAGGTTTGACTACTTATCCGTAAGGCAGGAATAACTTTAACTGTTTGTAAAGGCATGTACTCCCTGATTTTGCTTTATTTGTTTGGGAATTTAATTGAGCAGTTACAGTTTCCAGGTAGCTCAATGGTCACATTTATGCCAGTCGACTGGTTTAACAGAAAGTTTGATTAGAGACACATTTTGATTAAATCAACAGGTAAAAAACTACTGTCTGTAACTATAACTACTGTAACTACTTATTTATTGTGATGTATGCAATATGTGACTGGAAGTGTTGTGTCACATCTGCAGATTGGCTAAGAGGTCCTGGTTTGGTAACTTCATCAGCCTGGAGAAGGAGGAGCAGATATTTGTGTTAATCAGAGACAAGCCACTCAGCTCAATCAAGGCAGACATCGTCCATGCCTTTCTGTCCGTGAGTGCAAACATCTTGCAGGCTTTGAACACTACTTCTGTTGAAAAAAACTCTCCACCTTTGCAGAGTTAAAGTCTGTTCTGCTCTCTTAGTATCACCTTTCTCTATTTGTCTCCACAGATTCCGTCTCTCAGCCACAGTGTGGTGGCTCAGAACAGTTTTCGGGCTGAGTACAAGTCCACCGGAGGCCCCTCTGTCTTCCAGAAGCCCATCAAGTTCCAAGTATTATTCTGTCTTATTCCTTTCTGCTTTCTTTTTACTTCTTGAAAACAATGTGAAATTAGAAAAAGACAATTATAATTAGCCTAAATAAAATTGCAGGACTGTTAGAGGACATTTTACGCATTTGATATTTGATTTTCTGGTATAAATGTTTAAGTCTGGCTTCTGACATTGACAGAAACTCTTGTTTATAATTGTTGTTAAGCATTACAAGGTTAGATAGAGCGAGTTACAAAAACTGGATCTTTAAATATTATCTAATCTACTTTTTTCTACAACATAATCTCCATATAGGGCAGTCTTCTAAACTTCTTGTAGTATCTAGATGATGACGCAGAGTATTCCACTAAAACAGGATATGTGAATGTATGTCAATTTTTTCAGATTTATATTATCTAAATTCTTTTGTATCAGTCTCCATATCTTTTTTCAAACTTGTCATGCTCTTAACATTGTTACACTTACATCTTGTATAAAGAAGGTAAGAAGGAAGATCTTCTTAAAAGATCTTTAAATGGGCAGAAATGTTTTTCATTATCACTTTAGCTTTTTTTTTCTTTTTACAAAAGGGTTTTCATCGCTCTTTGGTACAACGGGATCAGTGTGAAAAAAGAGAGATACAACAAGCATTTTATTTTGGTTACATTTATTATAGAGAGTGCAAGAGTCACCGACATCGTTATAGAAACAAGAAATTTAAATTATTGGCAATATTTTCAAACTGCTTTTCAACTGCTTTTCAAATCAGGATTTTTCATTTTGAAATTAACTTTAATTTAATTCAAAATTAACAGACCACCCATTGTCTTTAGATCAGCCCTAATTTGCTCTCTAATCTTAAAATTAGGCTATGATTGTTTTGAACTCACTTTGTGTAGCATAAACACAGTTCAACCCTATAAATACAAAATGTAGATGAATACAAAAAAGTACTATTAGAATTTTTTAAACAACGTTTTGCCTATATGATGGTGCAGTAGGTCTCAGAAATGTAAAGATTTATGAGTGAATGGTTCTGGTACTGATTGGTTGCTCTTCTCCTGGAGGTGGACATAGTTTTCTCAGAGGGAGAGAGGGAGCGAGAGAAAGAACGAGCAGAGAAAGAAGGACGAAGGGAGATGGGAATCTACAGCGTCACCTTCACTTTACTGACAGGTAGGACACAGGCTAAGAAAGAAGAAGTTGGAAACATTGTTTACGGGTTCGATGGGATAGTTTTTCTTTCATTTATTTAACAAATTTACATGAAAAATAAGCAATTCAGGCTCAAACCTTCAGTAGGGCATACTTATTAACCTTTGGGAGGCTTAGCCAGGCTCTGACCACAGCTGTGTTCAGATGTTGGTTCCTTGTGCCTTTAATCCCCCCCTCAGGTGAAACTCATCTCAATCGTACTGAGATTAGGTGACCGACTCAGAGTTAATGGAGAATTAATCCGCTTGAACCTTTTTTAATATTGACTCCCTGTGGGACTTTTTTCCTTCCATCTTTTTTAAATGGTCCATGTCAGTATCCTTCTTTTGATACTGGTCTGGAGTCTAATCTTTCTATTTGGCAGTTTATAAACTCGATGCAGCTTGTGCCATACACTTTGTACCCAGTCTTCATCGTGATAGCCCTCATTGTTGGTATTTCTGCCTCCTCAAGAATGAATTCCAACTGACTAATAAATAGGATTTTGGATTTTTCTCTTAGATTCCATTATCACTGTTGTCGTCTGTAGATTGTCCAAGTCTTTTCATCATTGCCAAGGTTGATTTGGCCATTTTGCTTTTCAAGCCACACATGAACACAAGCTGTGTTTTCAGAGCAGGAGACACTTCAGATACTGCTTCCTGCAGATATTTAGAGTAAAAACGGGCTCATAGAATGAATGTTTAAAACCTAACCATTCATTCTATGAGCCCATTTTTGCTTGCTGCTTGCTTTTACAACAAATATTTGTTAAATGTAAGAGTAATCTTACATATATCAGCCCTACACTTTCTTGCAAAATATTTATATTTATTTATCTATATTTGTAGATTCAGGATTCCTGAGGGAAATTGTTTATAGTAAATACATTGGATTTAGCTGGAATTACCCTGTTGTTGTTTTTTCCCACATTGTGAAACTTGTGTGAATAAATGTTGGTTTTATGCTACCTTTATAACAATGACCACGTATGTTGCTCACACTTTTAATGAGTTGTATATCTCTAACAGTAGATGTTGGGAAATGATATAAAAACAAAGGAATAACAAAAAGAATGGATAACTGGTACATGAAAATGACACATCCTCTTCAGACCTCAAACAAGAATAGATAAATTGTTAAGATGTACCAACATGAAATCTTATCTACAAACCGTATGATAATACACAATCTAAGAGTTAAGAAAAAAAAGGAAAAAAATCTTTGCAATTAACCAAGGCCAAAACAACAAACAAAGTAAAGATATCTAAGTCAAGGGGGGAAATTAGCCATTAGAACCAATATTGAACAAATAAAGCAGGAGAAAAGGATTTTTTTTTAAAAATCAGCTTGGTCCTACAAACTCCAGCTAAAGGTAACTGCTCAATGTCGATACGTCATCAGGAAGTTGGTGGAAGAGTTGTGTTCCTATGTAGTCTTGTGTGTCTTCGTTAAGTGTAAAAGTTGGTTTTAACTGTCATGACTACTAGAAGATTATTAGATTTAAAAACTCCTTGGAAAATATTGAATCTTTAGGCTAACGGAAACAAAGAGCCGTTGACTATTTTTATGCTTTTTGTTTCTGCCCTTTGTTAATCTGAGATTGCAGAATTCACTAAAGCTTTTTATTATTCTAAAACAAGTTGGGTGAAGTTGAAAAGAAATGTCTGACTTGCTAACTACTTTAAAGCTATCACTTTCAGTGCTGTTGGAGATAATCTGTCACACTAAATAGAAGCAGGCATAAGTGTAATTCTGTTGGCAGAGCACTATTAACTATAACTATTTAAGCAATTCTGCTTCGCTTAAGATGATCGCTGTCCTTCGGCGCAGCTTAGATTAAATATGATATTTGAACAGAAATGTGTACGGTATTACCATAGGTTGTGGCAGCCCTATTACATCTGTAGAGGCTAAAGTATGATCAGTTTATTAAGATAATTTATATTAGTGTTTTTTTCATGACAGAATGCTTTATTTTAACTATGGAGAAAGTCATGTTCATTTTCATATCTTAAGTGGAACTGTTTTGCGGGATTTGTACTTTTAGAGAATGACTTACCTGGCTTTAATTTGTCCCTCAGTTGGACATTATTGTCATTTTCGGACAATCAACTTTACTGTTCCAATTTTGAAAACCATGAAATGGTGTTGCAATGACTGAATTTCCACAGGAGGTGTGCTCGTGGAAATGTGGGAATGATCTGATGTTAATTTGAAAGGAAGTACATGTAACACTAAAAGGAGATGCAAATAACTAACTCATCTCTCAGGTCCCAGTCGCAGATTCAAAAGAGTTGTGGAAACCATTCAAGCTCAGCTCCTCAGTACCCATGATCAGCCTTCTGTGCAGGCACTGGCTGGTGAGAACCACACTCGAGCACATAACCTACACGTATATCTAGTGACACCACCATTTGTTTGACCTGTTTATTCTGCAATGTACTTATTCCCCTTAGATGAGAAGAATGGCCAGCTTTCCCGCCAACCCAGCACTCCTTCGCATCAGAACTCACAGCGTTCCGAAAGTGGATCAGAACGGGATGAAAAGGAGCCCACGGCAGACGGGGTGAGCAGTAGTGGCAGCGGGACTGTCTTACAACGTCGAGAGTCGGGAAAAGACAAGACTAGACTCCTTTCATCATCCAACGGGACACAGTGTCACCCTTGAAAAGAATGTTGCAGAGGAGTAGAGGCCTTTTGGTGGCTTTTCTCTCTTCCTCCCCCTCAGTCCTTGTTATATTTTCTCCTTTCCCCTTTTGCTCACTTTTCACCATGCTTCCTACTTTTAGTACCAAGTCATGGGATGGAAAAGAGGGACGATTTTCCCTGAAGATGATCTTAGAGTACCATGGAGGTCTACCCCCTAAATTGCTGCCTTTAGAATAAATGTGTGTGGAGACATCTTGAGCTGATCTCCTGACAGCTCGCAAATGTTTCATTCCAGATGGATGAGTGTAAATGATGTCCAAAAAAAACCCAAACCTTACAACAGAAATACAGGGAAAGTTGACAACCAGGGAAACAAGTAGTTCATCCACTGCAACAAATAAAGAGAGCACATGACCTTTTCAATGTCCAGTTACAAGTGACATTAACTGGCAATGGGAGGATGGTGGCCAGAAATGGAACGGATCAAGGCATTCATATCTATCATTTCATGGCCATCTACATTTCATCACCTGCTTCACGAAATGGATCCATCTGCAAAGTAAAATATCAACAAATCTGCTCTCTGAATCACTTTCTGATGCAAGGTGTTTTTTCACCAAAGCTATCAAATTAGGTTAAAAATGATTAATTCTATAAGTCTAGATTGGTAAAAGGGTGTTGCATCCATTGATAATTATTAATGCTACTTAATGCTATGCTTTAACAATCAAAGAGTAAGGAGTCATTCCCATTTGTATATGAAGCTCAACAGCTATGTCTAAATCACTCTGATAAAACTGCAAACCATATTGCCTTTAAAATGTGGTCAAAAAGTGAATAAGTTGTTAGATTGAGTCCAAGGTTCCTACAAACTGGTCATACCACAAGGAAAATATTCCAACACTCAAAAAGCCCTGCGGAGAAGTTTGAGGTGAACATATAGTATTCAAGAATAAAGAAATCTAACAGAGTTTCATAGGAAAGAAGAAAGCAAGGAACAAGATGACAACGGCAGTTTTTTGCTCATTTGAGTGCAAAATAACTGTTTTCATTTAATGTCTTTTTTTTTCTTATTCAAACATTTATTTACCATATAAAAACGATGATTGCTTATTGTAATGTCCCTGCACATACAGCTTGTGAGGCCTTATTCTCCAAGAGACCTGTCTGCAAGATGGAAAAGTCCTGGTTCCCTGTCAAAGTGCATGCTAGTGTAGTCATAACTACTTTAACCATAGCTGAAATAAGGCTCTAGTGTTTGGAAAAACATTTGCTAAAATACTTTCCCAAACCACAGTTTTCCAGATATTACAGACTTTTTTGCTCTACTGTCAAAGCCATTGAAACACTAACAAAACCTTTTCATTATTCTAGTCTGTGTGAGATCACATTTATTTTGCCGATTAAATCAGCTACAGCTTCTTCTCCAGTCTCGAGACCCAAAGCAGCTAATGTAGCTGTTTTTCGAATGTTTGATTGTTAAGGTTAGCCATAAATACTGTAATTTATGAAAAAAAATAGTGAGAACACAGATTTTATCTGGCTAAAACTTCAATGCATAGCCAATAAATGGCCTTTCATTAACGTTTGTGATTCAAATTTAGAAAATCTGAGAGTGAGATGTAAATAACAAAAAAAAAGAACCCGCACCCGCCCCAAAAAAGTATAACCTTGGTTTTTGTTTTGTTTTTTGTCTTGTCTTATTTATTTATTTATTTATTTATTTATTTATTTATTTATTTATTTA
>CAJRST010008890.1:14550991-14597881 GCA_907169785.1 Menidia menidia | reverse complement strand
TTATTTATTTATTTATTTATTTATTTATTTATTTATTTATTTATTTATTTGCATGTTTCGGTAGGGGAATTTGAAAAAAAAAGAACTTAGCAAAGGTTAAACTAAAAAAGCTTAATATGACTAACCAACTGCTCTAGGTCTGAGATTGCGAACAAAAACTTGTGGCCAACTGGTGTTTTCCTCCATTTGATATTATGTAAAACTGAATCCCAGAAAGCAAAATAAATCCCCTGGAAAAGCTGCATCCACTTTATTCTTTGTTCACTATAAGATCATCAAGGTTCGTATTCCGGTCTGCCTTGTCTATTGAATACACATATGTATATATAATGCATTAATTCACATATGTCTACAGTTTTATCTTGCCATGGGAAACATCTGTAGTTCACAAAAAGCTTACCCTCAAAAAGTTGGGCTTTTCTTAAAACTTTCCCTTTTTTATTGCAGCTGCTCACAACTTCCAATATCTCTTTGTGTTTCGTTTTAGCCTTAGCTAACCCGTTCACTGCATTTTTAAAATGTTTTGTATGATATTCTTTGCAATATAGTCATGTAAAGAAAAAAACACTTCGGCATGCAGAAGAGGACTAATACCAGGAATCAATAGCCAAACAGCAAACAGGTTGAACACCACATTAAATTAAAAAGGGGGAAATGGAAATGTGGAAATACTGGTCCTAAAGTAAAGCCAGTATTTTACTGTTATAACTTGTTAACTTGGGCCAAACAGTGGTGTGGTGGTTGGCACTGTTGCCAGCAGGAGTTCAAAAAATGAAAGCAGGGCCAGGAGAGGCTAATAAAGTCGAAGGGATAAACTTCATTTTTCACACAAGGCTGAACTGAAAAGCCGCATTAAAAAAGACAAATGGACTAGGATTTGTCTAATGTTATAGAGACTGTATACATACTGCCAGGGAAGGAAAATTAAGCCAAAACTAAAGAATGAAATGTGCTTATTATATGTTTTACCATCAGTTCTTTCTTTTTGTTGTCTATGGCTTTTGTTTGTATCTGTGTGTGCGTACGTATGCGTGTGTTTATTTTTAAAGAATATATATTTTTGTGTTATCCACCTGAAAAATAGATGCTAGAACTTATCGTGAGAATGTCAAAAATCTTTGCAATTTTGGAAATTATTTTCATTCACTGTATTTATTGAAAAAGTTTTTTAATTGATTTACCATCAATTTGGTGTACTATGTACTCATGCGAGGTAGGGTTGTTTTATTTATGAAAGGTTTACCATCTGTTCTGCTTCTCCTGCCATAGTTTGTTTGTTCATATATTGCACTGTGATGTTCACCATGCCCAAAATTTCATACACTCAGATCATTCAAATTCATGATTCTTCTCCATCTACCTAACAGCCATCCCAGTTTTATCGACAAATGGGAAAGGGTCACAAAATGGAAAATGTTGTCTCTTTTTGTTTTACCCAAAACAGTTCGAAATGCTGGCCAAAACCATTTGTGACGATTAAACTGGAAGCACAAGAAACTAATGACTAAATCACAACACGTCTGTTAAGTTAAGTCTGTCATCATGTTTAGATAACACACACAACAGTTGGACGAAAATGTAACCTTTAAGATATGTTAGCCATATCGAAATTCTAACATCTAAGTGATTAATTACTAATCTATACGACCCTTTCATTGACGAGACTGAATCAGATTAGAAGATTTCTGTTAATTCCACCAAATTTATAGTGTATTACTAATACAATGCAGATGACAGCCATTTTTGGGGAAATACGGTGATGCTGTGTTTGTCTAACAATTTATTTTCAGAACTGCTGGATTGAGCAACAAAAGTAGCACAAAAACATTATGAATTACACCTTTGTTTTTCTGATTTTGCTGTGTTCCTGGTTTAGATGAATGTGTTTGTTTGGACTATGATGTAAGCTATTGGTTGATTAGTCTGTCACATGAAGGCAGGCAGGACTGTTTTGACTGTTGGATGTATCAATGTGGACCCAAACAAAAGTGCTCAATGCCCATCTTTTTTTTTTCAATTTTCAAAATTAATATTACGTGGGTCATCTTTTTTCTCCCAGTATTCATTCTACTACCTTTAGGAGGAAATTTTCATTTATCTTGATTGACAAATAAACGTGTCATGGCTGCACTTTCGGTTTAGAGGAAACTAGGAAATGCTAGCACGCTATCATGCCTAACTAAACAGAAGATGTCAGACATCATACTTTAATATACTCTGATATGTCTTTCTTCACACTTTTTGTCATTTGAATGATGGTGATTTTAATCTTCTGCTCAAATTTAAGCAGTTTTACAATGGGGATAGTTTACATAGCGGTCATTCATTCCTTGTGAAACACTTTGTGTTCTTCATACAAAACATTATAGACAGTTCCAGTTTATGCATGGTGTTGGTTGAATCTGGCAACAAATACAATCAAACTAATTTTTTGCAGAATATCCCATTTTATATAATGCATCTTAGGCCCGTATTAAGCTTTGGTATGGTTTCGTTATGGTAGCAGCTCTGCAGTGTCTGTTCTTGCAATAAGATTGGATTCTTTGTGTGTTTCAATTCTTTCTTTTCTTATTCCTATGTTCACAGATACTCTTTTACAGAGCAGGGCAAAGGTCAGGGAGGTTTAATGTTTCAACATGCACACAATTTGAAGAAAGGTCTTTTTTTAAACTTGAGTTCAGAGTCCAGATCATGTTGCATCCAATTTTAGAAACAAAAAAGGAGTCACAAAACAAAACAGTAAATTATAAAAATGAGAATAAACACAGGAAGAACTCATCCACCTTACTTTTTCTATACTCCTTTACATCCCCTCTCTTTGTATTTCCATGTTTACTTTCTCCCTAATGCACATATCTTACCTTCATATATAATCACCTCCTTTATATACATTTTCTACACGGTATACTTTGATGCAGATTCTGTATACGTATGTATACGCTTGTATGCCTGTCTTTGTCTCCATTGTATGCCATTCATATCTATCTACCGCTCACTATGTTTTATTGAAACTAAAGTCACTATACAGTTAGTCTCCTCATCATTATCTCATTCTTCTCCTGCAGTTATAATGATTAAACTATAATCGCTACTGTCCATGTTCCCCTCTACCCTAGCTCCGCCACACTGTCGCCACATAACCCACCTCTCCCAAGTTATAACACCTTCACTTCACACAGTGAAAAAAAGACTTTTTCACTTTAGAAAAATACAACACATCAGGAAGAAAGAGTCCAGGGGACATGAAGTGTATAGGGAAGGGTGGGGGTGAGGAAAGATTAATGATGATAGTGACGACCACAAAGAGAAATGTATGTAGTATATATACTGAAAAGGAAAAGTGCACTATTATGACTATGATTATTATTGCCTGTAAGAAATACTGACCAATAAACAACAATGGAAATAAAGTTAGTGATTTTCTTTCTCTCTGTGTCTTCAACATCCATCCATCCATTTGCTATACCACTTAATTTAGTAGGGTCGTGGATGACTGGAGCCTGTTCAGTCTGAAAGAAGTAAAGATGAGGAAAAATTCAACATTCAGTTGTTGACTGTGTGGGTGAATAGTGCACTGGTTTTACCAGCTACGTGGTAAACAAATCATAGTAGCCTCCATTTGAAGATTTAGGGGTTGAAATATGTGGTATTCTATCATTCAGGATAAAAGGATGGAGGCAACATTGGCATTTATGCAAAAATAACACCATAACACCGTGGCATGAAAATGCATGGAATGGACAAAATTACACACATGTAAAAATATGCTGAGCAATACTACAAACTGCAAATGTCAACATTACAGCAACATGAAGAGTATGCAAAAAAAAAAATGTCAGGGATAACAGCACCAAATCATATGTGTTGCGGTATGGCTGTGTTCTAAAAACTGCTACTAAACTGGCATGAGTGCTGTGCAGACCAGTCAAACACTCAAACCATCTGAGTCAATATCTATACTGGAGTATTTAACTTTCAAATGTAAAACTGTTGTCTCTCAGTTCCACCAAAAATGTTATCTTATTTCAAATAAAAGCTGTGCATGGCAGTAAGAAATGTATTTTGTTGTTGTTTTATTTCACTCTTTGCCAGCAAATTCTAAAACAAACACACTGAAAATCAAAAGCAAACTTGAGGTTAAAACATTGTTGTATTTCTATGAGAAGAATGTATACATCAAAACCGATTTTGAAAGATTGTATATATCAAAGTCAAAGTAGGCTTTATTTTCAGTTATGCCATACATACAGAGACATATTGAATATTTAAAATGATGTGAGTCTTGAGCTCCAGGGCAAAATAAAATTTGAAACAGTAAAAAAAAATGAGTAACAAAAGTCTCAGTATAATAAAAGAAAAGAGCATTAGTAGAGTGTGTGTGCGTGCTTGCTAGACAAGATGTTCCAGGTTAAGGTTTTGCAGTGGCTTTGGAAGAATGTTTGAAATTGAAGAGCTTCATGTAAGCATATTTACAGCTGAGGTTGTGCAAACAAAAAGGCAAATCATTTTATAAATAAGAATGACAAAAAAACTAAAAAAAACTGTAGCTCTAAGAGATTCAGTCTTACAGATCACAGTGCCCTTAAGATGAAAGAGGTCATACAGATATATATGGTGTTATTGAGACATGTGTCTATCTCTCTGTGTTAAAACACATGAAATAAATTATAATCTTTTTTAATTTTTGCATGAATATCATTACTGTTATGGCAAATGATAAATTGAAGGAACAATACAATACAATTCTATGTACTTTTTTCCTCAAACGATTTCAAAGGAATGTAATGCATGTAAAGAAAAAAAGGGCCTGAGCGGCAAAGCCAAGTGTCAGCTGTGGGCGCCTGCTTGTACTTGTCATAGTTTCCTGTAGAGGAAACAACATGGCAAGGTCTCACTCTGACACAAATACCGCGTCATTTGTTTCAATTCACCTTGTTGAGGCAAAATCAGACTAGAGAAGCAGACGATGTCTAAAAATTATATACTGTGTTTTTGCAAATTTTAATTATATTTTCCTGCTGTGCCCATGTTTCTGGTCAAAATCTTCAAACATATGTAAATTTAAATGGTTGAAAAATGCGCGATGATTAATACGTTAATTACAAACGTATTTATACCATAAAGTTTGTCCCGTGTCTTACTCAATGTTGAATGGATAAACTAAGTGTATCAAAGTAACTAAGATGTATTAATGTGGCCATTTTACCCACAGTTTGGTCATTTATGTTTTCAAGGTGCGAGAGCTCTTCATCTGCGTGTGTACGTCAGCTATCTTTGCTGGCGGGCATTGGTTAGAAGGGAACTCACGTGTTCACTCCCAAACAGGCTCTCGAGAGGAGGGGTACAAACAAACGCTTCTTTATCAACTTTCACATCGTCAGAGATCATCGGAAGAGTGCAGGTAACCTTATGTTTGTATTTGATTTTCACCCAGTGTATTCCTGCCGTCGTGTGTTCCTAATGATGTACGTTCTGTGGGCGTTATTCTTTGTCCGCTTTTGTGCATCGCGCGGGGTGGGTACGGTGCAGAATGGACCACCGTGCGTTGAATTTCTCTTCTACTATATTAAGCCATGAAGTTCACCCACCACTGACAGTGAAAGTTGTTTGCGGAAGTGTAGCGGTGGTTTTGTTTGGTCTGAGTATGGCTGTGGTGAAACTCGGAGCATATCCACATATGTCCGTCTATAGTGACTTATAGTGATGTACGGTTGATGATGGAGATGGGCAAGGCCGAACGGCTCTGGAACTATTTCCTTTGTGAAAGTGGTACACGGTTTAAATAATTCATACAAATGATGAAAAAATAACCAATAGATAAATCTTCAACTCTTATGTTGTTTTTCTGAGGCACGTGAGGTTGAATATAGCTGTTTTTATCACACACCCGATTGTAAATAAATCTGCTATATTTATGCTAGTCTTGTAAGCAAAGCTACCAGTAATGTCAAGAACATGACAAGTCGTGGCGCGTCATACACAAACTTATCAGCCAGTTATTTACCCATTTCTTTAAATAAAAACCTGTATGTGGCTGGGTAAATCAATTATAGCTTACTATGTTATGTATTATGACGTATTGAACGTTTCATTACACTAATTAACTCTGAATTTGGGTAAATTCAAAGATCTTGCTAGTAGTTTGCAGGTGCCACGCGCTGAGATTTTTGAATGGGGGAAAAGCCGGAGCTGCTTTTCTGCTCGTGCAAGAAAATCCAGTTTGGCCCTCACGGCGCTAAGGTTATAGGGAAAAACCAGTTTGTAACTTTACTGAACAACCTTACTTGGCCAAAAAACGCGTTGCGGAAGAATTTCCTTAAGCTCTTTCTAATTAGCCTTGCATTGATTTGTGCTCCTTTTGTTCATTGCAGGGTAATTGAATCCCCCAGACTGTTTATCATCCACCAAAATGTTGATGTAGCAATAGTTTAACAAGACTATAACCGTGTATAATATTATATGAGACACATACAACTTAACAAGAAAACAGTGATGTTATATATTGAACAATAAATACATTCAAATAGCAGAAACGCTGTGCTTAAAATCAACCCCCACACACCTTAAGCAGCTACAAATTGAAGTGTTTGTTTTTATATAAATGTTTATTATTCTCTGCTATTGGAATATCTTGAATCTTTCAAGATATAAAGTGGTATTGTTTTGAAGATATGTTGCTTTTTAAAAATTCACTAGCCTTGTAATGACCCAGTTGCAAGTTTTATCTGTTAGACAGACAGGCTGACATTTTATTTAAGTTCATGGTAACCACAAATACTAAAAGTGCTCGGTTGGCCTGTACTACAGTATAGATTAAACACCTCTTAGACATCTTTTATTAATCTTGAATTGATAACCCTTAACAGTAAGTTGGATATTTCCCTTTAATGTTGTTTATCAGCTTGGTAAGTCAACCCTGGTTTTCTAACTTTGGTTTGTGTTGGTGATGGGTGGAAAAATGCAATCTTGGACTTGAACGCTTTTACTACAGGATTCCATAAGGGGCAGTCACTGACCAGTCAGCCCAGATGTTGGTCTCAGAACAGCTCTCTTAGCTTATAATTTTGCTGATCTGAAAATCAACAGCCGTTGAATTATAGAAGGTGGCACAGCATGACATAATTGTCAATACAAAACACAGAAATGTAAAAATTTAGCAAACTCCTACTGGCCACCAACGTACTGCACCTTATACATTTGTGAGGAAGCCTACAACCAGCAGACAGAAGAAACTTTTGAAATGTGAGGTTAGAATTACAAATTGTAGTACTACTGTACAACAGATAAAGAAGAGAAAAAATACTTTAACATTAAAGAAGATGTCTTTTAAACTTCTAAAACTTGCAGGACAGAGGACTACCTTTTGAAACCCCTCCTCTAAAAACTATTAAGAACCACATTTACCTACATAGAACCTATTAAAATAAAAGCTGGCGATTTTATAAGTGTCTTCTTTTTTTCTTTAAGGTTTTCTTGGATCAAGTGCCTTTTATTTGGGGATGCAGGCAAGGGCAATGAGCTCGAATTTAAACCCAGGCTGCCTGTACGTGAGCATAGAGTCCCCATACATGGGACACCTACTCAAACCACAGAGTTAAAAGTACATTTTTTTTCATAATACAAAACCAAAATAGCATAGATTTTTTTCAAAGTGTTTTTACATTTTTTTGAAGCCATTAGAAGGTGGAAGTGGACTATGTACCCCCAGACTTTAAGCTCTTCCCCAAAAAGCTATATCTGGGAAAAATGCAGGAAAATAATTTATATGTAGATAATGATTTATTGGAGAGAAATTTTTTTTTTTAATTCTTAAATTGAAGGAATTGGTCTCTGTTTGAGGCAACAAATGTGTTCCTTCACTCTGAAACCTCTTTATGAGAGTTATGGGGTGTGAATTAGCATAAGCAGTTTTTCAATTCAAGGCAGGTAAAGATGACTCTACCCTCTCAGAAATATTTTTATCTGCATCCTACTGACACTAGCTGGTTTCTTGGCTCCGGTCATATCTTTTTGTTGTGGTTACAGTGCGGCCTGTTAGCTTGGTATCCACTGGGACTGTGTATTGTTGTATAAAAATACAGAATCTATCAACCTGTCTAGCTCTAAGTGTGGCAGAACACTGTATCCCGCTGGGCCTCTTTTCCTAGACAGATGTTAATGCTTATTTTGTAATAATTAAGGGTTAGGGTTAAGGCAAGGATTATGTCAGTTAATCATTGGCTGCTGTGAGTATGTTCCCCATGTGTATTTAGAGCAAATGTAGAAACTGTTGGATGGATAACTTGACCACATTTTTCCTCCTTCGCTCACATTCCAGCAGCGCAGTAACTGTGGGAGTGAGAATGAGAGGCAATTAGTTGCTTGGCTGGACAGGGAGAAGGGGAATAGGTTGTACATAGTCAGTTTAACTGTTGAAACTGACTAAAAGTTATTTTTAGCCAGCCTGTGAATAAAACTGTCAGCAAAATTGAGAAGTATGCAAAACATGTATACTCTACTGATGATGGCAGTATACTGTGTATGCTGGCAGTTTGGAAAAAGAGGAAACTCACCAAACTATCTCTAACATGATCCAAACTGCCTCCAAACTCACTGACCACAAATCTCCATCAAACACCCACATTTTGAATGGAGTCTTAGGGATTTCTATCGCTCAAAACTCGCACAAAAATGTCATAATTTGTAGCTCCTCCCCTAAATGAAGCAAACCTCGATTTGCGGAAACGCCCCTCCCCTACTCGGCACATGCTTCTTAGCTTATACAGGGCACATCGCTACTGCCATCGCCTGAGCATATGTGTAAAACTCCAAACACTGATTAGTACTTTGAATAGTCGTATAAATGAAATAAAAAATTTCACCCATCTGTCCAGATAATGGACTTTCCTCTATCCCCCTAGTTTTCGCTCAGTCTATTGGTTTCTTACTTTTCCTGTTTCTTCGCCTTTGTCCTGTGCTTGTGTTGTTTAATCCTGATCTTTTGTAATTTCTGAGTGTTTCTGCCCGCCCTGTCACACCCGGTATCCACTGCGTATTGCCCTCAACTGTCATGCATTTTGTCAACAATCCTCCCAAAGATTCCTGATTTGTTGAATATTTTTTGTGATCCTGTGGCTTTTGTCTTTTGATGGTGGCCTGGTTTGTCTATCGCATCCTAACCGTCCATTAAGAGTTGGAAAGGAGGAAGCTCATACAAATGCTCTTTCTGCATTTCCTGTTTAATAAAATCCTGTTTAATGACAGCAGTGATCAGTGAAGAGATTCTCTCAAGTTATGTTTACATAAATTTTGCGTCCTATTCTGATCAGAACTGTACTCATTATACGGGCTCTGAAATAGTTATTCTGACCTGTGTTTACATGACTTCCTCTTTTTTTTCCTTTTTTATATTTGGCTGTCCTGCTATGAATAACTATGGCTACATGCATCTGACGTAACATACATGTCCATTATGAATAATTTTTTTTTGTCATAACGGATTATATCACAAATGTGTATCTGTAATCAGATTAGGGTTGTCACGATACTAAAATTTTCAACTCGATACCGATACTCAGGAAAATACTCGATACTCGATACCATTTTCGATACCACAAGGATAAAAAAAGACCCTAAAATGTAACTGAATTGTGTCTTTTATTTCAAACTGACCTGTTACTGATGTTGTCATGACTGGTGGCCCACATTAATGACCCTAATCCTAACCCTAACCCTGACCCTAACCCTGACCCTAACCCTTCATAATTGTGAGAAACAATTTTGGGGTTAAACTTGTTTGGACTTATTGTACAAACCTATTTAACATCCACTATTTTAACATAATATTATGTCTAGAGTTTAATTCAGTGTTTGCTAGATTACTTTCACTATTTTTAAATTAATGTCTATATTGCCATGAAGTAATTAGGATTTTTTTGCCTGGGATCTTCCTATTGGTGACCTAATCAAAACGTCCGGTTTGGATGTGGGCGGAGTTAGATATGTACTTGATTAATGGTAGCATGTTATTGTTAGCCATTAGCCTCAGCTAGCAAGGCTAACGTCTTGTTAATGATCATAAACAACGTAAATAAATACATAAATAAATCAGAGAGAAGGGGCGCAGCGACGGCAGGTCAGCGTCGCGCGCGCGCTTGCGCGCACTCGCGCGGGCTCGCGCGGTGGTATCGATACTTTTGAAAATGAGTATCGTATCCGGATACAACATTTTAGTATCGATACTTTTTCGAGTATCGATACTTTTGACAACCCTAAATCAGATGCTCTGATTACAATGATGTGCAAAGTACTTAAGCCATTCTCTGTTAAGTTTCGATGGTTCCAGGAAAAATTAAAAAAGCTGCTGGAAATTGCATGCCCAGAATAAATTATGTAATTTTTGATGAGGAAATGAATCCAAAATGGGATCAAACATGATCCTTATTAATATTTTGCTTCTTTTGAAGGCATTTCCACTGTAAAGAATAGATGTGTAAACTGGTTATTTTTTATGTACTTTAAAATACTGTACACAAAGGTGAACAGTCTTTTTTTTTATTTTTATGACTTGATCTTTATTTAGATTTTAACTAAATAAAACATACACAGTATAGCATGTTGCCATGTTACCAATTGGGTATGCAAGCACTGAAAACAGACAATATAAAGCAAAACAAACCATCAAATAATAAAATAAAAACAAGAAAGATGCCAACAATACACTTAACCAAGGTTACAGCAGACATTAGTGATTAAGGTTGATCTGAGCTGGAAACGTCATTGACCGGTATAGGAAAAGTAGGGGGCCCATTTGTCATTGTAATAATCTACTCTATTTAACAGTCTGTATGATAATCTTTCAAATGCTGCCAGTTGTCCAAGTGATGTGTGCCACTGGGTGAAAGTAGGTGTTGATCGGGCCTTCCACTCCCTTACTAAAAGTTTTCTCCCCAGCATGATGGCTGTCTGTACCCACTGTGCAAGAGAAGAAGGCAGATAATTCAGAACTGAAGGATTTCCCAGTACATAAAGCCTGTTAGTAAAGGGAATGCCCTGACCAACAACTTTCTCCACAACAGTGTGAACAGAGGACCAATACACTTGAACTTTAGGACATCCCCAGAGCATATGCAAAAGTGTGCCACTATCATGCTGGCACTTCCAACAGGCATCAGAGTCTGCTAATCCCACTTTATGCAATCTAGAAGGTGTCCAGTATATGCGGTTCAGGATTTTAAATTGGACCAATCTAGACCGTAGTTCTCGTGACAATTTTGAAAGGTGAACAGTCATGAATATTTTATTTCATACTGCTGATATACTCCAATTAGATCATTCACTATGGACCTTTAACTAATTATTAGTTGATAAAACATTGTTAAACATTCTTGGCATCGGATTTACTGTCTAGAGTTTAACAGAAACTCAGCTAATGCTACCATGGCAGCATTTTTAAAATGAGCAAAGTACAACTGGACTGAAATGAAAATAAATTGGATTTAACACGGAATAAATAATGAGATCCTAGGGGATAAAAATGACTGTTGGAAAGGGCTCATCTGATGGCTTTGTGCGAGGAGCAACCTTTCTCTGTTCTTTTTGGTTGTCACAACCCAACTGACATCTATGATTGGTTAAGTGCTGTAATACAAACCGGACAACCGAAAACTGTCCACTGATTTTACACACCATAACCATCAATGACAACGTTTTGGATTGTTCATGATAATTTACGAAGCTTTTTAATTAAAAAAGAGGGGGGAACTAATATATATTTTTTTTTTTTACATCTTTTTGTCAACTCTTGTTTCCGTAGTGATGGCAGAGGCACATCAGGCAGTGGCGTTCCAGTTCACCATAACACCAGAGGGTATCGATCTGCAGCTGTCCTATCAGGCTCTGAACCAGATCTACCTGTCCGGAGTGCGATCCTGGAAGAAGCGAGTCAGCCGGATGAGGGTGAGGATTTTGGGAAGCTTTTGGGATCTTTGGGGATAATTCGGTTTCTACAAGTGAACTGTAATGTATTTTTAACAGGCCCAATTCTATTTTTTAAATTTTTTTTAAAGGTTTACACACTAATAAATATGAACACACAGAAAAAGATAGCTAAGAGTCTGAGAAGGTACTAATGAACTATTTAGGAACAGATCACCAAAATATGAAAAACTTTAAGAACTGCAATCTTTCAACACAAAAGATTTGGGGGAAAGAAAAGCAAAACCCTCTCTGTCTATCTGACCTTTTTGAATTCGTGTACGGCTTTAAAAAGGAGCTTTACACCTAAAATTCCTGAACAGAAAAACAAAATAAATTGTGTGAGCAATTTGTGTTCAGCCATCCCCTGACTCATCTGCCTAACGGTCGGAAGAACCAAAGTTCTAGACCTCTGTCGGCAACAGAGTAAAAAAAGTGAGATATACTTGCAGAGCAGACTTTGTCTGGTAATGTTTTGCTTTAAAACAGGAGGTGAGTCAGCTGGATTTTCAAACTAGGCCAGAAGGGGGTGGGATACCGGTTCAGTGAATGTTCAGGAAGGGCAAGCTAAAGGGTAGAAGCAAAATAGTGCTGCCATTTTTAACCAACAGTACCCAGGGTTGAGATGGCTCAGAACTGTGAACAAAATTATTGTCAGCTCTCGATTTGTTGCACTTCCCCTGACTCAGGGTAGATTAGGGAAAATTAAGTCTGCTGCGGAGTGTTGATCTATCCTGTTTGTCTACTGCGCACCAAGCCTAGATGAACCAGAAAATATGCCCTGACTAGATCTACTCAAAATCTGTCCTTGCCACACTTTCCATATATATTTGTTCTACTTTCCCAGAACATAACTGCTATGAAATGAATGGAAATAAAAGTTTTCTAAAAATGTATCTCTCTTATAAGGCTCTGCTGCGTGCTCCGCTTAATTGGGTAGCCTGTAAAAGGGCTGTAAAAAGTCCACTTGGGCTTTATTAACTCAATATCTGTCCATGTTTAACATTGCTATCAATGTTCATCAAGAAAGAACAATGTGAAACAAGCTGAGAGTGGTACAACTTGAACTACTAGTATGAACCAATTTTATGAGCTAAATTGAAAGATTTGAGATCTGATAAAGAAAGGTTAATCCCATTGCATGTGTGAGTTTCCTCTAAAAGTTATCTGTTTTGTCATACTATTGCCTAACTATGGAGCCCCTCAAGGTAACATGCCCATTTTTTTTTTCTTTTGCAAGGCCATAATTATGCAGGATACTCAGCCCAATCATTAGTTTGGGGCAGTTTGGAGATAATGGAACAACCCAGACCCTTGGAAATGTTTTGAAGGTTTAGTTTTGAGATTGGTGTGAAATATGACACTATTGTGTGACAAAGCAAAGCCTATTGCAGGGCATGTAAAACTTATTGCAAGGGTACGCAACATTTTTGCAATGGGACGCAAAAGTGTTGCGTGCAAATGCAAAAGAAAGAAAAATTGCCATGTTACCTGAGGGCCTCCGTACCTAACTGGATTATACCCCACTAAGTTTTCCTTTCTTCTTTTGTGGTTACAGAACAGGGTGATAAAGGGGGTGTACCCTGCCAGCCCTTCCTCCTGGCTCTTTGTGGCCATAGGAATCCTGGCCACTATGTACATGCAGTCGGATCCAAGCATGGGGCTCATTGATAAGATTCAGCAGCACCTTCCACTAAGGTACACAAACACTCAATGAGTGGGTTTTAAATTTCTTATTTATAAAAATATCTATTTATTAGCGCGGTTACCCTTGAATTTCCATATTGTTGTCATTATATTGAACTGTCTTGGATTGGATCATTACATATAAACATGAAAATCTGACTAGTTTGACACTCATGACACCTTCAGTATTTGTACACAGGGGCTTTGGTAATTCATTCACAAATTAGATTTATCTTCCAACGACATTTTTTTAAATTTTTTTTTATTAAACTTTTTTTGTTGATCAAACTTTAAACACACACAAAAAAGTCCACAAAGTATGTTACATTGTCCTATTGTACATAGTTTCCCTGTACGCCACATTGACATCTCCAACAGAAAATATGTTTCACAAGAAAAGCAGTAATAAGAAATGGAAACTATATAACGGCTGTCATCAGATACACCTCATGTCCCTTTCAAGAATACCCAGAAATCATCCCAGGTCATTCGTTTCTCATCATTCAGCCTTTCCAGCATACTCTCATAGGAGGCTGCTTCAATTAAATTCAAAATAATTTCCCTCTGGGATTATTAAAGTATTTCTGATTCTGATTCTGAATTACAGCATTGACCCAGTCTTTTAATTCCAAAGCTTTTATACATTATCAATTACATAGAATAATTCTTAACGTTGTGACACAGCAGAGTTTTAACACAGTGAAAAACTGTTTTTTTTTGTTTTTTTAACAAATTTGTAATCATTTTTTCAGAAATAATACAATGTGGTACGAATGTACATGTGTATTTTTACATTTTTAAACATAAAAAAAAAACACAAACACAGGGTGATTTCAAAAGTGTGAGAAAAAACAAAACAAAAATATCTTATTGCATAATTAGTGGAACGACAGGTCTCCAACGTTTATTGAATATGGGTATTATTAGTCTCAGAGAATATGTTATATGTTCCATTTGGTATATATCCCAGACCTTCTGAATCCATATATTGTAGCAAGGAGGCTCAGGTTTGAGTCATCTGATTGTTATGCATTTTAGAGCCGCTGTTAATAATATAATCAAAATATATTTTCCATCTCGTGTAGTGATAGTTTTAGGTGTTACTCCCAATAAGGCAATGTCTATATTGGATGGGATTTCCTGTTTGAATGTGAATGCCTGTTTTGATATGCTTCCTACCAATGACTGGTCTAGAAGTAAGCAAAGTCTGGGGTCAGCAGGCAGTGAGAAACCCAACCATTCTTCTAATATTCCAAGGATTTTGCACCGCGACAATGCAATAATTAAGCATCCTGGAATGTAAAGCTGATGAGTCAATATTTAGCAGTGTGGGTGTGGTAGATGACTTTGAACTCTCCCCTACTCCGCAACCGCTCTATTTACTAGGTTGACTCATTGTCAACTGAGTAAAGTTGTCACTTGTCGTATTATTGCCTGACTTACTACATTATTTGGTTTATCTACATGTAACCGCACTTTGCTAAATGTTTGTGTGTATGTGTATATATTTTTTAATGCTTCTATGTTGTTATGTCTTCAATAACTCGTGACATTTTTAGTCTACGGACTTCATATGCAACCAACAATGCAACTGCAGTTGCTCATTTTTTCATGATATTTAGATTGACAAAATACTAAGTTACTCTTGTATTAACCCCTTGTTAACTTGGCATCAGAAAGCTTATGCATTCATCCTTCAAATTCATTATCCCCTCTGGTTTGAGTGATAAGGGCTGCCCCCTGTTGGAAGCATTTCCTAAAAGAGATTAATCAATCAAACTTAGAATGAAGGCAGTATCTTAGGTGATGCATTGGAAATTAAAGTACATCTCTACCAATTTTGTGAACAATACCAACTACAACACTACATTATTTGTGTCCTTCCAAATTGGCCCTGACTTATTGTAACATTGACTTGTAGGCCACTGAAGGCAGGGTGTCTTGTCACCAAGAAGTTGGCATTAAATCCTTTAAAGAGGAAACTTGGGCTGCGTAAATTGCATATATCAAAGAGTGCAAACAGCACTCTTATAGCTTCCTGTTTAAGGTATCAAGGGTTTTCCTTTACAAGTAAGTTGAAGCTAAAGGCTACTCTGAGCTATGTAACCAGACCAAAGGGGCTGTTTCTTGTATAAAAGTTTCTCATTGTATTTTCTCAAACTTCAAGTGTCCTTTCTCAATTCTTCTAAATATGACAAGTAAAAATATAGCCTTACTTTCTGAGACCTATGACTGCATGCTCTCCCCTTTTTTTCCCTTTTTTTTTTTCTCTCTGTTTAGCAGCACGTAATGTTGTGCTCAGAATATAATAGGTCATCTGAAAGGTGTGCTACCGAAAACAGCCATTTATCTCAATACCAGACTCATAGAACCTTTTTCTCTAGCATATCCCATACTTCATCTAATTGAGTTCCCCCTAACGATTGTTAAGCGAGGTCACGGCTATAGACTTGCTTTTACTAATATACATGGTCTTTTTCCAGATATTTAGGCTTCATCCCACCATCCAAAAACATGCATATTAGCTTAATTGGAGACTCTAAATTGATCGTAGGAGAGACTTAGACTTGACTTTATTTATTCCTTGGGATGACTCCTTCAGGAAAATTCAAGTTCCAACAGCTGAATACTTGCATTCAAGAAATGTAGTAAAATCTTGTTTTGGAATAAACAATCCATCAAAAACCCCATCCATTAGAAATGAATGGATGGGTGGTATGCATCAAAGTTGCAAAGGCCTCATATTTACCAATCATTCCCATGATGCCACATCTTCCACAGCTGTCCAAGATAAAACCCTACTCATCAAACTTAATCCTGTAGTTTGATTGTCATGTCAGCAGTTTTTCACTTGCAACATATTTCAGGTCTCTGAGGCCTTGAGTTTGCAGGTAGATAGAGCACCATCTGCACTATTTTTTTCTCCCCTTCTGGGACTCCCAATACTTGTTGAGTTTTTCTATTTTTTCAGCCAATTCAGAATCTATAATAGAATTTTTGGGAGTCTCATGTATCCCAACCAGTGCCAGGTGCCATTGTAACAAGAAAATTTGCCACATGACCATTTGGCAATCCAGGTCTTTAAGCTTTATCCATGGATATATTTCTCTATTCTCTACTTCTGCATTTGCCCAGCAGATGTTGCTGTTGCACTTTCACACTTTTCACCCTGATTTAACACAAAGAGAAAAACAAAAAGTTGGATGATTTTCAAGGGAAATTACATAAGTGATCTGTCTGCATTTACTTGGTGATTTGTGCTTACTTGTTGTTCCGTTTTAGTTTAAAAAAAGGCTTTCTGTTTTTTTTCTTATATAGTCTCCACATGTCACTCAGTGCCCAGGGTCAAACCATGGTGTCGGCACTGGTCTTCAGCACCTTGCTGTGGCTCTCCCTGATCCTCGCACTCAGATTCTGCCTGAAACTGCTCCTCTCCTACCACCAGTGGATGTTCGAGCAGCATGGCAGAGTTTCCAACACCACCAAAGTCTGGGTGGTAAGGTTTTTGTATAGTGAAATGGCTCCCTTTTGTGTCCGCTTTGCAGAGAATACTGACTTGAAATTGTTGCTGTCTTTCTCTGAAACATAGGAATATGCCTTTGATGCCACAAAGGATTAAAAACCCTTTAAATTCCCTATCCTTTTTTTTTTCTTGTATTTGAAATGATTAAATCATGTTAAAATTCCATCTGTTCTATATTGCCTCTGTTATATATATTTTTTTTAGTTCTAGATTTTTGTGTTTTCGAGGCCTTTTATCAAACCATATGTATCTCTATGTTTCTAAATCTCTGCCTGCTCCTCTTAGACTCTGGTGAGGCTATTTTCCAGACAGAAACCTTTACTGTACAGCTATCAAACATCTCTTCCTCACTTGCCTGTTCCTGCCATTAAAGACACTCTGAACAGGGTGAGAAAGCACACACACACTCACCCAAACATCATCTGCACTCTTTTTCATGCATTCACAGTAAAAACTCCATGAACAAACTTAAACCATGTGTGCATACTTTCATAATCCATGTTCATTCTGCACTGCTGTCTTCCAGCACTTGGAGTCCGTGCGGCCTTTGCTGACTGATCCACAGTTCAAACGGATGGCTGACCTGGCAGCTGAGTTTGAGTTGAGCCTGGGGAACCGCCTCCAACGCTACCTGAAACTTAAAGCTCTCTGGGCCACTAACTATGTAAGTGAAATCATTCACCCATTAGCAAGTACACATCCACACATTAATATTGGTTTCAGGCAGACGTGGCTCTGGCTCTGGCTCTGTTCAGGAACTCTGTTCTCTGTTCTGTTCTGTAACTATTGTTGTGAAGGAAGTAACTTGGGTGGGTACAAGTCTCAAATATGAGCTTCCTGCTTAACCCATTGAGTTGAACAGCAACTGTAGTAGTTTTGTCGAAGATAGGATTTTTGCATTGAAGGCTGTGTGTTTTGTGGATCGATGCGCCAAAAATTATTTGCAATCCCAAATGTGCCTGTTTTTAGAATCTATACAAATAAAATATTTTAAAAATGTAGATGTTCTGCACCAATCTTGTTGCAGGTACTTTTTTAATGCAGCACATAGTTAATTTACCACAGGACTGACTCCCTGCCACTTGGCAGGTACCACTTTACAGCCTTCTGCCTGTATCATTGAATGCTTTCTTCAGTCACAGATGCACATCGGCTAGTTTATATCTACAAATATCTATTTAGAAGAGTTGAGCCTAAAATTCAGATGCCATGTTTTGAATAATAACCTCTGATGACATCAAAGTTTACAAAAAGAATTACAGTGTATTGCTTTCAGAATGTCCAAATTAAGGTTGGATATCTTTATTTACTGACAAATTGAACAAAGTGTTGTATAATTTCAGGAAAAAAATCCCTCTTTGGAAAAGGCTGTCATTTGCAGTACATAATGGCAAAAATATTCAGGTAATCCTGGGATGTCTCAGTGTGCAGCTACATGGCTGGATAGGATAGGATGCTTGTTAAAATTAACGGCATAAGGCAAATCTGCATTCAAATAGGCCGAATTCTGTTAAAAGAAATGGGTTCAGAAACACTCCTCGAAATCGTTGAACACAGTTCACCTTGCCAATTACCAATACATAGCAAGAGGTCCACTACGTCCTTCATTGCAAAAAAATAGGTTCCAAATATTTTTAACCAAATGTCAAAACATATTTTCAGATTTTTAACATTGTTTTTTTTTTCATAAGCTAATTAATTATTTACACGGCCATTAAAACATTTGCTCATCAGTAAAGTGCAGTCCAATTTAAGTATTAATACCAAGCAAAACATTTTTTAAAAACTTCTTTAAAACATGTATTCCAAGTAAACCAACATTAAAGTGCAAATAGTTTGCCTAACAAAAAAAAAAGTAACACTCAGGAAAATAAGTGCTGTTAACTTTATAGTAAATATTTTTTACAAAACAACGCAATGTGACTTAAAATAGTGCAGGCTTTCTCTTCAGTGGGAGAAATTTGAAAACATTTGCAGCTAGCATCTTAAACTTTGGATGCAACAGGGTCAAAGCAATTCTCCAACGTGCATGCAGATGCATATTAGACAGTTGTGATTGAAATTTTGTTATTATTATGTTAAGAGTTTAGAAAGCTGATTCAAAACAGTTTTTAGCAATTAAACAATCATTGTTATGCCCATTAATCTTACACATGATGGAGGTAAAGTGAAAGTGTAGGCCTCTGTTCATTCATCTTTAAACGTGCAAGTTTCACTTTCCACTTTGATACAGTCATCTTCGTTTACACACTGTCACTCTGAAACCATCCAGTCATTATACCACTGGCTAACTGCAAGTTAGTGTCCAAGCTTGTAACTTAGCAACAACCCATGTTAAAGGACCACCAGGACGTAGCAGACCTACATAGCTGCCCATTACGCCTGTTTAAAAGTAAGACACTGTTGCTGGCTGGTGGGAAAAGAAAACAGTCCAAATACAACTGCATAGTCAAATACAAAAATACTTTGAGGTCAAAACCGTAGACAAAGCCTTTTCTAGGTCCAGATTTGGACCGTAGTCAGGGGATTGGGGTCCCTGGTATAATGGTTAATTAGTTCTTATTGAACAGGAAATGCTCCCATATAGATTACATGTGTTTCCGGAAAGCTGAACCTTATCGAGCATCTGTAACGGTAGCATGGCTTCATAGCCAATTGAAAAACTCATTTCTGTCAGAGACATGAAAAACATTTCATATTCAGTTGTACATTATGTATTTGCCTGATTTTCTTTTTGGATTTTTCTTTTTTTGTTTTGGTTGTAAATACTGTAAATAAAGGAAAAAAACAGTTTTCCTGTTTTTGTTCCAGGTAAGCGACTGGTGGGAAGAGTACATCTATTTGAGAGGCCGAGGTCCGATAATGGTCAACAGTAACTACTACGGCATGGTAACCAGCTATTTAATCTGTGTTGCTTCCTACAAAGATGTTATCAGCAAGAAAAAATGTTTGAAAACAATTGGAATTTGAGGGGAGGAATAATTCTACTTCCTGCTCACATAATAATTATTTCCTCATTCTGTTGTTTGAATATTCAAACTTGGATTCTGAGACATGCTTTCAACATGCATAAATGTCTTTATATGCATTTGCTGTCTTAAAGCTTCTCTCATTATATTGTGTGTGTGTGTGTGTATTCTATCCAGGACTTTTTGTATGTTACACCAACCTCAGTGCAGGCGGCCAGAGCTGGAAATACCATCACTGCCCTGCTGCTGTATCGCCGTAAAGTAAACAGGGAGGAGCTCACGCCGGTGAGACTTTTTACATTTCTGCACATCAGAGCTATGACTACAGACAAAAGCCAAGGTCATATTTATATCCGAGTTCCCAGAGGCTCAGCAGGTTTTCTTATAAAGGTGCAAGTTGTGCTATGTCAGGAAAAATGTTACGGAAGAAAAGCAACATCAAAGTTTTATTTCAGTTACAGATGGACAGGATTCCCTCTCTGTGTTTTTTGTGTATTTACGTGTGGATGTGTGTGTGTGTCTGTCCAGAGTCGTGTTCCAGGTACTGTCATACCTCTGTGTGCAGCTCAGTGTGAGAGGATGTTTAACACAACCCGCACACCAGGAGCCGAGACAGGTAATAAACACACAGACACTCATGGCCACACGCACTGCTGTTGCTGTTGTATCACTTTCTTGTTCTTCAAAAATCCCCCAACACAGAAAAATCCAAAGCGCCTTTAAAGTCCATTTAAGTGAGGGAGAAAATAACAAATCATAAAGCTTATCGTCTGTTTGGCTTTCAAGATGGTGGCCAGGTGACACACGATAAACCAATTATTTGCTGCTTGTTCAGATATGTCATTTCCCTTTTCATTTCTGAAATAAAACCATGTCCTGTGACCTTTGACTCGCTAAAATGGAACCCAGTGTAGGTTTCCGTTTGAGTCCATATTACCGAGGCATGTGCTACGGAGGTTAACGCCTCCGGTTTCAGTTCTGATAAAATTTTCAAGGACTAAGCTGGCTCTCTGACCCTTGGTGTTTGTGCGTTTTAATGTAAAATTGATAAAGTTGATATCAGATGACCAATCCTGGTTTTTATTTTGAGGTTGCTGGACCCCAAAACAACTAATGCAGCCCAAGCACTAAGGAAAACTGTCACTATAATATTCTCATCAAAATAAATGGTAAGAGGGAAAGGAGAATGGAGACCTTAACTTAAAACTGATGAAGAGGCATTACCATTACGTCTAGTAGATAACAGCACATATACATATTTTTTTAGGTGATTCAATAGTTCTAAGTGGTTCAGTCAACAGGAATAACCTTTAGGGGATGCCGTGTTTGCCTGCTGCCCTGCTCATGCTACACCCAATCTCTCCTCCTTGTGGTGGTTCAATGTGGAAGGAGTTTCCGGTTTGTTTTTCCGGCTAACCCTCATTGAGCCCCAGTGGCCGATGCTCCCAAACCACTGGAACCATCTCCCTGGAGGTGCCCTGTTTTCACTTTGTACAGGAAAGGTTGCTGTATTCCCCTGGCACTGCCCCATTGAGGTTTGGAACTTATTTCGACTTCCACTCCTGGAGAGGCTAACATGTATCTCTCTGTGGACACCAAATGGATTGTAAATTTACTGATGACCATTTCTAGTTGGTTCATTGCTGATATCGTATCATTTAAACAGCTAAATTTACACCAGAAAGAATAACATTCTTTTGACATACTGACACACTGTTTGTGTAAATATGTGTGAAGTAAGTAAACATATCATTTAAGATGTTCAATATAGTGGATTGTATATCCCCAATTTTACAATCTGAAAATAAGTACAAGACTAATTTCTTTCTATCCTGATAATTTAGTATTCTTTCCTTTCTCACTGCTGATAATGGCATCAGCGAATGCACTGTGGTGGGATTATTATCTAGCTAGGAAAATAAACGACAGATGAAAATAGGGTTGCTAAGACTAAGATGAACGAGTGATGACTGTGGGCTCACTCTCTCCCTCACAGATGTGCTACAGCACTGGCAGGACAGCGAGTTTGTGGCTGTGTACCACAGGGGGCGTTATTTCCGTTTGTGGGTTTACCAGGCAGGCCGGCTGCTCACTCCCAGAGAGATCGAATACCAGATCCAGAGGATCCTGGATGACCCTTCACCTCCGTTTCCTGGAGAGGAAAAACTTGGAGCGCTAACTGCTGGAGACAGGTAGCACCATAGCTGTATTTTTTTTGGTGTATTTTTACAGACATTCTTACTTAAGTATTTTTAACCAGAATAATCCAATGTTATTCTTGATGAATTATTACTTTAACTGATCAATCTGATGAACCAGTGGGCCTGTTTACCTTCTGTAACATCTGTTTTTAATCCATAAGAACCCAGCGTGACAGTGATATAACAACACTAAATTAAAATCACTATCGAATATTTCCATTGTAACCTTTAAAACATGACAGACCATTTATGAATGGTGGAGGTACTTGATTTTTGTTTTCTTTTTAGTAAGTATATTAACTTACTAATTCATTTAGTATATTTTTTATTTTGTGTTACACACATACACACACACACACACACACTGAGGCCATGGCATGGCTGGCCTCCAAGACTCAAACTTCTGTGAGATCTGTGAGAAGAGAGATGTTTTTGGCTGGTTCCTCTCTCCCACAACGGAAAAGTTTCCTCTGTGTTGTTTATTTTGATATGCACTTCTCTCTGTCTTTAACTGCACCTTTGCTTATAAATAAAAGGGATTTGGACATGCAAGATATTTACTTTCATTTGAGCAATGTCAAATTAAGCTATTATAGTATTTAATGTGTCATCTTACTTGTAAACTGACTTCTGTTCAGAACCGTGTGATCCATTTAAAGAGCTGAACAAGTCTGCGAGTGTACACTTTGTTTATGTTATTAAAATGTCAACCTTTAAGTATCTTTCTGTCTTTCCCAGGATTCCTTGGGCCCAAATAAGGAAGCAGTACTTCAGCTGTGGCCTCAACAAGCGATCGTTGGATATCATTGAGAGGGCTGCATTCTTTGTTACTTTGGATGATGAGGAGCAAGGCATGAGGGGTGGCGATCCTGCAGGAAACTTGGACCGCTATGCCAAATCCCTGCTCCATGGGAAATGTTATGATCGGTAAGCAACGTGGAATTTGTTTTAATTTGTCTAACGTGGCTATTTTTTTATTGAAATGTAATCAGAGGCATTGTTCTTCAAAAGCATCAGCTAGCACTGCAATAGTTGCTACATTTACATTGATTATAGGTACCTAAGCAGTGACCATTTGACAATTTGTAGTGTGGGATATGAGGCTTTTAGTAAACAGAACTGATATTTGAAATCACACAGCAGTGATTAGTCACCTCAAAGCAAAAGGGTTCTTGTTTGGAATTTATGCGTGGGTTCTTTCCCCCACAGTACCCCCACTCCCCACAATCCAAAAATTTGCATGTTTGATTATTTGGTGACTCTAAGTTGCCTGTAGGAGTGACTGTACATGGTTGGCTGTGTCATTCATCTCTGTGTGGGCCTGTGATGGGATGTTTACACTGTCTCTGACCCAATGACAGCTGAGTTATAGTGCCATATTGATGTTATGGAGCCTACCTATTCCAGAATTTTAATGATCAGTGCTGTACCTGTATATATCCTTAGTTGCCTAGTCGGCTCTCCTGGCATTGTTTTTTGTTATTATAAACTAACCTGAGTTGCCTCTTGTAAATTTGCTCATAGATAGCTTTACTTCTTGGTTCTTCATTGCAATTCTCTTTCATTTTTAAGGTGGTTTGACAAGTCTTTTTCCATTGTGATCTACAAGAATGGGAAGAACGGGCTGAATGCTGAACATTCCTGGGCAGATGCACCAACAGTGGCTCACTTGTGGGAGGTTTGTGTTTAATAGTATTTATTAGCAGTACTTTGTCAGAGGTTATTTTCACATGACATGGCTGTGTTTACAGAGATGCTGCTATCCACTCTTTAAAGAAAATAAATAAATAAAATAAAAAAACATAAAACTGTTAGGTGGATTTTTCATGTCAGTAGCAGAGTCTACTGTGCTCAAAAGTAGACGCTTGGCCGCATTACTTTTTTAATCATCATGATGGGGTCAACGTTTACAGCAAAAGATGATTTAACATACACTTAAGCTGACTTAAGTTAGGAAGTCAGTTCCTGGAGTGAATATTTCCGGACCAACTTATTTTAACTTGATTGGGAAAGGGGAAGTTTCTCCTTCGTGTGTTCTCTGACAGGAAATGTTGACAAATACAAATGACCAAGAACTCTTAAGAAGAGGTGAAGTG
This sequence comes from Menidia menidia, assembly GCA_907169785.1. NCBI lineage: Eukaryota > Metazoa > Chordata > Actinopteri > Atheriniformes > Atherinopsidae > Menidia > Menidia menidia. Next base: position 14,573,451 of record CAJRST010008890.1, on the reverse strand, counting down.
CCCTGGAAGTCAACAGTATCTGCATGATGACATCATAGGAAATCCCTCTGGCTCCTCTCCATTGAAAGAAAGCAAATGGAAGCACTCTATCTTCCACTAACAGCTATATCTGAATCACAGACTGATGTTAATCATATTTCGTCCATGGAAACTTATTAAATATCTCTAAATAGTCTGCCTGCTTCCTTTCATAGCTATTCTCCTGGTTGTGCTGCTTCCAGACATGCATTTTCATATAAAAACATTTAACCAATCACATTTCAGACATCCTTTGTCGCTAGGCAGGGTCAGAGTCAAAGATGTCTGCCTGGAGGCCTTCACAATCCGTTCTGCAGCCCCCCCCCCCCCACAGAAAATACATGTCGAGTACACTGTTGCTTCAACCAATCAGATTTTAGGTTGGTGATGCCGGGGCCTGCTCGAAGGCCCAGGAAATGTCACCGTTTCAACACCCACTGATTGGATAGTCAGATATCCAAAGCTAGCAAACAAACCAAAATATAGTTGTGTTGGTGTAATGGCAATTTTATGATTTGGTGGCGGATTTACTGTCAGGACCATTTTCAAAACGGACTTTTCAAGAAAATTAAGTGAGTAAAATGTTGTTTTTTTCCTAAATAATATCGCGAGTTTATGAGGATATTGTTGATGTATTTTTATTTTATTTTATTTATTTTTTTGGGGGGGGGGGTCGCAGCTGTAGCTGCAGGAGTAGAGGACTTGTGCACCCCTGATCTTTAGACTGTATTTTAGGCTTGTCCCGATCCGATATTTAGATCGTATCGGCCGGCATGAGAAACTGCCGATCCAGACTCCAGATCCATTTAAAAAAAAAAAAGTCCGATCCCACACGAGCATTATTATTAGCATTAGCATCTCCTAACCCACAGGTCTGTGCCCTAAACTTTAGTTGTTATAAGAGTAAATCCCTGTTCAACATGAGTCTGACAACTAAGTAAGAAGATAAATAATTTTCAACTTTAATACAAAAAGCTGGATCGGGACATCCCTACTGTATTTCTACATGATAAGATGATTTCTATAACCATAAAATAGTTATTGAGGGGTGACTTGATTCAGACGGAGCACTACTGAAGGCCTAGGTGTGAAATGCACGGTCCGCCACTGATATACATATATATATATATATATATATATATATATATATATATGCTTTTATGCACAAACATTACATGCAAATGAGATCATAAGTGAGGATGCTCACCTTTAGTAGCTATTCAAACCCCTTTGTGTCAACGTTTTTGCATGTTATTAGGCCAAAATCACCTGGGTATGTAAACTTTTGATCAGGATAATTTGAATGTTTCTTGTTGTCATTATGATTGTAAAATAGAAAACACAGTTGTTTAGGAAAAAATGACTTGACCCAATTACTAACCTCGAGTGAACAAAACCGTTTGAGTTATCATTCACATTCTCTGTAAAACGGCAAAGAAAGCAAAAATTCTGCTGGAATATGTGAATTTATGAGCACAGCTGTATATGCATCTAGGCAGAAATCTACATATGTATTCAGTCTGAGAAGCCGACATGCATTTTGAGCCGTGATGCAATATTATGGAAAAATGAAACCCAAGATTTTAAAAGGAGACCGTTAGCAAAATCATGGAAGGATTTTAAAACCAGATGTGATTGGTCAAATTAATTTCGGATTTTAAACCCAGATGTGATTGCTCAAATGATTTTTTCTGAAATGCAATATTTAGAAATTATTTATTTATTTATGTCCTTATTTTTTTCTATATTACAGCACTTGTTTGATTGGGAGATATAAAAAAAAAAGCCCTTTCCAGCATTTATTAAAAATGAAAGAAAAGCTTAAAAGCATTTGTTTTTTCAGTCTGTGTGAACTCCTGTAGGCTATGTTGCTATTCTACCTTTTACATGAAATAACACATTATGTGAGTTGTATTCTAAAATACACTAAACACTGACTACTCAATGAGCTTTGACATAAAGAAAAAGTATAATATTTTTTCCCATCTGTTGATAATTCTGTTGTAGCAGCATGTCACTTGCTATTTGTCGATTTTGTATTTATGTATTATTCATTTTTCGACTGACAGTACAAATTGTGTAGACAGCACCTCTAAATTTCCCTGTGCCTTTTTGGTGTTGACTCATGTTTTATGATCCACAGCAGTGATATAAAATAGTTGTAGAAATTGAATTTACTCTATGCATTATAATGTGGATGGTTCTGTTTTTCCAGTACACTTTAGCAACAGATGCCTTCCAGCTGGGCTACACTGAGGATGGTCACTGCAAGGGTGAGGTAGAGAGCTCACTGCTTCCCCCTCAGAGACTTGTGTGGGACATTCCATCAGAGGTATGAACACCATGTATTAATACACTTGGGTATTTTTGTTACCCTTTAAGGACCTTTTCATATTTATTTATTTTTACTAAATAGGGACCAGTTTGGGCAAAGGTTTGTTATTAAAAGGGCAAAAGTCCATGTCTGTGTTCAAACTTTCCCAGCTCAGCATCTGAATACAGAAAAATGTCATAATTGGGACACACGCTCACAACTCTGGGTCACATGCCCAATCATGTTTAGGCAAGACACTGAACCAGCAGTGATCAATCAGCGAATTAATGTGTGTGCGTGTATAGAAAGCTCTTCTAGCTGTTAGAGACAGAATTGCATTAGTGCTTACGCAAACTGCTTGGTTGTTAAATGGGTAAGTTTACATCACAGATGAAGAGATAGTAAGGAAAAGGAAAGAGGTGAAGGAAATATCCTGGGTACTGGGTGCTATCAAAAATCTAAATGGGCAATCTTGCCAACTTTAATGCAGCTGATTAACATTAAATACCAACATAGATCCTCAGGCCCTCTGGGAGCAGCAGTTTCAAAAAAGCTTTATTTGCAAAATAATATTTCTTTTTTAAACTGTTGTTCTTTGGCACAGTGCTCTATCATGTTTCAAAAAGCATGGTTCTTCATCTCCTCTTTTCATGTTGGGACAATTTTTAGCCAACTCCCTGGATGAGCAGCTTTTACTGCACACAAATGGTACCAGGATATTTTTACTTTTTCCTGATGGTAGCTCTCACCTTCTCTTCTCTGGATAGTTGAAGTGGTATCCTTAGAGGAAATAACTTTACATCATCCTGTCAATTGTTAACTTTTTTTTAATTAAAAGGAAGTAGTAATGAATGGCAAAACCCAATTTGAACACGTGTGAGATTACTTTCCCGGTCTGAACTTAAAGGTGTATCAAAAGATCCGCTGTAAAACTGAGCATGTGTGTATTCATGCATTCATAAATGTAAGATGCATCAAAACAATACATTGCAAAGGCTTTAACCACACTCAAAATATCCCCTAAGAAGATATTCCCCTATTTGTATGAAATTAGATTTTACGGGCGATTCAATTTCACCATTAGCCTAACAGGCATGTCTTTGGATTGTGGGTGGAAACTGGAGAGAGTGTATGCCCACAAATTCGGATAAGATAAATGGGGAAAACAAGGCCCACCAAAAGTTTGTGACTCATCTGTTTAATGGATGTCAATCAGTGTGTGGGACAATTGTGATTGTGACCATGTGATTTCACATGAGGAAATTCCCCTTGAAGCCCCCTATATGTAAGGCTGATGCAAAACTCTGGAGAATAAAATGGGAAAACCAAAATAGATTCTAGCGCCACCTTCTCTTTCCCCCTACAGAAGTGAAAGTAAAATGCAGAATTCGAAGCAGACACACATAGCAGACATCTGCAAAGTGAATTAAATGACAGTGTATTTCAAAATGAGCAATTAGTGTGCTTTTAGAAAATATTTGCCTTTTTAAGAAGGGCCAAATACCAAAGCGTCTTGTCTCATTACACTTTACTCCTTTTGGCACTTAGTTGGCTCCACAATCAGGAAAAGTCTTAGCCTAATACTTTCCAGATTGTGTTAGGCTCTGAAACCTAGATTAAATCTGTCGAAGTCACAACAGCTATGTTTGTTATCTCTTTCTGTATTTAGACAGTGGGCTGCGGCTAGATAACAATAGGTTTCCTTCCAGCACAGTTTAACTGAATCTCCCATTTCCATTTCATGTTAGCTTTTTAAAACTAGATTTACTATGCATGTCTTTTCAGTACCTTACCTTCAAATGTTTTTTACTCAAAAAGTATTGAGTCAAGCTGTCTCTGGAATATGAGGGTGAATGTTTGCAGTTACAGTATGTACTTTCAAGATCACATGCTTGTTAGTGAGTCTGTGCATGATGGGAAAATGGATACAGATGCAAGTTTTTCCATCCCACTATGGTGGACTACTCTTCACTGGCATTTTCTGTCTAATTTTTCTGTCAGCACAAATGGGAGGTCTATTAAAATCTAACATCCAGATAATTTTTCTGTAAGAGTTTCACTTATATTTCCCTACTAAAGTCCAACTTATTTAATCCTTTCGACTTCTGCACTGAGCAAAAAGTACGTTTTTTTTTCTTCTTTCTTGCTTTTTTCTTTTCTTGTCTTTATTTGATTATTTTTTTCTTTTCTTTTTTTTCTTCCTTTCTTTTCTTTTTGGCACAGTGCTCCATCATGTCCCTGGAGCAATAATAAACTTAAATCAGCACTTCCGGTTGTTTTTCTGGATGCCTGAAGTGAAAAGTTGTGGTTATTGTAGAAATTTTGAGTTTGCAATATTATTGCACGTACTTCATTGTAGCAAGATGGCTCTAAACCAGATTATAGAGATAGTCGGTAAAAACATGCAGTCCCAAACAGTTGAGCGGGCGGCATTCTTGTCACAGCATATTATAGAGAAATGGCTGATAATTGAAAGTTGCCACTCCATTTGTGAGCCTTTCAGTGCTGATAAGATATTTGGCAGCTGCTGGTGATGCTTTCTCCATCCAACAGCTTATTTTTACTAAAATGACACATTCAATAGGAAAACACTACAGTGCCCTCCACAATTATTGCCCCCCCTGTTAAGATGTGGTCGAGGACTCCAAAAATTCACCTTTTTTTAAAAACAACATAGAACCCAAATGCAAAAAAAGAGAAAATTCCAACCTTTTATTTAAGTACACCACTTTGGTGGTAAAAATAAAATCACACATTTAGAAAAATAAAAAACATGAAATCATGTGCACCCTGATGTTAATACTTTGAACAACCCCCTTTTGCAAACAAGACAGCACTAAGTCTCCTCCTATAACATTTCACAAGATTGGAGAACAGAGAGAGAGAGGTCTTTGAACATTTTTCTCTGCACAATTTTTCTAGATCATCCAGTGTCCTGGGACCTCTTTCATGTACTCTCCTCTTTAGCTCGCCCCACAGGTTTTCAATTGGGTTGAGGTCTGGGGACTAAGATGGGCTTGGGAGGACCTTGAGTTTGTGACAGCTGAACCATTTTTGTGTAGATTTAACCTCATGTTTTGGATCATTATTCCGCCGGGTAGACCCAATGACGGCCCATCTTCAGCTTTCTGGCAGAGTCCATCGGGCTTTTATTTAAAATGTCCTGTTATTTCAAAGCGGTCATAATGCCATGCACCCTAACAAGGTTCCCAGGGCCTTTGGAAGAAAAACAGGCTCACAGCATCACAGATCCTCCACCATACTTTACCGTGGGCTTGAGGTGCTTTTCGACATCCTCTTTTGTTTTACGCCAGACCTACTTAGAGTGTTAGTTGCCAAAAAGCTCAATCTTGGTCTCATTTGACCAAAGCACACCATCCCAGTTGAAGTCCCAGTGTTGCTTAGCAAATTCCAGACATTCACGTTTGTGTTAGTGAGAAAAAACCCTTTTTCTTGCATGCCTCCCAAACAGCTTGTTGGCATGTAGAGAGCATCTGATGGTTTGGGAGAATTTGTGACCCCAAGATTCCACTCTTTGATGCAATTCTGTTACAGCGAGCTTAGGACTTGTTTTTACTACTCTTACCATCCAACTCACTGTGCGTTGTGGCAAGATAAACTTGGGACCTCTTCCAGCCTTGTTTGTCACTGTTCCAGTTGTTTTAAACTTCTTAATGATTCCTCTGACTGTACATACGTGGGCAAGTTAAGGCAAGTGGCTATTTTCTCTGTAGCCATTGCCTGACTTATGAAGGTCGACACACATCTGCCTTACTTAAATGGTATATTCTCTTGTCTTTGCCATGTTGACAAATGGGTAAGAGAATTAGGCCTCTGTGTCACGTCATATTTATTCTCCAGGGAAACAGGAAGTCATGACTTATTAACTAAAAGTTCCTATATACCATGACCAACTTTAGCAACTACAGAAAAATAAATTTAAAGGAAATTAATCACATTTTTCAGTGGAATTCTTATTTTTGTTTTATTTATTTACTTATTTATTTATTTTTTGCTCTTACTGTTTTTTTTTATTTTTTATTATTATCTTTGAGTTTGTCTTGTGTTGTGGTGATGATTGTGTTTTATGATCTGCTCAAATGACCTGTACAGCGCTTTGATTTTAGCTTTGGCTGACTGAAAGCGCTTTATAAATAAAGTTGAGTTGAGTTGAGTTGGAATTGTTAGGGATGCTAATAAATGTGGAACACATGATTTCACGCTTTTTATTTTCTACATTTATGATTTTATTTTTTACAACAAATGTAATGTACTTGAATAAAAGGTTGGATTTTTCTTGTTTTAATTTAATTTGGGTTCTGTTAAAAAAAAAAAGGACAATTTTTGGAAGTCCTCAATTACATCCTAAACAGGGGTGCCAATAATTCTGGAGGGCACTGTAAGTTTTTTATGTGTAAAAGCACTTTGTTACTGTTTGAAAGGCACTTTATAAATAAATTGAATTGAAATTGACGAACACAATACACAATAAGTAGGAAGACTATTGTTCTCTTGCCCTAGCATGTTGTCTCGATCAGAATTTTCATTTGCCTCCTATTTGTTTTCAGATACACACAAATATATATTTATTTATGTGCGTGTGTTAGGTCCAGGCCCAGGTCTGCAGCTCCCTTGCTGTCGCCCAGGCACTTGCTGATGACGTGGACTGCCACGTTTTCCCCTTCAGAGACTTCGGGAAGGGGCGGATTAAGAAGTGTCGAATCAGCCCAGACGCATTCATCCAGATCAGCTTGCAGCTGGCGTACTACAGGGTAATGGTTCCCAAAAGTCCGCTACAATTTGTTCAGTCCCATTACTCTTTCTGAGCACTCGGCCCAGCCTTTGTCCAACAACAGCGGCATGATTTTTCAACCAACATTTATTTCACAATACTCATAAATTTGAATGACCAAATTCAATAGAATCACACTTTAACATACCAAGTTTATAAATTCCATCTCGGATCATATTGTGTTCATGGCAAATATCATTTAAAAACAACAGCCCATAAAGATGACAATTGATTATATTTATATAAAGCAGTGTTGAGTCTTGCTACATCAAACCTAAAATCTAATCATTCTGTCTATATGCTTGATGTCATTCTCATTCTACTTTTTAAACATTTATGTAGCCACAGCTAGACCTGGAGTATAAGAGCAAAGTGCTCTGATGGGAAATTTATTCAACTGCAACATCTTTAAGATATGTTTATGTTTATGCATTTGGCAGACGCTTTTATCCAAAGCGACTTACAGAGTAGACACAATATTACATTTCTCATCACTATGACAATAAGATATATAGAGGAGAAACACTGATCAGAGTCAGTGGTGACAGCAAGAGATAGAGGTAGAGGGACTACAGAAGGAGCTGTGGGGGGGTAGAGGTACGGGTTAGGGTTAGGATAGGAGATACTCTTTGAAGAGGTGGGTCTTCAAGAGTTTCTTGAAGACAGACAGGGACTCTGCTGTTGTGGTGCTTGGTAGGTCATTCCACCATCTTGGAACGACACATGCAAACAGTCTGGATTGTCTTAAGCGTGGTGAAGGCACTGCTAGACGTCAATCCATTGATGACCGGAGTGATCGAGTTGTGACATAAGCCTTTGCAAGGGGATTCAAGTAGATGGGAGCCGTACCCTTAAGCACTTTGTAGGCTAGCATCAGGGACTTGAATTTGATACGGGCAGCCAGAGGTAACCAGTGGAGTTCAATGAACAGAGGGGTGACGTGAGATTTTTTGGGCTGATTGAAGACCAGACGCGCCGCCGCGTTCTGGATCATTTGTAAAGGTTTTACTGTACAGGCTGGGAGACCAGTCAGGAGTGCGTTGCAATAGTCTAGGCGGGAGATGACCATAGACTGCACCAGGAGCTGGGTAGCATGTTGTGTTAGGTACGGCCGGATCTTTCTTATGTTTAGTAATGCGAAGCGACAGGATCGAGAAACAGAGGCAACATGATCTTTAAAGGTCAGCTGGTCATCAATCATAACACCCAAGTTTCTTGCTGCCTTTGATGGAGTCAGAGAGAGGGATTCAGTTTGGATGTGAATATTGTGGTGAATAGTTGGTTTGGCTGGAAAGACAAGCAGTTCAGTTTTTGAGAGACTCAGCTGGAGGTGGTGGGCTTTCATCCATTTTGATATGTCAGAGAGACAGTCTGAGATGCGTGCTGAGACCGAGTGGTCATCAGGTGGGAATGACAGATAGAGCTGTGTATCATCAGCATAGCAGTGGTAGGAGAAACCATGTGATTGAATGATCTGGGCCAAAGAAGTGGTATATATAGCAAAGAGAAGAGGTCCAAGTACTGAACCTTAAGGAACCCCTGTGGCGAGGTGGTGCGCTGCAGAAGTGTGACCAAGCCAGGATACTTTAAATGATCGACCAGTGAGGTACGATTCAAACCAGGAGTGTGCTCTCCCTGTGATGCCCATACTCGAGAGTATAGACAGAAGGATGTCATGATTGACTGTGTCAAATGCGGCTGATAAGTCAAGAAGGATAAGTACTGAGGACTTGGCATTTGCTCTTGCCTCTTTTAGGGCTTCTGTCACAGACAACAGAGCCGTTTCAGTGGAGTGGCCACTTTTAAACCCAGATTGATAACTGAGTATCATCAGCCTAACAGTGGAAATGTATGCCATGCTGTCACATAATGTTAATCAATGGAAGGGTCTATAAACCAAAAAGAATGTGTAGAAGCAATGAACCCTGATGAACTGAAAGACTTCTCTTACTAATTAAGGAAGATTCTTCATATACATTTACAAACTGGAATCTTTCAGATAAATAGGACTGAAAGCAAGCTAATGCAGTCCCTTTATTTCTAATAATGTGTTTGAATTTCTGTTATTGAATGCTGTGATCTATTCTGTTTCTTTGCTAAACCTGTCGTTGATGCCATCCAACCTCAGCTAAGTGGAGGACCATGGACAAATGGCTCTGCTTGTCTTATTGCCAAATGAGCATGTTTGCATTTTTCTCTTCCCATCACCCCCCCCCCCCCCCAATAAAACTTAATATCCACTTCCTCCTGGTTCTGTTATTTCCAGGATCGTGGCGGTTTCTGTCTGACTTATGAGGCATCAATGACCCGTCTGTTTCGGGAGGGCCGAACTGAGACTGTGAGGTCCTGCTCCAGCGAGAGCTCCGCCTTCGTCAAGGCCCTAGAGGACGGAGAGGTAACGCTGCGTTTTGAATAAGGTTCACCCGAGCTTCTCAATTTGTTGGGTAGTTTGTACATTGTAGACTCCTCCAAAATCTCTATGTCCTAACTTGTTCTAAATGTAAAGTTTGTAGATGACTTATTTTATTGTAGGGATTTAATCAATATTTGATGTGGTTGGACAGACAGAGGAGCAGTGCAGGCGCCTCTTCCGACTGGCCTCGGAGAAGCACCAGAACCTTTATCGAATGGCCATGACCGGAGCTGGAATAGACCGACACCTCTTCTGTCTCTATGTAGTCTCCAAGTACCTGGGGGTGGAGTCTCCTTTCCTCAAAGAGGTAAGTTTTCAGCAGTGGTGGAGAAAGTACTCATACAATGTACTTAAGTAAAAGTATAAATACACAGACAAAAATTTACTCAAGTAAAAGTCAAAGTACCACATTATTATTTTACTTATGTAAAAGTAAGAAAGTACAAGCTTTTAAAACTACTTAAGTATTAAAAGTAAAAGTACTTGCCAACCATAATACCTAACGGCTTATATAATGTCATTAAGTGTACCTATCGTATTTAGTTTTAATAAATCAGTAATGTTCCGTTTTAATGAGCAATGCTGCAGATAAAGCATGTTTTTATTGTGTTTACCCCCTGTGACAGTTTAGATTTAGATATTTTATTCTATGCATCAGTATTCCAGGGATGACCTTCTAATTTATTGAATATGACTGTAACTGTTACATGGAGATTATTTTAATTGCGCTAACATTTATTTAATAACCAGGACGTGAAGGAGTTTAGCGTCAACTTAGATGTAACATTCATGGTGGGAGACGTGATCACGACTGCAGTAATCACTGTTACTTGCAAGTTCATGCTAGCTTATAAAAATATACAGTAATCGTATTTATTTACTGCAGTCGAGTTCAACAAAAAGCTTGCTAAGATTACATAAAACTTTTTTAAATAAGGCCATGGGTGGGGCAGGTGTTCTGGAGGATGACTATCCTTGGACTCCATTCTGGGAGTTAATGATTCGGCAGGTCCTGCGTACTGTGCTGCTCTTGGGGAGGGCCTAATGGTTATTTCCCGCTTTGGATTGGTTCAGCGGACTGATTCTGCTCTCGCCATTGGATACTTTCAAACTAACGAACAAATAAAAAAAAAACGAAATGCGTCTTGGATGTAACGAAACGCTGTATAGAAATGTAGTGAACTAGAAAGAACAGATACTTACTGTTAAATGTAGTGGAGTAAAAGTAGAAAGTATCCATTATTAAATCTACTTAAGTAAAGTACAGATACACGGAAATTGTACTTAACGAAGTACTTGTACTTCGTTACTTCCCACCACTGGTTTTCAGTTCCTTTCTCACCAGGTGCCACACAGCTTGTGGACTGCTTTCTACTCCCTTGAGTAAAAACATTTCAGCTTGGAGCTGAATTCTAATTCTAAGTCTACTTTCATACCGGTGGTCAAACTGAGAGCTTAAAGAAAGCAGAGCTTTGCACAGCTTTGATTGTGTTATCGGTTTTCTTATTTTTGTTGAAACAACATCTTTATACAGTCCTACTCTTTCACCATTCATAATGACATTTATGTCATACTATTGATAATGTAATATTAAAAAAAGAACATTTAAATAAACGCGTAACTCATTCTAAACCTAGGTCAGACCACCAGTGGCAATTACGAATAAACTGCTAAAAAGGAGAGAAAAGAGTACTAAATGAATAGTGATACTTCTAACAGAGCTGAAGATGAACAGGATCATAAATCTTATCTGTCTTATTAGTTTTTTCTTTAACTTTCTTCTTCATTGGGATTTTTTTTGTTTTTGTTTGTAATGCCAAAGTTTGAAAGTCCACTTTTACAAAAACTCATCTGCACCGAGGCTGAAGCTGTACAAACTATGTTGGCTTTAATATTGTCACCTTTTTTTTTCCTCTTCTCTTTTCTCTCCAGGTTCTGTCTGAGCCATGGCGCCTCTCCACCAGTCAGACCCCAGTTCAGCAGATGGAGCTGTTTGATTTGAAGAACAATCCAGAGTTCATATCACTCGGTGGTGGCTTTGGACCTGTAAGTAGCGCTGCCAATTTATTTGACTTAATAAAGGGCTGTAGGGGCTCCAACACTAATCTGATTATGTCTGACCTGTCAGGTGGCGGATGACGGTTATGGAGTTTCGTACATCATTGTGGGCGAAGATATGATTAACTTCCATGTGTCCTCCAAATACTCCTGCAGTGAGACTGTAAGTACAACAATTCTTCCTGTTTAAAGAGAAATTTGGTGGAGATTATACAACCACTCATCCATCCTACTGCTTGAAAAAACTGAGCTCTTTCCAACTCTGCATGCCAAGCTGCACTACTTGTTTGACTGGAACATGAGTGAATTTGGTCTCTGTTATGGATGTTTTCCTACATAAACGGGTAGCATGACCAATTTTGCCCAAGCGCTGGTAGCCTTTGGCCCAAAAACAAACATGGCTCTATAAAGTTTAGAGGTATTTTATATACAGTTGTTGTAAAATGTTTTAGGAAGTTTAAACATTTTTTAAATCAAATACTACATTCTCAAAACCATTGACCATAAATAGCAGAAAATTCATTACAGCATAGTCCTTTTTTACACCAAAACTCAACCCTTTTTCTTTCTTTCTGTCTTCTTAAGCCCTCACACTTCAAAATATATTCAAAGAAATATAAAAATGTAGAAAAACAGTTTTATAAGAATGTACACTATGCATGATAAGTGCACAATAAGGGGATATTGTTAACTAGAAAATTTCTAAAGAAATTTTGAAGGGGGCCACCTACTGCCCATTCCTGGAACCTGGGCTGGCTTTATGGGGCCCTCAAAAGCGGCCTGGGAGCCTCTGGAGAGATCACAGGACTGACATTTGGCCTGAAGGAGAGAAACAGAGCACGGCCATTGGGCGACACAGAGCTGGAGGGACCTGGCTGAGCTCTTGGGCCCGCTGACCGAATGCACTTGAGGAGAAGCAGATCAGGGGTCACAAAAGCTGAAAGCTGAGAAATAGATATACATAACGTTGTATAACATCCCTGGGGTGACCAAAATGGGGAGACGCAGCAGATCTTGTTTGGTTTGGACATGGGGAGACCACAGCTGAGCTGAAAAAAAAGACATTTTAGATTGAGCAATGGCTCTCTGGTAATAAAGTCCTTATAACGTGGCCATGTTATGTGCTTTGGACAGAGGGACACCAGGGTCCATCAGAAAAAAAAGACGTTTTAAATTGCACAATGCATTTTGGAGTTTTGTCAATGAATGATCTTGCCCATAACACGATAATATTTAGCTTGCACGGGACGTCCAAAGATAAATAAGACACACAACTACGTCCCCGAAAATCAGTTGGTTAAAGATATATCTTCTAAAATATAACCTCTGTATATTAAAAAATAAATAAAATAAAGTAATTTTGGATGGAAGTCGATCTTACGCCACCAAGTCTAATAGAACAAACGATAGCATTGTAAACAAGCAGTGACGAAGCTTCTTGATAACGTACAAAAACGCGATTTACATTTAAAAATAATGACAGTACATCCACGCTTTCAACAGTTAATAGTCAGTCAACAACGGAAACAATGTTCTCAGAAGCCGTTTGCTCATTAAAAAAATGTTCTGGACTTCGTCAGCCTGTTAATTATCATTATCAGAACCTGTTTGCTAGTTAGATCACTTGTTGGGGACCAGAACCAGATACTGATTAAAGCACTGGAAGCGGTCCAGCACCACTTAACATGTACAGGACTTCCTGGTTTGAGGAGGAAGCATTCTGGGTAGCGGAGCTCTAGCTCAGCTGTGGTTCAGCTGTGGAGCTGAGTCACGTGTTTTCTGTGAATCATGTTCTGCTGCTTGAAATGGTATATCATGTCATCAGTGTGTGAGGGTCAAAATGATTAGTTTAAACTTTTAGGCAATTTAATTCTGGTTATAACACACAGAACGCATAGTACAGCAAGATCAACATGTTTTTGCATTTATGTTTATGCATTTACGCATCAGGCTCAGATGAGCTGTTGTAGTATCGGTTTCCATTTTAAAGTGAACATAATCTCGGACTTGCTAGCTCTTGTCTAATCGCAGAAGTCCAATTATTCATAAATGCCTTTATAATGACTTTATAGTTTCACCCTGAAGAACAGTGGTTCCCACGGTGAAAAAAAGAAAAGACCGTTTTTTTCACCAACAGTGTTTTACACCCTTTCATTAAGGTGACTCAGATCCCCTCCACGTCTCCTGTGAAGAGGGTGTGTAAATGGCTACTACCTGCAGCCTTGCACTTGTCTGCAGCTTTTTTCATCACGGCTTTCAGCAGCCATCCTTTCCATGTACAGTATATATGGGTGTTATCTCCCTGTTCTTGAGATTCCAATCACATGCACATACTTGTAGAAACACTGAACACTTCTATCAAACCAGAAACAAATATAAAAAAAGACACAGAATTGTGTTGTAAGTGATGCAGAAAAGAAAAGTTGCATGAAGTGTGATATGCCCGCTCAGACTAAGTTCACTAAAAAAAAAAATTAATATATGTAACCAATTTTACATATTTATAAGGATTATTTTCATTAGCAGCATGGTAGGCATGTCAACATCCCAGATTCAAATTAAACTCTGTTGCTCAATGTGTATTCTTTACTCACTAACAATCCAAACTGTGTGGATCACATTGAGGAAATTTTTGAATAAATGGTTTAGTTAAAAATCTACACCTCTACATCCACCTCTCAGAGATTGCAAAGCCATGTTGTCCCAGGGCTGAAGCTTTCTTTCTCCCTCTAAATACCTGAAGATCAAGATCTATAGCCTTTTGTTTTTCTTTTTTTTTCGCCAGCCTTTTACTGAGTGCATTCAACATACATCAGTTTACACTATAGCTCCAGTAGAGCTTTATAAAGGATTTCCTATTCATTTACAAGGTGAAGGGTGGATCCAGGAATGTTGTTTTGCTACATTTTGGAAAGAGGGACACCAACAGACCTTGGTGTAGGTGTAACTTATTAATGCAGTTTTCTTTGCTAACGCTGCAAAATCAAACAAGGGCTTGCCATTTCAGCAATCCCACCCCGACCAGCAAAGTCTTTAGGTATTTTTTGGTCACTCGGATAATTTAGTTCCTTATTCTTTAGATGTGAGTATCATGTTTACAGGAAACGTATTGTTTAGGCTAGGCTTTTCGTGTTCTCTCTATTTGCGAAGTTCTTCTTTAAATTTGTGATTATGGTTTTGTTCTTATGCTCAATTCCCACTGTTTGTCTTTTCATCTCTGTCTCCAATGAGCAGTCTTATCTTGCTTAAAAAGTTACTTAAAAGAAAAACTTGCATATCCAGTTCCCCACTTTTTGAGGTTCCCTTTCAACCTTCACTATTGATTATTTTCATAAAACTGACATTTCTTTTGTCATGATTGTTCACAAATTCCTACTTTTTATTGTCAGGCAGGTCATTTGACCCTGATTCAAATGGTGGATTTGGGTTATTTTGTCCTCCTGCTGTTGTTCCCAATTAGGCCGTGGGCCAAAATCTGTGAGACGTCTTCTTAAGCAATTCCGTTTGAACGTTTAGGGGGCAACTTTCTTTCACTTGGATAAATTGATAGAGACTACAGTGATCTTATAACGCCAATGTTCCCACCCTTTCACTTGCACATTAATTAGTTATAGTCGATTAAAAATATAATTTGTTCCGCCGTAATCTAAGAAATCGCGAGAAATCGAGTTTTGCTTATCAGCCAATCAGATGCATGAATCTCAGCGCGAGAGCTCGGTCATTTAAATATGGCAGCGCCCGTGAAATGTTTTTTGCACTTTTTTCAAGACGAAGAACGTCCAGTTATTTCACTTTCTGGTGCCAGTTGGTGGCGATTTATTGAAAGTTGCAAGTCCTTTATAGACCTGGACGGCAGGGAGAAAGAAATAGCCGAGACTTTTTCTCAGTACACAATTGAGTCGCCAGACCCGCTGAGCTGGGGTACCATAGGAAGTGCTACTCAAAGTACACAGACAAAAAAATTAGGAGAGCACTGTTGTGGAAATTCTGAAGCAAAAGTCTGAGTCTGTTTAAGAGAGTGAAAATAGAAAATTTATTAGATTAATTTATTAATTTATTACATTTATTTGTTATTTTTTGAGAGTACTATCTATTTTAAGACAGGGACTGGCAACAAAACTCGTATTGTAAATATTTCTCATCTAGCCAGTCTTCATGGTCCAAGGAAAGGTCTAGCTTTTGTTGGTCTCTATGTTTTTACTGGATCTGACACTTTTAGTGCCTTTTAAAGGGAAAGGAAAAGATAAACCCTTAAGGCTGATGCTTGAATCAGAGCCAGCTGTTAATTGCTTTCAAATTCTTGGGAAAAATTGGGATGTTGATGATGAATTGTTCCTTCAGCTTGAAGAATTTGTCTGTCACTTGTATGGACAGATAAACCAGGTTAATGATGCCAGGTTTAAAATGTTCTCTTCTCTGTAAATCAGATAAATCTTTTCCACCACATGAGGATTGTCTTTGACAACATTCTAAGCGAGCTGCATACCAGCTAGAAATTTATAGAATGTGTTTCGACCAGTTTATTAACACCCCTAACCCAGACGGCCATGGCCTGTCCTTTGAAGATGGAGTGCTCTCCTATTGTTGGATGGTAAATCCCATAGCTCCATCTGATGTCACGATGGCCATATCTGGCAAGACAAATGCATGTGCTACACAAATCTGTCCATGAAAAAGGGGTAATGCCACGTAGTGACCTCTGCCAATGTGTTTACTGTGCAAACTGTCCTGTTATGATTGAAAACGAGAATGATGTGAAATGGATATATTCAGATGACTGGATGGTTAAGATAATGTTTTTCATATATGTTGTAAGTTTTTGATGAAAATATAAAAAAATAAATATGAAAGGTCTGGATTTAAATATGATGTAAATATGATATGTTTGGATTTAAATGGTATGATGTCGCAAGGGAAGGTTAAGATCGAAATAGTATAACTGTAAATATGAGAGGTTCATATTTTTATATTGTATGTAGATATCGATCGCTAGTTAGTTTTTATTGACAGTGAAAATTATATATTATTCCATTTTTTATAGCAAGGTTTACTTGTGAT
The DNA here is from genome assembly GCA_907169785.1 of Menidia menidia. Lineage (NCBI taxonomy): Eukaryota > Metazoa > Chordata > Actinopteri > Atheriniformes > Atherinopsidae > Menidia > Menidia menidia. Next base: position 14,556,798 of record CAJRST010008890.1, on the reverse strand, counting down.
AGTAAGGCTTTATTCAACTAAATTATGTTGTTTTGATTATTTTTTAGACTGAAAGTACCCTACATTGTTTTTGTCATTAAGTTAATAAATGCAATATGAAGGAAAGTGAAGTGTCAGTTTTTCAATAATTAAATCAGTAAGAAATTATTTGGACAAAAAACAAGGTTTTTGCATATTAAATAATTGTCCTTTGTCCTTTGGCTGTATAAAGTGGAAAATATGTAATAGTTCAGGTTCAGTGGCTCTGTGGCAGCGAAAATCTAAACTAAAGGTCAAAATTGCACTTCCGTGTTGACTTCATCGGTTTTTGCATAAAAAAACCTTTTCTAATGATCAATCTTAATGATTTTAAAGTATTTTGGTAAAGATTACTTGGTTAAAACCAAAAATATGGAGATTTTCTTATTTTTAACCACCTATAGGCCAGATGTGGAACTACCGAAATTTGAATTGGCTGTAATTAATTAATTAATGAAAACGTGGAAACATTGGCTTTTTGAGATCACTGAAGTCCAAAGTATCTAATCAAACTGGAGGAAAGTTGCCCCCAAAAAGTTCAAACGAAAAGTCATCGTACAGATTCTGGCCCACGGCCTAAATACGATTTAGTGCTAGATGGAGTAATTCTGTTCTTTCATATATTTACCCTGGCCTTCGTCAGGAACAGTTTAAAGTCTACTACTGTTTTCTTTTCTTCCTCCAGATTTGGTTTGGCTTAACTGCCTGTTTCCTATGTCTGTTCTTCCTTTTTTTACTCTCTATTCTCATTAATTAAATAACAGATTTTTTTTTTTCTTTCTTGAATTCTTAGGACTCTCACAGATTCGGAGCTCAGATAACTAAAGCTCTTCAAGACATTATGACTCTCCTCTCAGCTGACACCAAACGCTCTTCCTCCTCCAAAAGCGTTGCGCAGCCGCAGGCCAAGAAGCTCCTCTGATGAGAGCCAGATCAAATCACAACACAGTCCAGACCTCTGTTTCACACTGTCAGTAACACTTACACTTATAACTTTTAGTAAGTCAAAAACACAAAATGTCCTTTTTAACCCTGCTTGCTGAATGGGGAATTTTTTAACAAATATCAGGCAAAGGTCACTTCCTTAGAGGCACAGGAAGGGGCCAATCAAGCAGGATTAACAGCTCACTGACAGAGTTTAAATATATTAAATGCTTTATCTTGTTGTTTCAGAGTTCTCATAGAGGATTGCACAGCCTGAACTAGAAGATAGGTTGTTATTACAGTGTTTGTATTCTGGGAGAATGTTTAAGTAAACGGCATAAACTCCAGTGAAAAGTAAACCTGACCTGTTAAAGCTGCTTTTCAAATACATAATTTGATTTAAGTTAAGAATTTCAGCTCTTAGTTTTCCTCCAAACCTCAACATAAATCACAGCAGTGTTTCCCAACCCTAGTCCTCAAGCCACACTGCCCTTTTATGTTTTTCATGTTTCCCTGCTCCAGCGTACCTGGTTCTAATGAATGGGACTTTAGCAGCTTTCTGCATAGCTGAAAGGTAAAGGGAGACTTGGAAAACATGGAGGGCAGTGTGCCTTTAGGACCAGGGTTGTGAAACACCGAAGTTGAGGAAATTCCACCTGGGTGGAGAGCTGTCAAAAAATTGCTCAGTCAGCAATTTAGCAAGAACCTTCTGTAGCAGTGCTAAAATCAGAGAAGAGCAGGCTGAACAAAAAGGGACAGAGAAATATGGAGATTAGTCCTAAAACATGAGTTTGTCGGTTTTAAAGCTGTATGGTGGGAAATAAGAAAAGGGAAAGGGAAGAAATTGTTCAACTTTCTTTTTTGTATGTCTTTATCAGCATGTTGAATAGATAAATATGCTGTTAGTATGTTAGTTGATTGTCCGACTGTGCTTTAGTTTTCCTTATATTGGAAAAACACAGGCAGAAGTGTCGGATGTGCTCTAAATGGGATTTTGTGGTATGTAGCTGTATTATCATCTAATTTATTATTATTAATTCTAAGCTTGTCATTTTTTAAGATTTTTTAGAAGGGCGTGCCAAAAATCACAGGCTCTGGTTTTGGGGGCTTTTTTTGTGTAAATTTCTTTTTTTCTTTTTTTTTTTTTACAAAATTAGTGTATATTAATGCAGCCAAATTCCCAATAAATCCTCTCTCATTCAAACCTTTTTTTGTTTTGTTTTTTAATTATTTTTAAAGCATTTCCGAACTTGCATTGCTCTAATAACAGTCATCTTTTATAAGTAAAGCATCATCCTGCACGATCACCATCAAAGTAGATAAGACAACATCAGTGAACTTGGCTGCCTTGACATACTATCATTTTTTTAAAAAACAAAGTCCTGTTGCCTTCTTTTTTAAGCCCTTAGCATTAGTACGACTTCGATGGCATTTAAGCTACAGAGATGTTTCTGACCTGAATTCAAGTATTTATTAAGCTGAACAAAATCATTGCAAAAGTTTTATTCAATGCATTCCCTTTGGGAAACCTCCTGGCAGATGGTCTGTTGCCGATCTGTTTTCTTTGTGTGTTTTAATAAAGTTGGTCGGTTAGCTCTTTTTTGTGTTGGTAGCGACGTTATGGTAGAGCTAAAGATGTGAGTGACTCAGATGGTGCTCTTAGACCCCTGTGAAATCTGCTTCTGTCTCAGGTTACACATTTTCATAGTTTCATAATGTCAGACTGGCAGAGTGGTCTCTGGTTTCATTTACAGGCTCTGACCACACAGCCACAGCCCTTCTGTTGCTTTCTAAAGGATCTAGAAACATATTTTAAAGCTGCCACTCTTCTCTTTCCTACTTTTACAAAAGGTTCTCCATTTATTACTGTGTAACTACCTTGTTATATCATTGTAATAGTCTATGGTGTGTTCTTTAAAATGTTTGCTCATAATTCTTTAATAGACTAAGTGTGATCACACAGCTGAGACTGTGAAATACTACTTGAGACTTAATAAAAACATACACTTTATATTGCCTTCTTTTCAGGATGTGACAAGAGTATTTTTGTCTCCTATAAGGGGCAACTAGAGTGTTTGGTTTTTAGGATGAGGCCTTTCATAGAATACTGCTGCATGTCAAATAATTGCAGTTTCAATCAGAGCCTTACTCAAATGAATATCTTCAACAGGCCTAGAGGAGATTAAACCAGCCGTGTGCCTCTGCCTCACTGTGTAATGTATGTATTGTGAGTGTTCGTATAATAAATGCTTTTACTTTGCTTTTTATATTTTTTTCATTTGACACATGTGGAATATAATCTGTTTGACAATGAGACTCAATGTTGTAGACTCAATGTCTAAGAGATGCTAAATTGACAGTGGTTTAATACGTCAGTTTTTATTTGAAACATTTGAATGTCAGTGGAGGACGTTGTGAAGGTTTTTTGCAAACATGTTGGTATGTTATGCAGAATAAAATGTTTACTTACAACACAGTGCTTCTTGTCCTTCTATCTTTTCTTTTTATTATTGACTTGTCTGCTAAAGGAAGTGTTACCATACATTCCATGAACATGTCACAACAGAGGTATACCGATTCAGTTTTCTGCTTTCAGCTGATTTGTACTGACGTTTAACTGTCTGCTCAACGCCTTTCATTGGTTTCTCTCACTTTCACTCATAAGTGTGTCCATGTTTAATTTTGTGTTGCTGAAAAGAATTAGGACCACCACAGATTTTTCTACAAATCAAAGGCATTAAGGCGACAGTGCCCAGTTTCCAGTCAGGCTTCAATAACAGGAACAAGGTACAAGGCATGAATAATTAGCTTGCGCAACCACATTTATTGTTGATGACTCAGGAAAACTCTTTTAATGTTTAATGTAGATAAAAATCTTGGCCCTTTCATGTAACAAAGTTGCTTTTGCTCATCTGAGTTGCATGCATTTCTTCATGCACAGCTCAGCTTTGAAGAGCTCGGGTCTCTTCAAAGCATGTCCTCATCTTTTCTTCCTATCAACTTCACTGTGTATTTTTCTAGAATGTTTCTTTACCAGAGTAGACAGGGATTTTGCACTTGTTAACCAGCGCTTTGTGTGTGTGTGTGGTCCAGTATGAGACCAGTGCTGACATACTTTAATTGTGACATGAATAAATTACACATTGCTGTACTACAGACTTCTATGCTTTTTTCTTAGGTTTCCAAAAAAAGAAGCATGTTGTATAGAAAAATAATGTGTTGTGAATAGATTACAGCTGTGAAAAAATTTAGTATTTGATTACTATATGAATTCTTCACTGCACATTTGCAACACAGCTTGTGTGATCACATATCCAGTACCAATTGCTGAAAAGATATGTTAGGATGCTATGAGACATGTGAATAAAAACAGAATCTTATCATAAAATGCTGAAAAAAACTGTGACTTATTTCTAAAAGAGGACAGAAAACCTTTTTGGAAAAAATGCTATATAATCATGAAAAATCATTTTGAATTTTGTCACTGTCTTGTCTTATCTTGTAATACTGCAAGGTTCAGGGTAAGAACCCTCATAGTCCTCTTTAAAACCTTCTGTTCTACTTTTCTCTACATAGGCTCTTCTGTATATTATTACAGCTGCCACGTCATGACTAAAGTCTTAAATTGTGACTGAAAAGACACTTGCAAAAACTGAAGGCCATTTACCCCTAATACCTACTCAACTCGCCTCATTTTAACTCAATTTCTGTGACACAAAGATGACAAATAGGGGATAGCATGGTGACAATATGGTTAGAAGTTACCTGTTTACCCCATTAACAGTTGCAAAAAAAATTCTAAATCACACGGCCACTATTGCCACATTATAAAATTGCATTAATATTGTGTGTCAATTTTGCCCGTTTCAGGATCTAAACAGATCATCAGTGATTTTGTGTTGACAGGGTGTGGACATGGGACACAGTGGACTTCAGAATAACTCTGAGTTTTATTCAGCAAATAACCAAAGGTTATCAAAATGACTACAGGAAAACGTAAGCCAAAAGTTAAGAGTGGGTAATAACGAGGAAGATAATGAGAAGCCAGGGGAAAAAAACAAAAATATGAATAACTCACATTAGAAAGCTGCTTGACAGAAAAGCTATGACCTGAAAACTGCATGGAGGTTATTACTGAGCTGAAGCAGCCGGGGTAGTTGACGGAAATAAAAAGAGGGGAGTTATTCACAAGAGTGAACAAACACTAAAGAACTGAGGACAGGGAGAGTAAAATAAACTGAGAACATGGAAAACACAAGAATGTTGTGCATGCCTGCACATGGATCATTCACCCTCGTTAAAGAATACCAGAGAAACTCACCCCAGGATAGTACTAAAGATAGCATGCATGATTAGGCAGAAATTCAGTGAATAAATGGGACATTTTAAGCATTATATTGGGAAATTCAAGTAGGAATATAAAATATTGAGACAAAACAGAAAATTACTTTTTTTGGTTTAAATTCCTGATTTGGCCTTTTAACAAAATATGTAAAAAGAAAAAACAGAAATACATTTTTAATATTAATAATTTATTACTATGTGATAGGTCAAGATTATTTTTTGTGTAGTCTTGTGCCCCCTGTTATCAGGTATACCTGATTGTGTAAAATAGGTTTTTGAGCAAAGTTTTTACCATTAAATTATGCAAAAGGTGTCAGACGCAAAACATTTCAGAAACCGTATGTATCAAATATGATACATTTGGCATTACAGGGTTAAGTCCATTTTAATTTTAATAATTTTAATACATTTATATTCAGTCATTGTAAACCACTGAGTATTGTGTTACTGTTGTGTTTTTTTCTCTGTTCATACTAACCTGCGTTTGTGCCGAATACTCTGAATTTTCCAAAGGATTAATT
>CAJRST010008890.1:14451073-14536979 GCA_907169785.1 Menidia menidia | reverse complement strand
GTCAAATTTCTTACAAATACCTTTTTTTTTATACTCCTCTAGCTGTAGTTTCTAACAACACTTTGCCTTTACTGTGATAATTTCAGATCGGGAAACACAACAAACAACCCAGCACACAAAAACATCCCCCCAAATTGTAACAAAAAATCAATTTAAATTAGTCAGAACTACTTTCTTAAAAGGATGTTTTGACCCAAAAGAAAAATAAATGCTTCACCTCACATTGGTACATCTATGTGCTTAACTCTTTGAAGCTTATTCCAAGGTAAAACAAATTTTTTTTGTGTTTGAAGTCTTTATTCGGCCCTTTCACTAAATATGAAAAAAATAAAAAAAACTCAGGGTTTTGAGCAAAGCTTTTAGAATTAAACTATGCAGAAGATCTCAGGTTAGAAATATTTCAGAAATTATATGTATTAAATATGATACATAAGACATTATTGGGTTAAAAAGTCTACAATGTCTTATATTGTTTCCAATAATTTTACATTGAACAGGGTCAACAACAAGTGCACCAACATCAGCTACATTTCAGCAGTCATCAACAGCAACTACACTAGAAGAAATCGACATATCGAACATGCTGAGTAAACACTCTGGTAAGATATGTAACATTTGACCATATAATCTCGACACCATGCAAACACTATATGATGAATTAACCATTGGTAACAGTGTAAAACATTTTTACTGAAATTAACACGAAATGGGAGCCTTGGCTTTTTTGTTAGCTGCCTATTCCTTACTTAATTCCAAACCCTTTCCTTTACCCTTAACTTAAATTCAGCTTGAATGGTGCAATAAATGTTGAAAGAAACCTCACACAACAACATTTGATTGTAAATACACCTTCAGGAGCTCAGTGTTCTGAGATTTTCTCTGACTACTCAAAACATGACTAAACAATAGTACAGTAACATAGCATGCCAAAAATTTAGAATGTATGAATTAATCCTTGGTTTCCCAGGGCTAAATTAGCTAAATTGTTTGCCAATAATCATCCATAACTGCATGCTCAATTGAAATTTTCTTCCTGCTTTGCTTTCATGATGGCCATAACTAAAATTATTTAAAAGTAACACTGATAATAGCACTGATGTTTTATTTTGCATGTCAGCCTATATCAGTACTAAAAAAACAAATAATTTGACCCTCTATTGTTTTTTTCTTTACTTTACAGCAAACATTTCCAACTCAACAAATAATTTCCAATGTAAGTTAAACTCTTACTCTATATTTTTGTCTGTATGACTGTTTTTTAAGCATTCAAGTTATTAAGTTACTAAGTCTGATTTGTTTTTTATGTTTTTGAAGTTTTTGTTTTGAAGGTTTAACTCTCCCTAAGAATGGATACAAAAAAGTACCCTGCATTTCGTAAATGGATATTGTAAAAAAGATTTTTTGCCAGATGCTCAAAGTTAGAGAAGTTGTGTGGCTTTAAAAGTCAGTTCAGGCGTTCAAGTTATTCATAGAGCTGAAGCAGACAGGAACTTTTTCCCTCACTGGTCTCATTCTTTCCATGTAACTTAAACAACTTCTGTCGTATCTGGTCTATACAGTACATAAAATGAGTTTATGTATAAGGTATATTTTTAAAATTATTTCCCCCTATTTTAAAACTCTTTATTTTTTAGCCATAAAATTGCAAGTACTGACACTTTGGACTGGCAACCTTTTCAGGGTGTGATCTGTTTTTCCCCCAGTGGTAACCAGAATATGCTTTAGCCCAGCACAGTCTTGTTTAGGAATATAGAAAATAGATGATTGGGCTTATTTCTTATCTGAACTAGAATTCGTTAATATGTTGTGGCTCTGGTCTTGTTTTCTGTATACAAGCAATCACAGTGTTGAGATGTAGACCCACCAATAACTTTTCAGTAGTAATTTTGAGTTTGAAGTAGGAGGATGAATTGTATCGGTGCTCTCAGATGTTGATAACGTGTTTAAAGTGTTGTTAAAAGCAATTTGTGTGAAAACATCTAATTAAAACAATACATTGGAAGAGAGAAGTTGAGTGAAGTTAGGGAGCTCACTGTATCTCTTGACTTTGGCATCTATAATGAGCCATTTCACTGTAATCCTGTAACATCTTGACAAAGACATTTTGCAGACATTTCACTCAGGCTTCAGAAAAGTATCAACATAACAAAAGTGGTATGGCTCCTTTCAGATACCGGCATTCATTTAGATTTACCATATGACCCCAAAGACAGTTTACTTGTGCTCTCTGTGAGCTTGAACGTCATACTGCTGGTGATGTTTCCCCTGTACGTGTACCATAAGGAAAGACAAGACAAGAAGCAATTGGTGAGTACAAACTAAAGTCATTCGTCATAAATTCCCCTTGAAAATATGAAGATAAAAACAATTAAGTTGCTTCAGATGCTAAATCACCAACAGATCATCATGCATTTGCTAAAAACCTACGAATGAGCGGTGCACTTTATACACTTTAGTTTCTGATCATGCTACAATCATGCAAAATGTGACAAGTACCTAGAAATTAGAAGGAAAACAATTTCCATGTCAATCTACTCACACTGTATTTAGCACAATTTATGTGTAAATACCAATATGCGTCATACACAAATTAAGTAACTCTCAGATAGGCTAAAGTGGTTACACTGAAATCACAAGTCTGGGTGTAATCAAACCCTGGTTGTTCTTTGATTGATTATTTAGTGTTCCAGCTATATAATCATATAGCTCTAATAGAATTGCTTTTCTTCTGTTAAGCCTCTGCAATTGTCTGATTATACAAACTGGTCAGATGAAAGGAACGACAACGCACAGCGGGTAAGTTTGAGGATGGGGTTTTATTTTTTTAAAATAAAATTACAAGAGGGAAGTCTGGGTTTCCCTGCTTCGGCTGCTGCCCCTGCGACCCGACCCCAGATAAGCGGTGGAAAATGGATGGATGGATGGAAAATTACATTTTTGGGGTGGGGGCTACATTTAATTCTGCAGCACAAAGCATATAATGGCAAAACGAGTAGATACAAAGACACCTACAAGTAGGTGTTGGCGTGAAGTTGATAACCCATGCATGTGCAATGCTCTATATTCTTTGAAAAAAATGTTTAAGGTATCTTGCTATGTCTAACTTCCTTCGTGTTATCTGACCTGACTGGACAGATGCTCTTAAAGTTACCGAAATGGAGATTGTTTTTAAGTGATGCTTCTAAAATTAAAATATTGTTAAAGGAAACTGATAATCTAGAAAGTCTATTTTAAGCAACTGAGTTGATATGAGCTCTTCTCAAAAACTATCTTTGTCAACCCTTAAATTAAAGTCTGAACTACAGTAGCCTCGATTTTGTTTTTTGTTTTTTTAAACTGTCCAGATATGTCTTGGCCTAACTCAAAGTCTTTGTTGAAAATGCATGTGATGACTTAATGGTTGTAGAATCAACACAAAACAGCAGATAATAGTTGAAGGAAGTGGCTTTAGTGTTATCATTTGTTCTTGTTTTTGTTTTAAATAATTTGCACTCATTTGAATTTCATATGATACAATGTCCTAAAATGTATGTTTTCTAAAAATGTGTCAATTATTCCTTATCTAGTTGATACACAGACGATTGTCTCTCCTCTCTTTTCTCATCATGCAGCCTGGCGAATGTGAGGCCTTAAATCAAGACAACAAAAGTCAGGGCACTAATGAAACTGAATGAAGACCTCATTGAAAAGCCTTTGTTTTTTGCAACACAGCTGGATGTACCACCGTTTTTGGGTGAAAGGAGCTGCTCCTCACTGTGTTTAACAGGACATAAGAACTTCTTTGACAAGAAGAGTCTGGAAGTTTTACCTGACACCTGAACAAGACTGGGCATGCCCTGTTGCTTCACCAAGCCACTGTCTCCCATCGAAATGTTTGGCATGACTGAAAAATTGTCCAAACCATTCGAGGCACGGGCACAGGACTGTGAAGGAGCAAGGCTCCTTCAAACTTTGAGGAATTTTGTGTTTCCCCTTATTAACGAGGTATCATTATATGTTATTAAATTTGTTTGACTGATTATGAATTTAGCATATGAGAACAAAGTCTAACCATGTGAATGCCTCCACATCAAAAAGGTTCATAAGTAAATAAGTAAATAAACTATACTTTACTAAATACAGCGTCCTCCTTTTCCGATTTACTGAGCTTCTGAGCTTTGATGGATAATTGGAATGATGAACCAAGGAAAACAGGTTGTTTTTTTCTTTTCTTATGGCAATTGCTAATTCTAACAAAGTGGTGATATACATATATATATATATACAAATATATGACAAAACCCTGTGCTTCTGATGAAATTACCACTTCGGAACACTTCTTTCATGCAGCATTCACATGAAAGTCCTCACAAACTCACCCTACTCACCAAAATTGATGGATGGATGGGTCTCATAGTCCCAATATAGCCGTTCTTGAGCACCAAAAGAGATATCAGTTCATTCTTCTCAGAAATCATGGCATTCTATGTTAACTCTTTTCTGATTTGACATGGACAACTCCGCAATCCAGGCGGCACAGTGGTGTGGTGGTTAGCACAGTTGTTTCACTGCACAAGGGTTCCTGGTTTGAGTCCACGGAGGACTGGGACCTTTTTTTACATTTCTGTATGGACTTTGCATGTTCTTCACTGGATACTCCAAATTGTCTCTTGGTTGTGTGCCTGTTTGTATCTGTGTGGCCCTGCGATGGACCGGCGACCTGTCCAAGGTGAACCCCGCCTCTCACCCATTGTGAGCTGGTATATGCTCAAGCCCCCCTGCAACCCCGTTGGGAATAAGCAGCATAGAGAATTGATTGATAGATGGAACTCTGCAACCCCGTCCTTACCCTCTGATGGAAAGACTGCCCATGGGGCCCGGCCGGGCCCAGCCCGAAGAGGTTACATGGGTCCCCCTTCGCACGGGCCCACCACCCGTGGGAGGGGCCATAGGGGTCGGGTGCAGTTTGCCCTGGGCAGCGGCCGGAGTCGGGGATCTTGGCGGACTGATCCCCGGCTGCAGAAGCTGGCTCTAGGGACGTGGAACGTCACCTCTCTGGCGGGAAAGGAGCCTGAGTTAGTGTGCGAGGCGGAGAGATTCCGGCTGGACATCGTCGGTCTCGCCTCAACACACAGCTCTGGCTCTGGAACCAGCCTTCTCGAGAGGGGTTGGACGTTTTGCTACTCTGGAGTTGCCCCCGGTGAGAGGCGCCGAGCAGGAGTGGGCATACTCATTGCCCCCCATCTCGGTGCCTGTACGTTGGGGTTTACCCCAGTGAGCGAGAGGGTAGCATCCCTTCGCCTGCGGGTGGGGGGACGGGTCCTGACTGTCGTTTGTGCCTATGCGCCTAGCGGCAGCACAGAGTACCCACCCTTTTTGGAGTCCTTAGAGGGGGTACTGGAGGGTGCCCCCCCTGGGGACTCCTTCGTTTTGCTGGGGGACTTCAACGCTCACGTGGGCAACGACAGTGAGACCTGGAGGGGCGTGGTTGGGAGGAATGCCCCCCCCAGCTTGAACCCGAGCGGTGTTCTGTTTTTGGACTTCTGTGCTCGGCACGGATTGTCCATAACGAACACCATGTTCAAACATAAGAGTGTCCATATGTGCACCTGGCACCAGGACACTCTAGGCCGCAGATCAATGATCGACTTCGTTGTCGTTTCAGCTGATCTGCGGCCGCATGTTTTGGACACTCGGGTCAAGAGGGGGGCGGAGCTTTCCACCGACCACTACCTGGTGGTGAGTTGGCTCCGATGGTGGGGGAGGATGCCGGTGAGGTCCCTGTACGACCGGAGTCAGAGTTTGGTTCGCATTGCCGGTAGTAAGTCGGACTCGTTTACGGTGGGAGTTGGACTCTGCCAAGGTTGCCCTATGTCTCCGGTCCTGTTCATAACTTTTATGGACAGGATTTCTAGGCGCAGCCGAGGTGTTGAGGGTGTCAGTCTTGGTGGCCTTAGGGTCGCATCTCTGCGTTTTGCATATGATGTGGTCCTGTTGGCTTCATCAAGTCGGGACCTACAGCTCTTGCTGGAGCGGTTCGCAGCCGAGTGCGAAGCGGCTGGGATGAGGATCAGTTCCTCCAAGTCCGAGACCATGGTCTCTCACCGGAAAAGGGTAGAGTGCCTTCTCCGAGTCGGAGCGGACGTCCTTCCCCAAGTGGAGTAGTTCAAGTATCTCGGGGTCTTGTTCGCGAATGGGGGTAGGGAGCGTGAGATCGATAGGCGGATCGGTGCGGCGTCTGCAGTAATGCGGGCGCTGTACCGGTCTGTCGTGATGAAGAGAGAGCTGAGCCTAAAGGCAAAGCTCTCAATTTATCGGTCGATCTACGTTCCCACCCTCGTCTATGGTCACGAACTTTGGGTAGTGACCGAAAGAACGAGATCGCGGTAACAAGCGGCCGAAATGAGTTTCCTCCGCAGGGTGGCTGGGCTCTCCCTTAGAGATAGGGTGAGAAGCTCGGCCATCCGGGAGGGGCTCGGAGTAGAGCCGCTGCTCCTCCACGTGGAGAGGAGCCAGTTGAGGTGGCTCGGGCATCTGATCAGGATGCCTCCTGGTCGCCTCCCTAGGGAGGTGTTCCGGGCTCGTCCCACCGGGAGAAGGCCCAGAGGAAGACCCAGGACCCGCTGGAGGGACTATGTGTCCCGGCTGGCCTGGGAACGCCTCGGGATCCCCCCGGAGGAGCTGGCTGAAGTGGCCGGGGAGAGGGAAGTCTGGATTTCCCTGCTCCGGCTGCTGCCCCCGCGACCCGACCCCGGATAAGCGGAGGAGGATGGATGATGGATGGATGGATGGATGGTTTCGTAATCAAACTTCTATGGAATTTCTTTAACTTTAATAAGCGGGCTGAATTGAAACCAGTGTTGGGCCAGTTGTAATCCATCTTAAAACTGACATTCCAAAGTAAAACAGTTCCTCTCCATTTCCCACCTGTAAGACCACAATTCCCATGATATCATATAACTATGTAAGCTTGATGTATATGAAGAAGTTGATCTTGAGTGTTGGGCAGCTGCATATTTCCCGGCCTATATACGTTTATTTTTATTGATTTCCACACAAATATGATACAGTTTCCACTTTCCACTGGGAATGACTATTGCTTTCACATTCAGTTTATGGAGCCCTCCTGCAGTTTGCTTTTGGGCTTGAGTGTGCCTCAATAAGCTTTCATGTTTGACAATTCTGATACATGCTTGGCACTTGATTTTTCAGGATAACGCTTTTTGTGTTTTTACAAGATTAAGACTGCATACTGTGCAGTTGTATAAAGGAAATATTTGTATGCTCCAACGCTGATAGAAGAAAGGGCGATAGCCCCTTAATAGTGCATTAAGAGCATGTATCAGTGTTATGATTTTAACTTCAGCTGTCAGTTAGCTATAGCCAATCATGCAATTGATTGTGTGGCAGCAAGTTGGCAGTGAGTAATACACTGTACACAGGTGCAAACTTGTCAAGCACATTTTAAAACAAGTCTTTAGCTTAAGCCATTTAGAAATATGATATTATATACTGTTGTGGGTGGTGTTGGCATTGTTATTTTCCTGTTGTTGCCACTTCTGAAATATGCTATTACTGCCCTGGATATGTTCCTGTCAGTATTCATTAGTGTTTTGTAAGTATTTTTGTCTTGCAACAGGTTTTGCACATCAAATGTAACACTATGGGATGATATTAAACTGTGTTTTTTTTTTTTTTTTTGGGGGGGGGGGGCTAAAATTGATTTGTTTCTAGTGTCTTTATTATTTCAGTGTATTCAAGTGTTTAATCATTTTCTGAACCCTGTACACAACCGCATCATACATGATACACAGATTTCCAAGAGCTATTGAAACTCCATACTGTATAATTAAAACTTAAAAAAAAAAAAACTCAAATGTAATATATTTGATCTGCTTTGTAATTAAGTTCATAGTAAAAAATGTGCATAAAGTCTTCATATTTTTTGTACAGCTACCGATTCATTATATAATTAAACAGCCCCATTTCTCTGTCTTATTTTTTAGCTGGCGAGACTTTTATGTGTGATTTCTTTTGTCTTTCTGTTGGTTATCCTCATTTTATTCTGCTTCTCTTCTGCTCCTGTCTTCTGTGGAATAATCTCCCAAAATAGGCTGTTTACTCATCACAATAATTTGTAGCTCATGGATTACAAGCCTGGTTCCACTCTCCAGTCGGCGCCAGCTTGTCAAGCAGGACTGTGCAGCCAACTTTTGCTTTGTCTGATGGTCTGTGAAGTTTCTTTTCTTCTTATTTGAGCTTGGTGTTCTGTCGAAATTGTTTTGCCCCAATACTACTGAAAGCAGATTAACTTGAAGCATCATGTGGTGGTGCATCCTTTCAGGACTTTCATGAATTGTGACTGAACTGAAATGACTGCATAGACAGTATGTTACAACTTGTACATTTTCTGCATTTGTCCTCTCAAAGACAGCAGCAGATAGGGTGACCATAGTTTGATTTCCAAAAAGGAGGACTCTTTGCCCAGCCTCGAGACAATTCAACTTAATTGTTTGTCCTTCAACTCAATTGTTTCTCCTTCAAGTCAATTGTTTCTTTTTGCAATCAACTCAGTGCAATATTCATTGATGTTTCTTTTGTAATAACTCTGTGCAATAATATGCATATATATGCTCTTACCCTGTATATATCTAGCTCTTAGTTATAGAAAACATGTTTATTAAGTAGGAATAAGGTCTTAGCTCTGTCTCACTGGTGGCCAAGTAATTTACATTTTGTTGTCAAGATTCACCTTGTGTTTTTTGTACAATGACAATAAAGGAAGTCTAAGTCTAAGTCTAAGTCTATATTCAGACAGGCTTCTCTGATGTTAATGAATATAATTTATGATACCTCAATGGTAAAACAATAACTTCAAAAGTAAAACTCAATCTGTAACAACCACTAACAAAATTATAGCCCTCCTTTAAAATACACAAATAGAATCAAATAATGTTCTAAATATGACCTCTTCTGTATTAGACTTGTTGAATACATCTCGTGATGCTATACAAACAGCCATTCCCTGAAGTGACTGTGGGTGGCTTTTGGCCTGGAGCTGATTTCATCAGAAGGTGCCCAACCTTCTCGGGGTGTTTCGACCCTTAACCGCTACACCCTCCAGCTGGCGGGTCAGCAGTGGTGGCCAGGGCACTACCCATCATCTCCAGGCCTCCAGCCCCCCTCTTCCCTCTTAAACCACAACCAGCATGAGGCTCTTCCTCTCCTTGCCAGATATGCCAAGCGCAGTAAGCACAGTCATCTAGCTGTGCTGGGAACCTCTGCACCTGACCTCCACTCGAAACAGCCATGTTTGTTTTGGAACTCCATGAGGAAGTCCTGGTATTTTAGATTCTTCCTTTTAAGGGCCTCCTCCCAGCCTTCCTCCCAAGGCACAGTCAGTTCCACCAGGATGGTTTTTTTTTGCTTGCTCTGACCAGTTGACAACGTCAGGCCTCAAGTGGTCTGGACGATGGGTGGGAAAGTGAGCTTCTTCCCCAGGTCGACTGACATCGCCCACATTTTTGCCCCCTGGAGGAATGTTGGTCCCGGCTCTTTTAACAGAGAATGGGTTTTCTCCTTCCCTGACGAATTGCATTGATGGTACTTGTGGCTTGGTCGGCTGCGGTCTTCTCCTGGCCTTCTCGAAAATGTAAGCCATCACTCGGAGCACTTGGTCATGCGGCCAACCAACAACAACCAGTAACAAAATTATAGCCCTCATTTAAAATATATGAATAAAATCAAATAATGTTCTAAATATGACCTCTTCTGTAGTAGAAAATACAGCTTCAACAAAATACCTCTAAATACCTTCTTTATGTAATAAATGAAACAGTCTCACAAAGATACAAACTCAACAAACAAAGGATCTGTGCTAAGTGACCGGGACGGTATGTGGGGCCTTTTTTTGCAGTTCGTCTGTGAAGCTGCACTTTGATCTGGGCATTTTGTCTCCAATGCTGGTTGCTCTGCTCCCTGTGTGTGTGTGTGTGTGTGTGTGTGTGTGTGTGTGTGCGTGTGTGCGTGTGTGCGTGTGTGTGCGTGCGTGCGTGCGTGCGTGCGTGCGTGCGTGCGTGCGTGCGTGTGTGAGAGAGTGTGAGCTTTAACCCCCCCACAAGGCAGTCCCTCGAGAATTACGTCGGGCAAGTATTTTGTGCAAAGACCCAGTCGATTTAAGCATACGATTATGGTCCCATGAAAAACTGTGAAAACCGGACTTTTAAATTTAATTAAAAAATGGCCATCAAACATTAAACCACTTGAATATGGAAAGGCTTTGTATTGAAAATGTCCAGAGTCGATGAAGGATTGCAGTGTCACGTTCTCCTAGATTTTTTTCCAATGTGCCCTCAATCTTCGAGCCAGGGTCAGGATCTGAATCTACCCATGTCTGTGTGCAACTCTCACAATGTAGAATCCCCGTGCACCGAATTTCTTGCAACTACATAAAGAGCTCTACCCTGAGTTTGACATTTACAAAGTCAACCTTACAATACAAGTATACTGTAAGTCAGTGGTGGGCCGTCAGGGCCTTCAAGGCCTTCTCTGCAGGCCTAAGAAAATATCTGAATCACAGACTGATGTTAATCATATTTTGTCCATGGAGACTTATTAAATATCTCTAAATAGTCTGGCCACTTCCTTTCATCGCTTTTCCCATGTGAGCCATAGGGTGAAGCTCAAAATGTGGCTAGAAATAGGATTTCGCTCCACTATCCTGGGGGCTACTTTTCGATAGCAGCTTTCCAATCTTGAATATGTGCTCGAGCTGGGAAAAAAAGTTCTCCATGGGAATTCCTGCCAGTATTTGAGAAAATGGGTGCCAAAGGTGGCAGTTTACCCCAAAAAAGTGACGATTTTGGGTCTTCTACCATTTTCAAACCTTTGTAACTTTTTTGTTATTAAGGCGATCGGACTCGAATTTTTTATTCCCACAGACATTCATACTTACTCTGAGCTGCTAAAGCGGCGATGTTCTGCGTGCTTTAGGTAAGGAGTTATTCTAAATTAAAACATACACTTTTTAACAATTTCACAATCTCCCAAAATATATCATTATTGCACATGAAAACTGCAATTCTTTGAATTTTCAATTCAAAAACTCTAATAGAAAGATATCCCCTTTGTGTCCGTTTTAACTAATAACTATGAAAAGTGGTGTGAATTTTATCACCTAGCAGAACAATATTGGAAGCAAAATTTTAGGAAATAACTGAAACAATGAAAACTAGAAGAATCTTCAAGTAAATTGATACTGTTTATTTAATGGACCTGATATCAACTTAAGCAATCATGGTATTAATTAACAAATAATAAAAAAAATAATAGTAACACCCCCCCCACCACCACCACCACCACTCCATCCCCACACCAACAAGAGTTACTACTTGTACGTTTGTTGCAACATTTATGAATAATTACAGAGAGAATTAATCATCTTCAGAAAAACTGAGAGAGAATAAGAAGCCTACATATAATTTTTCAATGACTTTTGAACAATTCTACCAAGCACTAAGCATGCCCATGTTGATATCTCCCAAATCTTATACATGTACATATATAATTATAAAGACTGATTCTATCATTTATAAATCTCCACTGCACTCCATTGCAATAGCAATGATAACATGATTTTGAAAACGGGTAAAGTTTTCAGAGGCCTCATAACAATAACAAAAATAATAATCATAATTAATGATGATTTATAAGAACATTGGAAAGTATTAATATCACAACATTAAAAATAATTAACTAATAAGCTACAAGATTGTTTATTTTCACATTTACTAGAAACTTCAGTTAACTATGGACAAATATTCAAATTGGTTTTCAGAAATGAAATAGTTTCAATCAGATAACCCGAGGGTTATGAATTCACTCCTCTGAGGCAAGACATAATATGGAAATTTACAGGGAATTAAAGAAGGTATAAAGACATTTCTGTTTTTAAACAATTACTTTTGTTGGACCCAGCAAGCCTTGAGATGTTAAACTTTTTAGGATCACTTCGGGTTGTTACGACTTGAGAATTACAATAGAAATCACAAAGAAACTATGGATAATTGAAATCATAGGAGTGATAGGAGTCTCCTCCTACAGTATCACTTCCTGCAGGTGTTCCTAGAGCTGTGGAAGCTGGATCTGTGATTGGGAGTTTCCTGCTGCCCCCGTGTTCCTGCTCTGCTACTACTCTGCATAGTCTTATTGCTGTCATAACTCCTATCATTATCATTAGTTTCAATATCAATGACATTTTTCATCCATTATGTGTGTTACTGTACACTGCCTCTCTCTGCTCCCTCTGTCCTTCTCTCGCCCTCTCTCTCTTGTCTTCTCTCTCTCTCAACCCCAACCGGCCGAGGCAGATGGCCGCCCACCCTGAGCCATGGTTCTGCTCGAGGTTTCTGCCTGTTAAAAGGAAGTTTTTCCTTGCCTGTGTCGCCTAGTGCTTGCTCATGGTGGGGATTGTTGGGTTTCTGTAATTAACTTCAGAGTAGGGTGTGACCTGCTCTGTTTGGAAAGCGCTGTGAGACAACTGTTGTTGTGATGTGGTGCTATATAAATAAAACTGAATTGAACTTTCTTTGTAGCACCGTTTGTGGTACCGCACCTCAATTGTGACACAATCTTTTCCACGTAGATCCTTGAGGATGGATTCGTCCATTTTCACTTCAGCTGCTTTAACCAAACTCCCTAGCAAAGAGATAGTTAAAGTTCAATCATAAACCAGCTGCCAACAAATAATATCAAATACCTTTTCTCGGTTTTACCAGACTGAACTGGTAGTTGGGTGACAAATTTAAAATCTAACCATTATTTGACAAATCAATTAATTGGCTATCATCACTTCAAGTTCATAATAATGCTGTGACATTCTGGCACTCGAGCTGGCTCCACCTACCGTTTCTGTTTCACCATCTCTCCTCTGCAATCAACTAGATTGGACCCACCTGCCATCACCTCCTCTTATACTCCGCTCTCACCTGCCTCGAGTGCCAGATCGCCTCTTAACCCTTCGGTAGAACATCCAGCATTCTGTATTCTGATCGCCTGTGTACCTCGACCCGTTTCCGTCTGACTGATTCTGTACCCGCCTGATCCACGCCTGACCCGTTTGCCTGACTCCGAGCCTGCCTGATCCCTGTCTGCTTCTCCTGCCTGTTCCGGACTGCCTTCCTGTTTTCGACCACGCCTGCCCTCGACTCTGAGTCTGCCTGCTCCCCCACGGACTGCTTCTCTGGTGCTGACCCCTGGTACGTTCCTGGACTCTGTTTTGGATTATTCCACAGCCGAGCGGCGAGCCTTCCGGCTGCGAGCCGGTCTTTGCTCGCCACGCCCCTCCGGGCTTTCCCCACGCTCCTGCTCCAAATAAACCCTGTTAACTTACTGTTCCGTGCCTGGGTGTTTTTGGGTCCCACCACAGTTCGTAACAAATGCCTTTTATTATTTTTGAGGCCCTACACATAGCCTTCATACACCTACTTCATAAAGATGTGAGCAGGCTTGGGCTGGCACCAATTACACATGCATTTTTTTTTAACAACAAATGTATTACTTTTGCTTTTGATTATGAGCCACAAACAAAGATGCTGTCTGCAAATTATCTACTCACCAGCATTTATAGTTTCTGCTTGGACCAATTTACCTTTCTTTGTCTTGTGTCCTTCCGCCAACGTGCGGTCAATTCCGTCAATTTCTAGCCACTTACGGGCACATACGACCAGCTTCTTCCAACGAAAAACTGTTAGTGGCTGTGTCCGTTCTTTGTCTACCGATGATATGTGTGTGATGCATATATAATCCTCATTTTTCTTGCGTTTTTTGTCTGATCAACGGGAACACGCTGCTCCACGATTCGAGCGTAGTTTACCGGTGTGATCAGGTTACGATATAGTTAAATTTTTAAGTAATTATCGTAAAAATACTGGCGCAAAGCGATTGGAGAACTTTTGGTTATGTGCTCAAAATGCACTAAGGATTTTTTTTAGGTGTCATTCAGTAGTCTCTAAATAGGTGGAGCAAACTTGAACGATACAGGCTTCAGCCTATGGCCTACTGGTTGCGCTGCTTCCAGACATGCATTTTCATATAAAAGCATTTAACCAATCCCATTTCAGACATCCTTTGTCGCTAGGCAGGTTCAGAGTCAAAGATGTCTGCCAGGAGGCCTTCACAATCCGTTCTGCAGCCCCCCCCCCCCACAGAAAATACATGTCGAGTACATTGTTGCTTCAACCAATCAGATTTTAGGTTTGTGATGCCGGGGCCTGCTGGAAGGCCTAGGCAACGTCACCGTATTCACGCCCGCTGATCGGATAGTCAGATATCCAATCAGGGCAAAGCTAGCAAACAAACCGATATATAGTTGTGTTGGTGTAATGGCTATTTTATGATTTGGTGGCGTATTTACTGTCAAGACCATTTTCAAAACTGACTTTTCAAGAAAATTAAGTGTGTAAAATGTTGTTTTTTCCTAAATAATATCGCGAGTTTATGAGGATATTATTGATGTATATTTGTTTATTTTATTTTTTTTTTTGGGGGGGGGGGGGTCACAGCTGTAGCTGCAGGAGTAGAAGACTTGTGCACCCCTGATCTTTAGACTGTATTTTAGGCTGGTCCCGATCCGATATTTGGATCGGATCGGCCGGCATGAGCAACTGCCGATCCAGACTCCAGATCCATTTAAAAAAAAAAAGTCAGATCCCACCCGAGCATTAGCATTAGCATTAGCATCTCCTAACCCACAGGTCTGTGCCCTAAACTTTAGTTGTTATAAGAGCAAATTCCTGTTCAACATGAGTCTGACAACTAAGTAAGAAGATAAATAAATTTAAACTTTAATACAAAAAGCTGGATCGGGACAGCCCTACTGTATTTCTCCATAATAAGATGATTTCTATAACCAGAAAATAGTTATTGAGGGGTGAATTGATTCAGACGGAGCACTACTGAAGGCCTAGGGGTGAAATGCACGGTCCGCCACTGCTGTAAGTACATTTCTTTTTTAGATAAACTGTCAACTGTAAAAAATCTCATTACACACTCTTGCTGTACTGCATGTACAACACCACTCAGTTCAATAAAATAGAACATGGGTAAAAACATAAATTAATTTTAAAAAATTAAAAAAAAATAATAATAATTGTCTGCTTATCTAAATAAAATGCACTTGCAGCCGGATGACCTCAGGCTGGTCAAAAAAAAAAAAAAAAAAAATAGAACATGGGAGCTTTGACTTAAATAAATGTTGCACAGAGTTCAGCATTTATGCAACACTTCTGTTGTGCTTGGGTGTTTTGCCCCCTGGGTGGTTGATTTTGGATGTTGGAGGAGAAACATTACAGTTCTGTCTAGTGACACATTGGAGGTTCCATGACATGTTAACGTAAGACTCCAACATGTAGTTCAGAAGTGAAGAAGCCTTCTTGGATTTAAGACATTTTTTCAAGATCCAAGAAATCCAGTTTTCCAAATTCAACTGGAGATAGAGGTGAATTATGTTTTTCACCACTGTGACTGACACGGAGCACTGAAGTGAATGCCTGGGTTACATAATCATGTTTAATTTGTTATATTATAGGAATCAATCAAAGCCTAAATCTCTCGTCTATAATCCACACAGTGCAGGAAGAGAGATGGTCAAAATTGTACTCCTCTCACAAATGTAAACCTGCATGGCAGCAGCTCAACCAAAAAGGACAAGCAATGCAAGCACAACAGAAGCAAGCACCATGCTGGGAAAATGTGTGCAAGGGTACTGTGGTTTTTAGGAAGAGAGAGTTGTACCAGAGCCAAAGAAATGACGTGCAATATTTTAGCCTCTGGGGTACACAGCAAATTCAGGTTTTGAAAAGGTTTAAGTGTTGCTCAACTAGTCACAACCAGATAGGTTTTAGGCTCAGTGACTTTTCAAGTGTTTTTTATGGTAGAAGGAAGCGATAGATAGCCATAGTTACTCTATAGCCAAAGAGTTTGTTTAGATTTTTCTTTTAATCTTTTTTTCCCCCCCAACAGGTTACCGTAAACACTTGTTTTTTATTTTAATCTGCCCTATAAAATTCACACACTCATTTATTCCTATGCAATTTGTGGAGAGCTTAAAAATATATATTCTTTAAATCAGTGGAGCCACGGCAGTACCTGCACAGTGCAAGTGTTTTTACATGCACATGGACTAGGTTACATGCTTGCACACATTTATGAATATGGGAATTATGGGAATTGTTGGGTTTCTGTAATTAACTTCAGAGTAGGGTGTGACCCGCTCTGTTTGGAAAGCGCTGTGAGACAACTGTTGTTGTGATGTGGCGCTATATAAACAAAATTGAATTGAATTGAAGTTTAGTGTAAGCATGCCTTCAGACTTGAAATATCTCAGTGGAGAAAAATTGCTCCCTTAGCTTAGAGCCAATTCAGCGTAAAAGAAAAATTATCTTGGGAGTGGCGATTAAGACTGTTTGAATAGAGCCAACAAAAACAGTAAAGAGGTGCAGGTTAGAACCTGAGTTGTCACGATACTGAGATTTTCAACTCGATACCGATACTCAGGAAAATACTCGATACTCAATACCATTTTCGATACCAGAAGGATAAAAACAAAGACGCCAAAATTTAACAGAATTTAGACAGGTTTCATTTCAAACTGACCTGTTACTGATGTCATCGTGATTGGTGGCCTGCGTTACTGACCCTAATCCTAACCCTAACCCTGCCCCTGACCCTAATCCTAACCCTAACCCTCCACCATTCATAATTGTGAGAAATAAATATTTTGTGGTCAAACTTGTTTGGACTTATTGTTCAACCAAACCAAATCTTCCTATTGGTGATGTAAACGAAATGGCCGACTTGGATGTGGGCGGAGTTGGATATGTACTTGACTAATGGTAGCATGTTATTATTAGCCATTAGCCGCAGCTACCAGTTAAAGGAAGGTCAAAAAAGGTCTTGTTAATGATAATAAACAACGTAAATAAATACATAAATAAATCAGAGAGAAGGGGGGCAGCGACGGCAGGTCAGCGACGCGCGCGGGGAGGTAGCGGTGGTATCGATACTTTTGAAAATGAGTATCGTATCCGGATACAACATTTTAGTATCGATACTTTTTGGAGTATCGATACTTTGGACAACCCTAGTTAGAACACCTGATCTGATCCCAGACCACAGAATTTCAAAGCTTAAGTTTCTTATGAATGGAGGAGTTGAACTGAAATCGTTACCATACTAATATTTCACTACTTTAAGCTCAGTTTACTAATTATATTTACAAATAAATTCTATATTAAGAATGCAATTAGTCTAAAAATACTTTATTCACACTTTTTTATGCACTTACACTAAATTCTGCAACTGCTCAAAAATTTAAGTCACTGGACTGTTTGTCTTCACATTTCATGTAACATGACAATAGAGACGATCTGCAAACCACTGTACTTTTTTATTAAAAGCATGGATGTTATCTTGATCAGATGCTTACTGTTATGGGATGGCCTTGGGACAACATACTCTGCCTGGCTTGTCTGTCAGTTGTGGTTAAGTGACTTTGCACTTGGATTGGACTATTGCAATCGATTCAGAGTGGGAATAGATTAATTTACTGAATTAAAATTCCCATTCAAAATTTGCTTTTTAAATCCTTGTGCTGCATGTTCCTTTTCTATTAATTTAATATTGTTTGATAATTTCAATGCCGTAATGAAGACATGGTTTTGAGTATTGTATCTCATTTTTGGCCTTATGTTCTCATTAATGCACTGCACTACACTTTTCAGGTTCTTTCAACTATTTCAAGACCAAATCAAATGACTCAAACCTTTTTATGTGAACATCACTGGTCTGAGCATAAGTTTGAGCATTCAGAAACATTCACATGAAATGACTGATGTAACTTTGAAATCTCTTGCTATTTCATTACTAGAAATACTGCATGGGTTGAAACTTGAAAACCTGAGAGAGCCACAGAAGTCCTGTATTAATACCTTTAAAGAGCAATAATAGCATTCCATAATGGTGCATTCCAACAAGGGAAAGACATCAATGCAGACATTGGTATGGAGACTTTTATTTGCAATGCCACCAAATCTTCATAAGCAAACAATGCAACAATCACCCCAAAGGAAGCCCATTGTTCTGCTCTCAGTAGCTGACACAGAAGAGCACAGGAAGGGACAGAGGGAAGTGAAGTTGGATGTGCAGAAGTAGAACACAGGAAGATAAGAAAGGCACTAGAATAAAATACATTAAACTAAAGCATAAGAAGAATTGACTAAGAAGCAAAACATAAGTCAAGAACTCTGAACAAAACTCCAAGATCCTACATCCTAACTCCAGGATCCTTGCTTATTAATTAATGTGTTGATTAGACTTTAGGTTTAGGTTTTAACATCACTGTTTTAAACTTTTGAATCCAAATCTACTAGTTTAGGGATGGAAAAAAAATAGGATTTGACCTAAAACCTCTTCTTTTCAATAATGCAAACATATCCCTAATTGTCACCAATTTTACAATCCATACACAGTCTGGCTATTAGAGAGTGTATTCATTTAATTTCATTATGGCTTTTTTCTGCCTGCATAAAAAACAGAACAGTGGCCTGCGTTGGGTTGGGCATGGTTATGTGGGGTATAGCACCCTTACCTCACAGTAAAACAGTCTCTGGTCTGGGCTGTGTAGAGTCTGGATGTGTTTTTCTTTATGTACGATACAAAAAATATGCATGTTTGGTTAATTGACCTTAGGAGTGAGTAAGTCTGTGCATGCTTGCGTTTGTTATTTGCCTCTGTATGACCCCGATATAGACTGTGGTTGCAGACTGGGATTAAAACCAGGAACCGTCTTTATCACCAACATATTATGCTAAATTTAACTTCATTCTATGAGACCACTTCACTTAAGAACTCTACTCTAGATTCTAGGACAACATTGTTTATTGAGGTCAATGATAATCAAGTCTGAAAATAAAATCAGACTTCTGAACTTCAAGTCATGATTATGTTGTTTTGTCAACACTTTTTGGCAAATGATTCACTACTACCGCAATAGATAATAAATTGACATTGGTATATGAAAACAGAAAATGAAGTCTTCAGCTGCAGTGTCAGAGTTTAGCTACTTTTAGACTTAAGACGTTCTTTCTGACAGCTGCCTGTGAGTGAGTGTTAAAAAAAAAGAAAGATAAATATATAAATCACTCTTTCAATTACCATAATGCTAGCCACAGGAAATTACAAAAACACAATAATAACCATTGTCAAGTTTTATATCAGTTTTACATCACCACAGCTCATTGACATCACAGAATGCATTATAATTTGACAAAAGCCCATTTGTCCCATATTTTATATCTTCACATTCAAAAAGCTTTTTACTTTGAAACATAACAGGCACTTTGTGCTTTAATATCAAAGATGTCAACTGAAAAATGCCTAAGGCATCTGGATACAGGAGCTGACTTGTCATAATCACAGCACATGCCAGAGGAATGTCTTCACTTTGTGAGTAGATCAAGAGTACAAAAATGACATTAATTGGACACAGATAAAGTAGTCATCGCTGGGCTCTCTCTCAGTGTTTCTGCGCTTGTCTCAGTCAGAAGCGCAACAAACAGAAAATGTCACCACTGAACTTCCGCCCAAGCCGCCAGATGGAGTAGACGTGTCAGTCCACGCTCCCTGACTTTACAACTTATACGTGGCCACTATACGTTCTAAACTTGTTTTATTTTTGGTTACTTTTACCTTTTGTGTTTTACACCTTTTTTGTTCGAGAATGTTGAAAAAATCGAAGAGAGATGACGATGAGCTTACCAGTTCTGCTAACTGCTAACTTCTTTCGGAGTTTAAGGAATCATACTCAAAATTTGAGACCAAATTGGACAATTTTCAGACCACTGTTAACGACCACCATCAATGTATTTCCAAACTGGAGGAGTTTGCGAGCTCTGCTGACGAAGATCTGCGGGATGTGCAATCTAAGATCACGGCTTTGTTAGCGGACAATGTCAAGTTGAAGGCTAGGCTAACGGATCTTGAAGGAAGGAGTCGCCGCAACAACGTGCGCATTGTTGGCCTCCCAGAAGACATTGAAGGCCCCCAACCAACTGCATTTTTCTCTCGGATGCTTTTTGAGGTATTTGGGGACAATATTCTCACTTCGCCGCCCGAATTGGATAGGGCCCATAGCACTCTGGTCGCTAAACCGGGGCCCTCTCAGCAGCCACGGTCGGTGGTTGTTTGTTTTCACCGATTTCAGACCCAGGAGCTAGTGGTGCGTGCGGCCCGAAGCGTGGTAAGCTGAAATATAAAGATTCTCCCATTCACATCTTTGAGGACTACTGCCCAGAAGTTTTGGAGCAGCGTGGAAAATATCGAGATCTCATGAAGCAGTTGTACGACATGGGCCTCAAGCCAGCGCTACGTTATCCAGGTAGGCTGTTTATTGTTACAGAGGATGGCTCGAGGAAGTGCCTGCCTTCTGTGAGAGAAGCCAAGGATTTCATCGCCCCTAGCACCCTCCCGGTGAATGTCGGCCCCGAACCTGCGGAGGACTGATTTCTGTTGGATAGAATACGTGCAGCATTTTCGTTTATGGCGACTTTAGCTATTTTGGTTCTGCTTTACGTATTGCTGTATGGCAACTAGGACAGCAGCTTTTTGAGTTAATATTACCGCACTTTGCTGCTCTCTTCTTTTGGTTTCAAATACAGTTGCTGTTGTGATCTGTTTCCTTTTCTTTTTTTTTGCTGTTAATACTACTGCACTTATACTTATATTTTTATTTATCATTATTACTATTTTATTCCTTTCTTTAGTATTAATATTACTTTGTAGATCGTACTAACAGGTTTAATTTCAAACTGACCTGTTACTGATGTTATCGTGACTGGTGGCCTGCATTAATGACCGTAATCCTAACCCTAACCCTGCCCCTGACCCTAACCCTAATCCTCCACCCTTCATAATTTTTAGAAATAAATATTTTTTGGTTAAACTTATTTGGACTTATTGTACAAACCTGTTTAACATACACTATTAACATAATATTATGGATAGAGTTTAATTAAGTGTTTGAAAGATTAATTTCACTATTAATGTCTATATTGCCATGAGGAATTACATTTTGTTCTGCTTTTCTTTCTTGCTGTTTTGACAGGTTTCACGTTGTTTACCAGGGTAGGAAAAAAAAGGATGAGAGCAGGTGAAAAAGTGTGTTTTTTGGGGGGTTTTTTGTCGACTCCAAATGGAAATCACATCAGTCCTTTCTTCCTCTGTCAGCCTCCATCTACCATCTGCCTCTCTTCCCCCTGTCCTTCTCTTGCTGCTGTCAGCCCGTGAATGTATCAGCCTCTGTGCATCATGCATTTTTTAGACACAGGAGTTCTGTGCTTGTTTGTCATTACCCTTTTTTTCCCCTGTGGTTTAAGATGGGTCTGGTCTGTGTTAGGATGCACAGTTGTCGGTGTGATTCTGTCAGATTTTGGGATGTGATTTACGAGTAGTTTAAACGGTTTTCTTGTAGGTGAGGTTCATATGTGTTCCAAAAAGCAGAGAGCAACCCCCTTAATGGCACTTTTTCTAAATAGTCAGATGTCTTTTCTTTTCTTTTTTTTTCATTCTTGGCTACTATGAAGTATTCTAACCTGGGCCGAAAAGAATTCCTTTGAGCTTAACTCAATTCTCCGTTTTGCTCTTTGATGTTCTATTCAAGCATTGTCTGAACCCATCAATTAATCTGCTTTAAAACACTTTCCTCCGATCATGGGGGTGCACACCACAGCGCGGTGCTCCCGTTGTGCCAAGGCTCTGTATCAAGCTTAGCTGCAGGAAAGCTTGGATTTTCAGGGACACTCAAGGCTCTCTTTGATCAGACATTGAAAAGCATTTTTGTTTAAATGCTTTTAGTCAGGGGCAGCCACCCTTTGAAAATGAGCTTGCACTTTCAGTTTGATCAAATAAACGTAGAAATAATTTTCATGCCTGAAGAGTGGATGATGTCTTTACAAATGAGCCCGTTCATTGCATGTGTGGTGTTTAAATCAAGGCGTGAATGCTAACAATACAGCTCTTTGCTTTTATCCTAACTTAATCCCTGCTAATTATAAGGATTTCTACCCGTAGTTTACAGTCTTATCGGGACTTAAGATGTGTTTGAATTTTTCATTGTTTCTTGGAGATTTTATTGGAAATTCATTCCTAGTCAGATTTAAAGCAATGTCTTTGTAAACTTGGCAGTAAAATTAACCTTTTAATTATTTTATTTTTTTTATTCTCAGGGTCTGACTACAGTCTCAGAAATCCAAAGCATAGAGGCTCTGCCTGGCACCTTTGACCAGTCGCAGTCTATCACTAATATTTCCAGGATTTCCACAAAGACCAAGACCAAAAAAAGAAGAGCCCTGCACCACCTGGTGCCCCAACACCCAGCATGGGACATGCAGGCTTTGAAAGCAACCAGGTAAGAGAAAGCAAATGACTTTGGCTGTTTCACTCTCATTCAGATAGATAATGTAACAGCTTCACTAAATAACACTGTAGTGTAATAACTGTAGTAGTTGATTCTTATAAGAAAAAGTACTGGTACTCCATAAATTGTTCTAAAGATTAAACTAATGCTCATATTAAGATTTGCCACATAACCCCTTCATTCCTAAATAATCTGAAAATACGATTAAAGAGTCAACTGAAAAATACATGAGCTGCTAGACGAATGCCAGGCTAATGTCTTCACTTTGTTTACCCGAGATGGAAACTTGACAATAAACCAGAGTAGATCAAGAGTACAAAAATGACATTAATTGGACACAGATAAAGTAGTCATCGCTGGGCTCTCTCTCAGTGTTTCTGCGCTTGACTCAGTCAGAAATGCAACAAACAGAAAATGTCATCACTAAAAATACTTTTTCCTGTTCATGAATGCAAGTAAATAAGTAGAAATGCAGTTCATCCATCCATCCATCCATTATCGTAACCGCTTATTCCCTAATGGAGTCGCGGGAGGAACTGGAGCCTAACCCATTGGTCAGTGGGCGAGAGGCAGGGTACACCCTGGGCGGTCCTCCATCGCAGGGCGAGTTCATTTATTAAAATGAATTTTTGGTACATTTTTTTGTTTATTTGAAAACGCAGTTTTAACATATACTTTATTATGACCCATATTTTAGATATAATTTCGGCTAAACACACCGTTGCAAAAAACAAACAAACATGAAAATGGCTTGGAAATCTCAGTTGTGAAATTGATCACTTTGACTCTTAGTCTGAAAAGTTCTGGAGGGAAGTTGACGTCGCTACCAGGAAGACAACAAAAGTGTGAGATGCGTCTTTAACGTTTACACGTCGCGAAAGTAAGCCGGTGTCATTTACATGTCCAAATAGATAGACAGCCAGAGAGAGAGAACGGTAAAGCTAAATATATAGAATAGACCCCGACATTATTTGTGACAGGAAAGAAAAAAAACTGTTTTGTTTTTTTGTTGGGATGCTAGTTAGCTAAAGCAAGCTAACGTCACAACAACTCGAGTTAAAGTTGGTCTACTCTGCCAGTTTCAGACGTTTCATTCGCTTCAAATTCTGTTATACTGGGAAGTGAATTGCACATAATAGCGTACAATAAACATTCCAACACGATAGCTGATATGAATATTATAAACATAATGTTGTTGTTTTTAGGAACACCTTTTTTATACAAAGTGACTATTGTGCATGGTCGATTAAGATATGAGGTAAATAGGGTATAAAATAGCCAAGCAAGAAGTCGTTTTTGTTGTGGATAAGTTTTCATTTCGGTTCCAGTCTTGATTTGTTGTGAGTATGTGTCTGATTTTGGATTTGGATGCCGCTTTATGACGGTGTTCTGTCAGGTCAGCATACCCCGAGAGACCACGGAGCTGCCCGTAACCTGTTCCAAAATCTCAGCCAAGTGTTTGATTGTTAACGGCAGTCAGATCTTTCAATTGCTGCGACTAAACTAAAATAAATTACAATTTGTTTACATTAAAGTTTGCATTGTGGAATCTAGTCATGCCAGTCCTCAATCCATTTCTCAGTTTTGTCTCTCAGTCCCTTTCTTTTCACTCCTCGTTTTAGAGCATTTCACTTCGTTTTATGTTACTAAGATTTTATAAGTGGCTGTATAAATAAATTATAAGGTACTGAATGAAAAGACTGATGAAACTCATGAAAATATCTTCTCTTTGCCAGTTTTGTTATATATTCTGCAGAAAGAGTTTCAACACCCACTTTTCACCTATTTCAATTACAAAACACATCATTCACACGGAAACCAGCCAGACCAATTTGAAACTTTTTTTTTTTTTTTTTTTTTAAGTGATACGTCCCTGAATGTTTCTTGGGCTTGACTTCATGGTCATCTATTTTCTTTGCTCTCTTTTTTAGTTTTTAGGATCAGCTTTCATCTCAAAGTGAGAATGACAGACTCATCACTTCTTAACTCTGAGTTGGAGCTCCAGCAACAAGAGGAACTTTATCAGCAACTGCTGTTACAGGTGATACAAGCTGCAACATGTGTGAACATGTGAAACAGGCTTTACATGAACATTGCTAATTGACTCACCAAAGATTCATAAGGTTAACAGAAGGACATTTCACAGTGTAACATTTTCCCTTGTAAAAGTCATAGTCTCTTTTATCATGTATAAAGACAGTAACTCTGGATTTGCTCCTCTCTGTGAGTGCTCGGTCCTCTGACCTATTTTCCACCACGAGACACACAACTGTTATTTTTCTTTAAGACTAAGCAACAACCATCCAACGATTTAGTGGGTGAGATTGAGTTACTGGAAAATGGGCTTTTATAGATTGATAAGGCTTTTTAATTAGAAATGTTTCAATCATTTATGACGGTGGTTTTTAAAAGCCAGAGTAAAAATAAAGTAGTTATAGAGCGCACAACACAGCGTAAAACAAACACCTGAAAACAAAGAATCTTGATAGTCAAATAGCTCACAAGATAATTAGAAGAGTCATGCAAGAAAGTGTAAAAGCCAATGCCATGAAAGAATACATGTATCCATTTGTTTTGAAACTTTTGAGCACAGATCCAAGGAAGTGAAGTAAACTTGGAGAAGTGTGGTTGGCTGGTATTTAATGATTAACTGGGCCTTTTTAAAGGCACCGCAAAAGGCGGACAGATTACACCAGAGCATAATAGTGAAGACAGACTGGACTTGAAGATTTATTAAAAATAAAGGATTGCACCAGTTAAAATAACCTGATACCACAGATTTAGAAATCTGAATTCAGACATTTGTTTACTTTAAAACCAGGCATCTAGGATATTGGCATTGACCAGAGCAGGCTCGAGGCATACGCAAACATCTAAATGCACACATAGAGTCAAACTCTTTGAGATTCCCACCAAGAGACCAAAGCGTTTCTGCAAACTATCAATGTAGTCCCATTCAATTCAATAAAATTTTATTTTATTTATAAAGCGCCACATCACAACAACAGTTATCTTACAGCAATTTCCAAACAGAGCAGGTCAGACCCTACTCTGAAGTTAATTACAGAAACCCAACAATTCCCACCATGAGCAAGCACTAGGCAACACAGGCAAGGAAAAACTTCCTTTTAACAGGCAGAAACCTCAAGCAGAACCATGGCTCAGGGTGGGCGGCCATCTGCCTCGGCCGGTTGTGGGTGAGGGAAAGAGAGGGCGAGAGAAGGACAGAGGGAGCACAGAGAAGCAGCCTACAGTAACACACATAAAGGATGAAATTGGCAATGATATTGAGACTAATGATAATGGTAGGAGTTATGACAGCAATAACACTATGCAAAGTAGTAGTAGAGTAGGAACACAGGGACAGCAGGAAACTCCCAATCACAGATCCAGCTTCCACAGCTCTAGGAACACCTGCAGGAAGTTATAGGAGGAGACTCCCAACTACAGATCCGGACCCCACAGCTCCAGAGCCAGGAATATCTGCAAAAAGTGATAGGAGGAGAGAGGAGGGGGACGACAAAACACACGACTACGGGGAAGGGAGAGAGTTCAGTTAGTAACATCGTTAATGGAATGAGGTGGCACTGGGAGGGAGAGAGAGAAAGGAGAGGGGAGCTCGGTGCATCATGGGAAATCCCCCAGCAGTCTAGGCCTATAGCAGCATAACTAGGGGTGGATTTACCCTACCTATAGGCTCTATCATAAAGGAAAGTCTTAAGCCTACTCTTAAATATAGAGACGGTGTCTGCCTCCCGGACCCAAACTGGAACCTGGTTCCACAAGAGAGGCCTCTGATAGCTGAACGCTCTGGCACCCATTCTACCCACAAAAATATATGTTTTACTTCAGAATAAGTAGAATAAGTTAAATTATCCTTTCCATGCATTTCGCATAACAGCAGCATGATTAGCTTGTTAACTATAGCCTTTTTTACCCTGAGGGCAAGAGATCTTTCTCATTCTACAGCATTCCAGCTCATGTTCGAGGGACCTGTCCCCAAATTCTTTCATGCCACTTGCTTTTAAAACAGTTTTGCGGGAACAGATTTAATTAAAAGTGCTATTTACATGGATTCCTACACTAGCCAACCAATGCTCTGCTGCCACTTTACTGACAGTATGAACATTCCATTCCTGGCTAACAGCCAACACAAATTCCATGGCACAGAGAAACATGGCAGGTTTTCAGGGACAAGGTTGTTTCTATATCATGTAGTTTATTATAAAAACAAGTGTTCTTTATGTGTTGTCTTGAGAAAAATCAAACAAAGATGAAAATAAATCTGTAGAAGGCTAAAATTAGCAGATTAATGCCCATCTGACTTATGTCGCCCACCCCCTCAGTTTCTCTGCCCTTTTTCCTGTCTCTAACAGATAAAGGCCAATAGTGCTGTTAAAATTTAAGAAAAAAATAATTTATTCACATAGGAAAAAGTTTGATTTTTTTTCTTTTTTTGTACTAGACAATGGGAAAACTGCAGGCTGAATCCAAAGTAATACGGCCCAGTCCAGGTAAGCCATTCCCACAGTAATACGCATTCCTTCCTTTATTCCACATTATAACACTTGTTTTATTTTCTATGTTTTTTAAATTTTTTACCAGTTTATGCTTTATTTTGTTTTTTTCTTTTTGTCCAGGGATGTGTGTGAAGACTTTGTCAGAGCCAGGCAAAGAGAAAGTCTTCATTAATATTTGCCAGTCAAACTCAGTGCCCCCCCCACCAGAACTCTCCAGAGATGAACTTGTGGAACTGCTTCAGTTAGACGATCCCAGCAGCTACAGAGTTCCCATGAGCCTTGGCGAGCCGCACACAGAAGTAGACAACAGTATGTGTTAAAATCCAAAAGAGCTATAGTTTTCCGAGGATTTGTTTGGGAAATAGAATCATTTTTGGAGAGGTGTTTGCATCATTCATCATGCATTTCTGATCTTTGTCCCCCTTTGCTGGAAATTAACACACCGAAGCGCTGACAAACCTTTTTTGTTATTTTATTTTGCATTTCTTTCATTTGAAAAGATGTTCAGCCTTTGAGGAAAACGTAGGAGACCTCGTAATTGAAACCACGCTGGAGGCGGACAGAGTTTGTTTTGGTTGTTTTTATTGATTTAATTATTTTTAAAAATGCAATCTTTCATATTTCCCTGTGCAGCTAATCCAATGCGGTTGCTGTGAGTTATTTCACATTGTATATGTTAGCTCTTTTTTCTGGCAATGTTGTTATAAATGTCACGAGAATAATCTGATTGAACGCATTATTCTGACCAAAAACGACTTCTAAAATACCTAGACATCTCAGTCCTTTTAAAACTGTTTATTTCTTCAGTGAGTTTTCATACAAACACGGGTTTCCTTGATATGGTCGGTGCAGATATGAAGAACAACCTCTATGCTAATGCAAACTCAACGTTGGACATCAGTCAATGTATTTTGGAGGGAAAAACAAGCTGTGTTTTTTAAAAATACCCATACAACACTAGCAGATGGCCACACAGGATGGTGTGGATTGTGCATTATTACCCAGGAATTTAATAAGAGCCCTGAATGTTCTGTTCCTAATGTGTGCCTCTGTCTTTAAAAAAAAGTATATTATTTTAATGTATATTAAAATAACAATCCATCCATCCATCCATCCGAGCCACCTCAACTGGCTCCTCTCCACGTGGAGGAGCAGCGGCTCTACTCTGAGCCCCTCCCGGATGGCCGAGTTTCTCACCCTATTTCTAAGGGAGAGCCCAGCCACCCTGCGGAGGAAACTCATTTCGGCCGCTTGTATCTGCGATCTCGTTCTTTCAGTCACTACCCAAAGTTCGTGACCATAGACGAGGGTGGGAACGTAGATCGACCGATAAATTGAGAGCTTCGCTTTTAGGCTCAGCTCTCTCTTCATCACGACAGACCGGTACAGCGCCCGCATTACTGCAGACGCCGCACCGATCCGCCTATCGATCTCACGCTCCCTACCCCCATTCGCGAACAAGACCCCGAGATACTTGAACTACTCCACTTGGGGAAGGACGTCCGCTCCGACTCGGAGAAGGCAATCTACCCTTTTCCGGTGAGAGACCATGGTCTCGGACTTGGAGGAACTGATCCCCATCCCAGCCGCTTCGCACTCGGCTGCGAACCGCTCCAGCAAGAGCTGTAGGTCCCGACTTGATGAAGCCAACAGGACCACATCATATGCAAAACGCAGAGATGCGACCCTAAGGCCACCAAGACTGACACCCTCAACACCTCGGCTGCGCCTAGAAATCCTGTCCATAAAAGTTATGAACAGGACCGGAGACATAGGGCAACCTTGGCAGAGTCCAACTCCCACCGTAAACGAGTCCGACTTACTACCGGCAATGCGAACCAGACTCTGACTCCGGTCATACAGGGACCGAACAGCCCGTAACAAAGGGCCAGGTACCCCATACTCCCGGAGCACCCCCCACAGGATACCCCGGGGGACACGGTCGAACGCCTTCTCCAAGTCCACAAAACACATGTGGACTGGTTGAGCGAACTCCCATGCACCCTCTAGGACCCCGCTGAGGGTATAGAGCTGGTCCAGCGTTCCACGGCCAGGACGAAAACCACACTGTTCCTCCTCGATCCGAGGCTCAACTATCCGTAAGAAGGAACACTGGTTCTTTTATAACAGGCTTATTGAATAAATACAGGAAATATTTCTTAGAGTCAAGTCATGTTGGCCTTAGCCAACATGACTTGAATTTCGAGTGGTCCTCTGGAGCAGAGAAAGCCTCTTTGACTCAGACTGAAGGGGCCCCATTTACTCCAAACCATCAGTTGAACTAATGAGATGTTTACATTATGTAGTTTAGTGACCGTTTGTCTTCCTAAGTTCACACATTTCCGTATGTTCTTGAACTCCATGGGGTTTACTCTGTTTAGAACTTTTATCCAAACACTTTTGCACAGTTTCTCTGTTTGAAGTTTCCTAAATCTGTTTTTTCGTCTAAAATCCAACATGTCCTGCATCTCTGTTTCAGACTCCCAGGGTTGCACGGCCTATGATGTCGTCATCAACCAGGAATTCTTCCAGAAATGCCAGGTATGTCCTTAGCTTCTGGCAGGCCAGAACTCAGCTGCCAGGCTTTTAACAAGAAGAAATTGAGCTCAGTATATCAGTTTTAGCCTCCTTGTGCCATTGATGTGTTATCCAATTTATCTTTTCTTTCGACTGGGAAGTCCCTTTGTGACTGTTAATTCAGGTCAGTACCCTCCGGCTGAGGACCTGTTTTCCTGAACACATGCAACTTTGATTTGTGGTTGAAGAAACTAACTTCTTGAGGAGAAGTTAGTTGCTTATCAGCTCCACGGATACCACTTGCTCTCTTAAATCCCCTCTTTATACATTATTTTATGTGAGCCTCTCCCGATTTTGCTTGATTTTGGTTTTTCTTTTTTTTACCTGTAGCTTTAAGAATCTCTTTGGCGCTTGAATTGCTTTATTCCAATAATCAGTAACTTGTACAGCTGAAATGCCTTAGAATATAATGGAATGTAAAATATTCCCCAATCATGTAATATATAACATCTAACATGCACGTCGTGTATGTGTGTTGTAGACAGATCCCTTATTCCAGCAGTTTGTCATTCTGGTGTCTGTGGAGGGTTTAGAAAATAAATACAGTCTGGAGCTCAGCAGAGGTGAGTGCGTTTGCGTGCATTTGTGTCACCTTCTTATTGTCGTGCCGTCAGCTAAAGCGTTCCTGTTTCGTCTTTGCACAGACTGGAAGGTGTTGAAGAACAGGAAGTTCTTGGGTTCTATTGGCGAACAGAACATTCGGACAAAGAGCAAGCCAGTGATCCAAGAGCTGCAGGCTGAGTATGTGCCAATGGTAACGGAGGAATGCGTTAGCGATTTTTAGTTTAACTTTTTTCCAATGCTAAATGTTCCAACTGCTTGTTTTACTGCAGGGAAACGTCCCAGGCAGGTGCTAAAAGGTGAACATTTCTTCACTGTTCTTGCTTTCTGTTTATTATCTCCTAGTTTAGATGAACTTTTCTCATACTTAACCTTTTTTTTCCTTTTTTTTTATCCCATGTGCCAGAACCAGTGAACCAGAGTTTACACTGCTCGTGGAGCCTCCTGTTGGAGAGCCGGAACACCTCGTTGCTGAGATTAAGTTGCCTAATGTGGTAAGACATCGTGTGCAGTGTCTCGCATGCAGATAAAAAAATTAAATCGATCCAGCTCAAGTGGATGCCGAAACACCTCAAGATAAAGCACCAAAAGTAAACGTAAAGCAGTTTTTTACCCATTTGAGGTAGAGGCTTACTTAACATCTCCTTTAAAAAAAGTCTTTGCCCCACAACACACTGTCAGAGTGTTTCTGGCACAAAGTAATATGACATTTAATACTCTGAAGATGAAGGATTTTTAAGTCTGCTTAAATAGTTTACTTAGATGTTTCCCTTATGAACGGCTTAAGCATGGTGCTGCATACAGAAAAACAGGGACTTGGACTAGAGCCTTAAGTCTTACCACATACCACAGACTGTAAAATCTGTGTTTTGCACAGGTTCATGTTAAGACAGGACTAGCGATGTCATTTGGAAACTGTGGTGTCATTATTGTATTCTTCATAGATTTCACATACAGTCGAGATCCAGGGCCCTAACCTTGTGTCCAATCTCTCCTTATAGCAGTTAAACAATCCATACTTCTTGCCAAAATTATTTTCATTATCCATCCACATGAGGATCTCATTATGTACTTATACAATACATATCCTCTCCTTTATGGTAAGTCTTGTGACTTTTATCTTTGAATATGTTTTCATAAAACCTCAAAACTCTTAGATGCAGTCCTACCTCTAGGTGACTTCCTGACCCCACTGTGGAATCTATGGAGAGTCCTATAGCACATCCAGATCCACTGTCAGTATTACCAGCAAAGAGAAACAGATGCTCAAACACATTTTTTCTATTGACATACTTTTTGTGCATCCAATAAAAGAAAAAAGTCAAAAGAAATATTATGGTTTAGAAGCAATATTTGGCTATCAAGGAAAGAAGACCCACCCATCAAGCAGCAAATCGTTTTCAGAATTTCATTTGCTTCTCAATGTGCCACAGCAGTCAAATCTACCGCAATTGGTCTGAACTTCAAATGGAATACAGGAAGGAATACATTTGACCTGCCAATAATATAATAATTGACTGTTGTGCCAATTGTGTCACTCAAAAGTTTAAAGACAAGCTGTTTTGGTATAACATGGAGGCTAATACATGCATGCCAACCGGAGCTACGATCAAGAGTATTTGAAACATATACTAGTTTGATGGAAATTTTTAAGGTTTGGAGCAGCAGACTGTGCGTCTTTATGGATGTCCTACTTGTTGTGTTGTTATTACTTTACTGGATTACATTAAGCGGTCCAAACATTTAGTCATAATGTTCCATTTCACTTGGAAACAGTCTGTGTATGGTTTGCTAAGCAGAGCCCTGTTAACTGAAATGGCCAGGCAAGGTTCAAAGTTATCGTTATTGTCTTTGGAAAGTTTCCAAACAACACTCCAAAGGGAACGCAAAATAGCTGTACTGGTTGAATGGTATTTTTTAATTTTTTAAAGTGTCCGTAACTGAACTATTCACATTAATGTGAAAAAACCCAAGTTAGTTTGATTTCAGTTTTCTCTGATTTCCCTGTTTTGCAGAGAAGCCCTGACACAATATCTTACATAGCTAAGTGAAGGGATTTAATCTGCATTGACTTGTCTGTTGTGCAGCCGTCCTCTCGCTCTCTGGTCCTGGATGTCGGAGAGGACCGCCTTGTGCTTGTTGCTCGACCGTCACTCTTCCATCTCGACATCTTCCACCCGTTCCTCGTCGACCAGGAGAACAGCGTGGCGCAGTTCAATAAGAGCACACAGGTATCCGAAGGCACACCGACAAGTTTTGCACAAACGACACGATGAATGAAATGGTTCATCACTTGCATTGTTCTTAGGTCTCACACACTCCAGTCCCAGCTCATTCTGCCTGTGTCCTACCTAAATGGCCCCCAAAGCCCCCTTTAAAGGGCTAGATAATCACATAGGACCTTTTCATTGTAAAATACAGCAGTAGGGATAACCACGTTTTTGTTTTATCATACAGACTCAATGTGTTGACACACATTTTCCAATCTCTCTTCTAGGTGCTCACTGTCACTATGCCTGTGGTGTCCTCAGGAAATCTCTGAAATGCTATCCACTTTTTTTTTTTTTCTAGAAAGCTGCTGTGATAATGATTTTTTATAAAGAAAGTTTGTTTGTGTTTGTCCCCTGTATGACTGCAATTTCCTTTTGTGAGAACACTAAAATATGACCCTTGTTGTTAAAAAGAGGCTTCCAGAAGAAAAGCAGTTGAAAAGGACTACAAATTATTAATTTTTTAGCATTGAATTAGATGATAAATCAAAACAATTCTAATACTTTATTTTTTATGCATATTTATTTATCTAATTCAGGGGTTAAAGAGGCTCTCTAAACTGCACAAGCCTAGATTAAATATGCCTCCCAAAACCCTCTATGAAACATGATCCACAAGACTTCAATTATACCACAGCCTGTGAAATAAACTTTTGGAGATGACCAATGGAAATTGCAGTAATTTGTTGTCTTTGCAGTAATGAAATATGGCAATACGCAGATTACTTGTGGTAATGGATTAGAAAGAGCTTTCAGAGACTGGAAAATAATTTCTACCTGTGTCTTAACACTTTTCACTAACCCGCTATAAGAATATATAATAAAAGAGCTTGTTTATACTCAAAATGATAGAACCGATTTCTGACTGGCTGCCAAATAAACTATCATTGTTTCTAAAGAGATACAGAAGATTAAGGTGGAGACTTCATACATTGTATCCATGACTACGATAATTTCAGATAAGATAACCGTTGCCATTGTCTTTTTTGGTATGTCCTTTCTGTGAACTGCAAACATAAACAGATTAAGAAGTCACTATTTCTGGATCTGCTCCTCCCATCCATTTCCCTGTTGATACTGAAAAACAAAAAGCAAGCGTACAGAGAGATGCTCTCTCCTAGGTTGATTTACTCCAAAGAGAAATGAAAAACAACTAAGAATGACTCAGATGTTTATGTGTTTTTGTTATATCTGAAAGATACAGAAGAATATAACTGATTTTCTTGATTTACTTAAAACATCCATCCATCCATCCATCCGTTTTCCACCGCTTATACGGGGTCACGGGGGCAGCAGCTGAAGCAGAGAAACCCAGACTTCCCTCGCCCCCTACACTTCTGCCAGCTCCTCCGGGGGGATCCCAAGGCGTTCCCAGGCCAGCCGAGAGACATAGTCCGTCCAGCGTGTCCTGGGTCTTCCTCTGGGCCTCCTCCCAGTGGGTACTTAAAACATGAAAAGTTACTAACTGTATTCATCAACATTTCTCCCATCCTTATAGCTGTGATAAACCTGTTGTGGTATGAAAATAACTCAAATTTCTGTTCTCAAATGGATATTTGAATGTCAAATTTAATTTCCTACATGAACCTTTACAAGTACAGCCCTTGCGCTTTGTTCGGAGTTCCCTCAGTTTGAAAATATGTAATTAAGACGTTTATTGTTCCATTTGCTCTTCTGTCAAGCCTGTACCTTTGACATTTTAAGAAATAACTCAAATCTTTATGTTTACTTTGCTGACATTGATCCTCCCTCCTGACATTATTTTTACCACATTATGTTGATCACTTCCGCCTGGAGATTATTCAGCTGTTTTGTTTGAAATGCAGAGCAGCCCTCAAAAAGGAACAGTTAAACTTGGACATGTAACTAAAAGTACTAGAATGTCAATATTTTCTCCTGCGGGGATCAATTTGAAAGACAAGAGCGGCATCAAAAAGGCTCCTGGGTCAAATTCAGAGCATACTTATCACTTAACTTCAGGACGGCTAGTTCCCGAATTCCTGGCTGAGCATTATTCAGAGGGCCCAGATTATTTGGCATCTTATTTCCAGTTTATCGGCAGACGATAAAGCAATAGGTTTTCCCAGCAGGGCCTGCATCTCTAAAGCTGTGGATATCTATTGGCAGGGAGCTGCTTGTTGGATCTCAAAATGACTTAGCATAACTATCTTTTGGTTCCGGTGATCTATCTAAATTAAATGCCCTTTAAAGTACTAAGGAGAGCACATTCAGTTCTTGCGGCTCTTGCTACACCAGCTGATTCTGTGATGTAGTTTGAATGACGCCCAAACTCAAAGCCAGGTGAGCTCATGGCCAAACTTGTTGTTACCCAGGTCTGTACCATACAAACCTTTGTTTGCTAGTTACAGCTCCTGGATCCCACTCAACTTTTAACGCCATGGTTCCTCGTTGGCCTTGATTCTAATCTCTTTTCAACATAGTTTGCGTAAATGTATCTGTTTTGCTATCAATGTCCAAAATATCCCAAAACTTGCAAAACAAGTCCACAAGTCCAAACATCCACACTCAATCTCTGTGATAATAATGTTTGTTCTGATATGCTGTTCTTTTTTGTGCTGCTGCACATTATGACAAAATTTCTCTATCTATCATTTCTCCAGAAGTATTTTTGTTTTCTTCAGATGTGACCCTATAAACCCCAAGCTGTGTCTCCATGTTCTTTTTAGAGAAAATGGTTTATCTCTTGAAACCCTTTAATTCAAACTACGATTTTCCGCCTTTATCTAATTAAAGTGAATATTGTTGTGAATGATAATTCAACACGCCAGCTGAGGTCAGTGTTTTCGCTTTTGCTCTTTTGTGCAATTTTGTCTGGGTATTGCACAGGCTGGCACAGGAGTAAACTATATGTAATACCCACTCGTGGGAGGGCAACAGCTGTCTTAAATGTTTTCCACTTGTGAATAATCTTTCTCTCTGTGGAAAGGTTGGACTCCAAACTGTTCGGAAATGCCGCCACAACCATTTCCGGATTGACAGGTAGCAAAAGTTGGCCTGTGTAAGATCATTTGTAATGATCTTTCCTCCTTGATATTGTTTTAACTCACACTTGAATGTACGTGTTTATGCTCAAGTAATCAAGAACTTCCTGCTAATTGCACTCTTAATTCCCATTTCCCAACAGTCCTACTGTTTTTTTGTTGTTTTTTTTTGCACATGGACTCTGTTTTTTGTAACAATAATAAAGAATTGTATTGTCATCTGTCAATCATCTGATGTTTGGTTTACCTTTAAGAGAAAGTACAAGATCATTTGGGTTGGATGGTGTCACTTAATTTTATACTTGACAAGATATCCCAAGCCAGTTGCCCCTTAAACAATAATCAAATGTAATTATCCTACAAGCAAGGTCTATCCTGTCTTCAGCTCTGTCAGGCTGATTAACTTCCTCTGTATTTCATAACATTCTGAGTTGTGGAGAAACAAAAAAAAGAAAAAGTTCATTGTCTATCCTCTTGCAGCTTTCGCTCCCTTCATCCATCAAACCCTCCCTCTTTATTTTTCATCCCCCTCTCCACCTGCCCTGTGCCACCCTTCCATTTGTCCAGTGAGGTCATCGCTCAGTTCTCCCTAATCCTGCGAGGTGCTCGTCTTTCCGCCTTTGCTTAATCCACCTGTGGCCTGTAGCCCTGACCACACACTCACACACATGCACCTACACAGATGCATATGTGCAAAGTCTTGCAGTTATTCTTGTATTGTATGCTCAGACTCACAGTAATTCCACAGCATGTATCCACACATAGTTATTGGACACACACACATACTGCTCAACTCTTGGTATAAAGTTGCCTCTGCTTCTGTCTTTGGCTGTCATCCTTTTGTCTGAGTCTTGTGTTCACTTGTACTGCTCCTTCATACAGGTATGTCTGTTTTTTTTATTCAAATGTAACCTGTTAAATCAAGTACAGCTAAAATGTGTGTAATTAACTGGGATTTTTGTTGGGCAGCAGCTTATTTCTTTACTTTTTGCAACAGTGTCACCCATCCCAACCCTTGATTGTAATATGTGGTTTTCAACTCCAGTTTAAATTTAAAAGAAGAACAAAAACTCTGAATTGAATGAAAATAAATGGCTACTCTATGAATCTGTGCTTTAGCTGTT
This sequence comes from Menidia menidia, assembly GCA_907169785.1. Taxonomy (NCBI): domain Eukaryota; kingdom Metazoa; phylum Chordata; class Actinopteri; order Atheriniformes; family Atherinopsidae; genus Menidia; species Menidia menidia. The sequence goes on along the minus strand of CAJRST010008890.1, from coordinate 14,500,475 downwards.
TTCATTTTATGTTTTGTGTTCTGTATGTTTGTCTGTATTTTAAATCTAACCTTTTCCATAATGGAATGATTCACACAGAAAAGATCTAATGTTTTATGTCTTTTTCAGCTCCACCGAAACAGACTTTTGGTTTGATTTATATTGCTTTGTTTAGTTGTAAACAGTATTCACATATTCCCCAGGTTTTGTCGTTATTGTATGTTGCCAAGACTTAAACTATTATAGTTCCAAATTGGAATTAGTCAAAATAAATTCAATATACTCCTCATTAATGGTACCAGTTTATTAAAAAGATTCAAGTTAACTTTGTGTGAAATAAAGGTGAGCTCATGGGCTGTCATTCCTTTTCTGTCAAATAAAATACATTTAATGCACAGATCTAACTTTTTTCAGAATAGAACTCCCCCCTCCCACTCACCCAAGCCAGTATTCCTCTGGACTGTACAGAAAGGTGGGGTATTGGCCAATGAACCTCAGTATTGGCTGTAACAGACTATAGCTTTATTTATTCCTCTGACAAAACCCTCTCACCTTTATGTTTGCATATGTGCTATCCAATTCATCATCAATTTCACCTCTGCTTGACAGTGATGGCACACAGCTTAGGTGCTGACAGAAACTTTCAGCAAGGGGTGCTGGGGTTGTGGCAACAAGTGTGCACAGCTAACTTTGTCTTCCTAGAAACATGTTTACGGATTTTTAGGAGTGGACATACAGGCACCACATAAGACTGGCGTCCACTCTTGATGAATTAGAACTAATAAATGATTGTGAACTGAGGGAGTAAATTGTTGTTAGATACAGTCGGTTTAGCAAAGACAGGTATAACAGTGTGATGCCATTTAAGCTTTTCTAGGTCTTCAGTCCTGGATTAGCCTTTATAAAATTAAAAAAACATTAGAAACAAGTATGAACTGTTATCTCTCTCTTAGTTTAACTTTTAATTAATGCTTTATTTGGCAGTTCATTGAGCAGTGATGTCAATCTTATGTCCCCTCATATCATTACTTAGCAATCTCTGCCAAACTCGTCCACGATGTTATCAACTGTACAAGCCAGCTTTAGCACCTGTAGTAAGCTTGTATTTTTGTCTGCCTGAGGCTATAGGAAATGTGGATGTGTACAGCTCAACAGTGGCTTTTAAAGGTAATGGAGTCACAAGTTGTGACCTCAAAATAATCAAGTTTCCAAATTCTAGCTCAAAATACTTAAAACAATGTAAACTCAGGTGTGATTTTTAATGTAAACTCAGATTTTTGTTTACACAAACTGATCTAAGGCACATTGGTTGCATTTTTAATATAAAGTTAATTATTGGAGCTTTGATATAGTTGGATTTGTTTTCTTAGAAATTCTAATAAGCCTTTCCTCTATTCTCTTTATTCTAATATTAGCATACTGTAGCCTCTGTCTAACAATGATGAGCTCAACCTATTCTTACACACAGTCATTCTTCAGCTCTCCTGACACACACAGACAAACACTTGTTGTCCTTGACAATAAGTCCTTCTCTGGTGGCCCGTGGCAACATGACACTTCTCCCAAATCCCTTGGTTTTTCATGGTCCCTACCCTCCTTTCATATAGCTCCAAATAGTTCGTTCCAACCGCCCTAACTGAAGTGTTGAAATGTGCACCTCTCATTCATCCATCTGACATATCTCTACCCGCCCTGTCCCTATCACTGATGCCTTCATTCATATGCCTTGTATACCCATTCAGTTAAACATAGCCTTCTAGTTTGTTTTCAAAAAAGAAAACACTTAATGGACTTATATCCTACATTTTCAGACAATTTTAGATGATATTTTCTAATAAATATTAGTTTAGAAATTTCATCAACATACCATTTTCATGTCTGTAAAGTATAATTTATACCTCCGCTGTACAAGACAGACATGATGGGAATTCTGCGTCAGCCCAAAGACACATGGTATTAAGTTTCACATAAAATCGCCAGTGATAATTCCTTCAAGGTAAATACTGCACTGTTGATGTCCATCAAGCATGGAGCAACATCCACAAATAATAATGATAGTCATGCGTCCCCCTGACATTTGCGCTGGATTGGTTGTTTTTGATTTCTTTACCGTTTTGCTGTTGAATACTCAGTTGTTATGTCTCTCTGCAGTTTAAATTAATGGGTATAGATTTTGTGGTCTTCTTACTGTAGCTTCTAATTTTGCAGGTTATGGTGAAAAAATCCCAATGCCGTTTTGACAGTAGAGGCTAAAAAATAAGTTTTATTCAATTCAAAAAGAAAATATTAATTAAAGACCGACAGTGTTCATATTCAATTCAATTCAATTTTATTTATATAGCGCCACATCACAACAACAGTTGTCTCACAGCGCTTTCCAAACAGAGCAGGTCAGACCCTACACTGAAGTTAATTACAGAAACCCAACAATTCCCACCGTGAGCAAGCACTAGGCGACACAAGCAAGGAAAAACTTCCTTTTAACAGGCAGAAACCGTGAGCAGAACCATGGCTCAGGGTGGGCGGCCATCTGCCTCGGCCGGTTGGGGGTGAGGGGAAAGAGAGAGCAAGAGAGAGAGAGAGGGCGAGAGAAGCACAGAGGGAGCAGAGAGAGGCAGCCAACACAGCAACACGTAGACTAGATTAAAAATGGCAATGATATTAATGCTAATGATGAGCAGGAACACGGGGGCAGCAGGAAACTCCCAACCACAGATCCAGACTCCACAGCTCTAGGAACACCTGCAGGAAGTGATAGGAGGAGACTCCCAACCACAGATCCAGACCCCACAGCTCCAGAGCCAGGAATATCTGCAGAAAGTGTTAGGAAGAGAGAGGAGAGAGAAGGGGGACGAGAAAGCACACGACTACGGGGAAGGGAGAGAGTCCAGTTAGTAACATTGTTAATGGGATGAGGTTGCACCGGGAGGGAGAGAGAGAAAGGAAAGGGGAGCTTGGTGCATCATGATGCATCCCCCGGCAGTCTAGGCCTATAGCAGCACAACCAGGGGTGGACTTACTCTAACTATAAGCTCTATCATAAAGGAAAGTCTTAAGCCTACTCTTAAATATAGAGACGGTGTCTGCTTCCCGGACCCAAACTGGAACCTGGTTCCACAAAAGAGGACTCTGATAGCTGAACGCTCTAGCGCCCATTCTAGTTTTCAAGACTCTAGGAACTGCCAGTAACCCTTCATTCTGGGAATGCAGTTCTCTGGTAGGGCAGTAAGGTACTAAAAGCTCTTTCAGATAAGATGGGGCCTGACCATGAAGAGCTTTATACGTAAGGAGAAGGATTTTAAATTCTATTCTGGATTTAACAGGAAGCCAGTGCAGAGAAGCCAAGACAGGAGAAATATGATCTCTTTTTCTGGTTCCTGTAAGAACACGTGCTGCAGCATTCTGGATCAGCTGAAGAGTCCTAATGGACTTTTTTGAAGACCCTGATAACAAGGAATTGCAGTAATCCAGCCTAGAAGTAACAAATGCATGGACTAGTTTTTCTGCATCATTTTTACACAGGATGCTCCTAATTTTTGCGATATTACGAAGGTGAAAGAAGGCGGTTCTTGAAATTTGCTTAATGTGAGAGTTAAACGACATGTCCTGATCGAAGATAACTCCAAGATTTCTCACAGTGGTGCTGGAGGCCAGGGCGATGCCATCCAGGGAAACTATATCTCTAGATAATGCGTCACGAAGGTGTTTAGGCCCTAGAACAATAATTTCAGTTTTAGCTGAGTTTAACATTAGAAAATTGCAGGTCATCCAGGTTTTAACATCCTGAAGGCACATTTGAAGCTTAGCTAGCTGATGAGTTTCATCTGGCTTGATCGATAGGTATAAATGAGTATCATCTGCATAGCAATGAAAGTTGATAGAGTGTTTCCTGATAATATTACCTAAAGGAAGCATATATAAAGTAAAGAGGATTGGTCCGAGAACGGATCCTTGCGGAACTCCGTGGCTAACTCTGGCATGCATGGAGGACTCATCGTTAACATACACAAACTGAAACCGATCTGATAAATAGGACCTAAACCAACTTAGAACGGCTCCTTTAATGCCGATGAAATGCATCCATATGCACTACTTAAGCTACAAGTAATGTTTTTGTTTTGTTTTTTGTCAATTAAGCTAGGTTAAAATGATCCTGTGTATACATTTGTTTACTTTCTGGAAATGGGCCAGAGTTGGTACCTTTGAGCTTTTATTAACAAAAGCACATACTTTTTTTAATTGAATTTCATCCTGTTTACATTTGAGGGAGGGTGGTAGCTGAGTAAGGAAATCGAAGGTTTAAGACTTTATTCGGAAGTCTTAAAAGCTATTTCATCTCTGTTTGATTTAAAATGACATTTGGCACAATAGCAGACAATAGAAGACAGCGGCAGGCTTTCCACAACATTAACAGCTTCTTTTACTTAGCTAATGAGCCGCAAGGCTACTTTAAATTCTGCCTGATGATAGGAGGAATGAATTGGAATGAGATGGGACAGTTTGGGGAAATGTCTGCGGAAAAATAAAATATATTTAATCAAAAGATGTAATTGCATTGCAAAAGCATTTTTTAAATGTAACTTTAAGTTGATGAACAACACAAATAAGAAACATTAGGTTTCAAACTGGAGTCAAATTTATTCTATTTTTTTTTAAAAAGGTGTTTACATGCACATTTTTTAAAAGCAGATCTCCTACTTCAAAACCACACCTGAACTGTAAGGACACCCAGGGCAGAGAAGTGAGGATAGGGTTGGTCAGGATGAGGTTTGGAAGCTGGAAAGTGACAGAAACACAATCTACTTCAGTCTCTTTGTCTGACCCCAGTGTCACATACTCACCTGTTGACACTACATCAATCTTCCCCTGCCTCCTGCCAGGGGGGCATCAGCAGCACACATCCCCAGGGAATGCCAGTCTGTGAAAGGGTCTTTATCTCAGAACAATGGTAGCTCAGGGGGAGTATTTATAGCTCAATTTCTTTCTGTTTATCCATCTCCAAAGCGATTAATCAGAGGTGTGCGGAAAGAATAATGCACATCTCTTTAACGCATCAATTCATTTTAATGTCAGAAATAATTTTCTACTTAACTCTTTAAAAACTGATCCATGAAAAAATTGAGAGAAAATGAATTTCTTTTTAGTCTAAAGTCTTTATTTTGCCCTTTGACAAAAAATCAAAATGTCGACAAAAAACATTTGTTTCTTATTTAACATTTCTTCAACATTTATCTTCAGGGTTAGCACGTTGGAGAACAGGAGCTTTCAGTGTGGAGTTTGCATGTTACCTCTGTTTCTGCGTGGGTTCTCTCTGGATGTTTTACAGAGGCAATAAGAGCTGTCGTAATTTCCGTGAAAGGGTTGGAGTGCGGGGCGGCACAGTGGTGTGGTGGTTAGCACTGTTGCCTCCCAGCAAGAGCGTTCTGGGTTCGAATCCCGGGGGAACCAGGACCTTTCTGGGTGGAGTTTGCATGTTCTCCCTGTGTCTGCGTGGGTTCTCTCCAGGTTCTCCGGCTTCCTCCCACAGTCCAAAAACCTGCATGTTAGGTTGATTGGAGATTGGGGAAATTGGCCTTAGGAGTGAATGTGAGTGTGAGTGGTTGTTTGTCCTTGTATGTCCTGTGTGTTGCCCTGTGATGGACTGGCGGACTGTCCAGGGTGTACCCCGCCTCTTGCCCGTTGACCACTGGCTCAAGTTCCCCCCGCGACCCCAACAGGGAATAAGCGGTATTGATAATGGATGGATGGATGGGTTGGAGTGCACTTCAGAAACCCTCATTAAGGGCCGCAGCTGTAGCCTAACGGGTACAACGGGCGGATCATATGTGGCGCCTCTGCTCGATTCCAGCCCATGGCCCTTTGCCGCAGGTCTCCCCCTCTCTATCTCTGCCCCCTTTCCTTTCCAGCTACTGTCATTAAAGGCCACTAGAGCCAACAAAATATTTAAAAAAAAAACACACCAGGGAAATGATTTCACAACTTGTTGGCAATATGATTTTCTTGGCATAACATCCATCTGCTTTTCCTGTGTTTTTGCAGCCATGTCTGATGTAGAAGAGGAATACGAGTGAGTGGAACAAAATCTGTCACTACTTATATTTCAATACCACTTACCTCACCTCTTTGTGATAATATGTCACTTGTTTTACTTCCTTTTTAATCATTCTGCAGGGAGCAGGTTGAGGGTAAGCTCATGCACACATATCTCATCCCTTTTGTTACCACAAAATAACTGTTGTGTTTATATATTGTTGTGTTGCTCTGTGGTTTTCCCTGTTGAAGTTGAGGAAGAGCAGGAGGGTGAGCTGGAGGAGCTTGATGAGACTGAGCAGGCGGAGCAGGTGGAGGAAGATGGAGAAGGTATGGTTTTGATGAAAGCCAGCGTCATCTCTAGGCACTCTGAAATTACAATCCTTTTCAATCCTGTTTGAACCCATGTCATTCTATGCAATCATAATCTAACCAATTCCAGTTAACTGAATTCCAAATTAGTCCAATTCACATAAAAAAGGGGGTAAAAGAGCTAATGTTGTACACAATGAAAATATGTTATGGTTGATGCATGTTGTTTCCTGTAGTCTGAGATGCTCTCTAAAAACCTGGAATATGTTCACCCCCTCTCCTTCATAACTTTGTGAGTTATGGTTAAGGCACTTACCTATCAACTTATCCTTTATCCTGCTTTTCGAATGGCTGACAATGTGCCGGTCCGGGCCATCAGAGCAGCAGGAGTACCAAGGTAAGATGAATGCAACCTTCTCAACTAATGGAGGTGGAATGTTGTTTTATGCGTAGGCTTATGAAAGAAAGGGGACAAAGACTTTAAACCAAACTTGGATTCTTCTGTGCATTTTAAAAACAGTTACAAGATACATAAATACATAATTGTTTAGCATAGGTTTCCTCCTGTTGGTATACATTTTTAACATGTTTTCCACAGCTTTTGAGATAATATATTCTGCTGTTTTTCATCCCATTAATTTCAAATAGTCATTTTAAAGGTGCAAGAACTCAACATAGATCTTTCTTAGTGCTGATGGTCCTTTTGTGTCTCCTCAGCCTTGGTAGATACACTCTCAGCCGAGTGATGTAGTGTTCTGATGAGTAAGCTTGTGAGTAAAAAAGCAGGCCCTGAACTCTGTGTGTGTGTAAAATAGTTTTAAGGCTTTGCATCCTCCTCAATGTCCAAAACAGGGCAGCTTATGGTACAGGAGTTGTTGCATATCTGTACCCATTGCCTAGAAAGTGTTTCTTTGAATGAGCTTAGTGTATTGCTTTCTGCCTCCCCCATATAAAGGTAAGCCACAATAGCAGGAGTCACTAGACATCCCTTGACATAGCTGTCCTCCTGTCTGTAGAAATAATCACTGTATTTGGATTACGTAGTGAAAACAGGTGATAGCGACTCTAATCACACACACTTTGTGATCACTATGTGATTGCTTGTATGCTGACACTGCCCACCATGTAGTTTACCACTGAAGAAACCTTTGAAATAAAAGGTGAGATGTTTTCAAGATTCTAAAAGTCCAGGTGCCCTTAATTAATTTCTTAGGATTCCTAAAATATTAGTCAGGAGCCAAACAGCTAAATCTCTGAGGAGGGTCAGATCACATCATCAAATCACTGACATGTTATCGTGCCGGCTAGAAAGGTAGGGGGAATGAAAGATGAACAACTGAATTTGAAAGGACTGGCAGTACATAGTTTCCTTCTGTCAGGCTGGTTCTTAGTGTTCCATCCCTGTTAGTTCTGTTTCTACAATGTTTTCTTGTATGGAGACGTACACGTGAAGTGGCTAAACAGAGAGAATAACTTTGCACTATTAATGGCATCCATTTTTCAGTCATGTCACTGTCTGTGCACAGTTGTACCGTACCTCTGTAACACCATGCCTCCACCATAACAAAGTGCATTCAGGAACAAAGTGCATTGACTGTTTGGACATCTGTGTGGAAAATGCAGGAATCCAAGTGATTGATATTGTTGCTTTGAATATTTTTTTAGTTTAAAATTTTTTACACCGATTGGTAGATTTGGCAAGAAGCCACCAAAACTTATTTAACAAGGCAGAACTTGGACTGGGAAGAGCAAAGCTAATGTTCCACACATCCACACCAGTTATAAGTGGACAACAAAGTTTTATAATATGACGTTTGTGGATGATACCTCTGAGACTAACTGTAGATCTTTGGCCTTAATGTTAAAGTTTAAGTCAGCCTATAATATGAGTATCACTCTTTAAGAATTTTAAAAGTTTACATTCTTATCTACCTTTCAGTATGTATAAAATGCAATGATGAATTTTCACAGAATGTTCCCTCAGACTGCGTTCTCTTGCAGTTAGTGGTATAAAGCAGTGCCAGCGATTGTTTTTCCATGGTGGGAAACTATGGTGTTTAAGCAATATTCCAACATTTTGGAACATGAACTTTACTTTAAAGCTTGGTAAGAGAACTGTAAATAAATGTATATGTAGCCATTGAAACTTCTGTATAAATCTTTGAAAAGTCTCATGTTCCTCCAGCTGAACGCAATAACTCAGCTTGTATTAGCAAAAGGTGCAAATGACCAGCTTGATACAAGCACACCTGAAATTATACCACTATAAAATCTTAAGCTTATCTTATTGGGATAGACGGAATATAAGAGTTTTATCTTCAAACTCTTTCCAAACAAAACACATAAATGTGTGTTTCAAAATGTTGAACTATTTCTTGAAGCGTGATGCTTCTGTTGGATCAACAGAACTTCAATTTTGTCCTGGTCCACCATCTCTTCTCACTTCCATATCTGTTTCCTTCTTTCCTCTTTCTTTTATACTTTTGATTTCAATCTTTTATTTCCTCTTCTTCTCCGATGCTTCACATTCATATTTCACCCATGATTAACAACTACTTTGTCATTTCATGGACTGTTTTGTTACCATCCCTGCATCTTTCACTATGCTTTTATGTGACTCATCCATCAGATCAAGATGCCCAGGAAGGAGGTGAGAAACAGTACTTGTTTTATTGTTGGTTCTTTTCATTAGGATGAGATACCCTTTTCAACACCTCCACACCACATTTCCCAAGCTAATAAACTAACTTATTAAATATACTTTTGTAACAAAAGCACCTATTATGGAACAAAAGCACCCATTAACTTTTTTTATTTTTTTTACTTTCTTCACATTTCTAGGAAAGTGTTTCATCAAAAATGATGTGAAAAATGTATTGGGAAGTTTGGAGGGACTTGTTATGATATCCCCACACCTTGGTTTTGTCATAACTTTGAAAAAATAACCTGTTTCTATTTAGTCCCATGCTTGTTTTGCCTTCAATAAAACTAATAGTTTTTCTTAAATATGTGCCTATATATATGAGTAAAAGTTTAGTGTCAATCTAATGAAAATATTTAAATCCTTTCATCCGTTTTGACTCATTTTTGTGTCCTTTTCTTGACAGAGGAGGAGCGTCCAAAGCCCAAGTATGTTCAGTCACCTTTAAATACAGTGTGTTTCACTACAGTCATCTTATGGTTTTCTCACAATTCTTACACTAAAGGTTCACTTTCTTTTCACCAGGCCTATGGTTCCCCAACTTGCTCCTCCTAAAATACCTGAGGGTGACAGGGTAGATTTTGATGTAAGTAATGCCACTCATGTTGAAATAATTATACAGCATTTTAGGCCCTTTTACACTTCTGCAATTTGCAGTTCCGTTGTAATTCACTATTAGTCACGGCTCTTCAAGATAGATCTTGGAAAAGGGAAGAAATTAAATTGGAATCTTCATATACATTTTTTCATGAGGAAGCTTAAAGCCACTCATGACGCAAAGAAGAATTTATTTTGTCTAATAAAAACTAAAACTTCAAAAATGTCAAAGCAGTTTAAGCAAAACCATACTTAGTTTGAGTTTTGCGATGTTCAACTTCTAGATCAAACAGTTGTGTAATATATTACAGTTACTGGTCAGTTGCTGGCCAGCAACAAGTTAATTGTCTCCACATGTCTGTTAGTCTAAACCAACTCTAAATCAACTTGGACATAGTAAATGTGTATAAAAAGCACATTCACTTATCATATTTGCAAAAGCCTTCGGGAGCTTTTGCCCACATTGGGACTAAGGACCCAATGTGATAAACCCATTGAGGTTTTCATGAACATGGAAGCTTTTCTGTCAAGAAAACCTTGACAGATGAAATGTGTAACAATGTGCAAACTCAATATTCACTGCATTACTGTTCCACAATCAAATCTTTTAACACTAGAACTACCACGGAGGGGTCAATTGACCTTTTTACCTAAAAGCCCCACAAGAGGGTCATTTGACCCTTTGGACCTCATGCGGACACTCCTTTTGTTGTGGAAATGTGGCTGTTAGCAGCTCATAGCTGTCACTTGAGTCACAGAGTCGCTTGAGCCTGTGTGGGGAAGGGAACCCCAAGGCAAGCTTTTAGTACTGTTTTTAGTGGATTTTTATGCAGTGAATCATCAGGATCAACGAGAATTTGGGATCAAAACTCTAAACATTTATTGTTAAAAAAATACAAAACAAAACATATTTACAATGAATGCAAAAGCAACTGTTTTCCCAGTTTTCGTGTGGAAGGTTGTGGCACAAGTAACTTATTTTTGTGTGCCAAAAATAGAAGAAAAAGAAATTACAAAGAAAAAAAGCATATTTACAAAGAATGCAAATGAGTGAAATACATTTGAGCAGTCACTAACAATTCTGGCACTGCCATTGCTCCTTTCGGCATTTCCCACATGTGTATTTGTAACAGTCATCACAGCGCACTGTTGCACGATTGTCCTTGCATTTGATTTTAGCCTGACACTTGGCTCTTTGTCCGAGTTGTGGTGTGGAGGGTTGTTGCCGAAGCAATTGCTCCTTTTGGGCCTTTTTCATACCCACGTGGGAGTGAGCCAACTCTCTTGCCAGTTCAAACAACAGATTCCAATCACTTTTGACAACATTACATTTTATGAACACAGTGTCAGAGACTTTAAAGAGGGACAAACTCTGGAAAAATTTAGACAATGGCTTGAGCGTCCAATCACTGCACTATGGAACTATTGATTACACTATGGAAATACTGACTTGAAATATGTCTCATCTCTTTTACTTCTATATCTCTATATTATATCATAAATGTATCTGTCAACACTCTTTCCTGGTCATGTTAATCTTGTATGCCTCAACTGACCTAGTATGTTTTTTTGCACATTTTTAAGATGTTTTCTAAGATGTTTTAAAATGCAAAGATTCTTCTTTGACTTCCGTGGTAGCATATCTTCTCAAAATAATTTTTCTCTGATTTTGTAAATTGATCTAAGAGCAGTAATTTGAGAATAAACTACCCAAGTAATAGAAACATGTCTTTACTTTGATAGGACATCCACAGAAAACGCATGGAGAAGGACTTACTGGAGCTGCATACTCTGATTGACGTACATTTCGAGCAGAGGAAGAAAGATGAAGAAGAACTTATTTACCTTAAGGAACGAATTGTGAGCTTACTTTCATTTTACTGATCAAGATTGAATTTGAAAAATGTTTGAGTGCATAAAGGCATTACGTTTTTGATAAAAGATGGTTTCCACAGGAACGACGTCGGTCAGAGAGAGCTGAGATCCAGAGGGTTAGGGCGGAGAAAGAAAAGGACAGACAGAACAGGATTGCGGTAACAAACGCACACAAACTTTCACACGTGCAAACATTTTCAATTCCCGTTTAACACATTAAATAAGGATGACCTTCATATGATTTCAGTGGGGGTTAATTACCATTAGTCTCTGAAGGGAAAATATATTGGTGTAATATTGAGAATTATCAAAAGTATACTGTTGTTGTTGTAACTTTAAGAACATAAGCCTGTGCTGATGTTACTTGCAACCATTCCAAACAATTCTATCCATGCCTTTTTTTTTATTCAATTCAATTATATTAGTTAAATTCAGTGGTGCTTAAGTAGTCCATAAGATTCATAATCTTGTTGCAATGTACAATATTTCCATAAAGTATCCATATATATATATATATATATATATATGGATCCAACTGTAAGCCCTTACAAATTTTATTTCGGGTTTTACCCAATGTGAAAATCCATCTTTTGACAAAAAAAATCTCTTAAAACCTCAAGACGATGCAAAGAAAGACACATTTTAGGATCTCAAAGCTGTGCACATATATATATATATATATATATATATATATGTGCACAGCTTGGCACATGACATCATACATCAGAATGTAACTTTTCCATTTTATCTGCAAGCGATTCCATGCTAATAAGCTGATAAAGACAAAAAAGGTTTAAACCTTTTCTCAATTTAATTTAGATTCTGCATTAATGAGTCCTCTAAAATTTTATTTCGGGTTTTACCCAATGTGAAAATCCATCTTTTTACAAAAAAAATCTCTTAAAACCTCAAGATGATGCAAAGAAAGACACATTTTAGGATCTCAAAGCATTATCATGGAGATGAAGCTGTCTGGTTTGGGAAACCTAGGTTAACATATCTACTTTTAGCAAATTATGTGATTGTGCTGGCCTCTTTCGCCAAAACCTTAAGCACACAATGGAGTGAAGTGGTCTGGCAACTCTTCCAAATTTAGAGACCATGGTTGTCAAGCAGAAAATGATGGAATGGCCCTTTCAGATTCAGTAAAAGTCAGTGCCCTAGGTGGAGAAGTTGAAGTATTAGGACGTGTTAACCTGTTTCTTTAGTTGGAAACCTGAGAATAAACCATAGTATACCAAAAGTACAAAAATAACATGTATTGGACACAGTTAAGTACATCAGCGCTGGGCTCTTCACAGACAAAAACCTCTCTCTGGGTCTCAGTTGGCAAAGAGCCGTGAGATCTGGGTGTGATGGACATTATCTCCTGGGCTCGGTGCACCTCTTCAAAGGAGGACTGGACATAACCAAGTCCTATTGGCCAGTTACCTCTGGGCATAAACAGGCCAGGTCCTTATTCATGCAGATGACATTGGAATGTGGTGACAAATGGTGTGTGTATGTGTTGACCTAAAGATGTGGATCTAATGCAACAGAGAAATAAAAAGAGAGAAAAGAGAGTCTGTAGACACAGCCAGAGACTTTAACACAAAGTTATAAGTATAAAAGGAATAAGAAAATCAGTGATTTACATAGATCATGTTATAGCATACAATGCTAAAGTGAGTAATTATAGCCACATTCTAACAGCTGGCCTGTTCCCAAATCAGGGGGAGGTGGATGGATAGATTGTGACATTGTCAGATGTAATATGGGCAGAAGTCCGAAGGTGCAGCTTTTTTAATGAACTAGTCAACCTATATTCAAATCCTCACCTGTGTTATCTGGCTCATGACTGAAAGAATGAAATCATTGATACAAACGGGTGTAATAGGTTCCCTTGGAGGGTGGCTGGACTCAGCCTTAGGATTAGTTTGAGGGCATCAACCACTAGGAAGGAATTCGGATTTGAGCTGCTGCTGCTCTCCTCCAGCTACACTGTTTGGGCATCTGGTTTAGGTGCATTCTAGTGTCCCCCAGTGGAGGGTTTCCATACACATGGTACTGGAGGAATACCCTGGTGCAGACCTAGAGCTGGATGGAGCAATTACATGCCTAATTTGATCAGGATCACTCCGGAAGAGGTGGAGAATGTCACTGGGGATAGGTGTGTCTGGGTTTTCTTTCTCATCCTTTCAAAATCTAACCTTGGATGAGCGGAAGAAAATAAAAGAATGGGATTCACATATCTATGATTTGACAAATCACATGACTTTTTGGCAATCTTTTTGTATCTTGTAGGAAGAGCGTCACAGAAAAGAAGAGGAGGAGGCCAAGAAAAAGGCCGATGATGATGCCAAGAAAAAAAAAGTTCTGTCTAACATGGGAGCCAATTTTGGAGGATTTCTAGCCAAGGTCCGATATCTGTTGCTCTCATCTGCTGAGATGGGGGCAACATGCGCACTGACTGTGGAATGTTTGTTTCCAGGCTGAAACAAGGAGAGGTAAACGCATGACAGGCAAAGAGATTAAAAAGAAAACTCTGGCTGACCGGCGGCAGCCTCTAGAGACTGACAATTTGAGGGAGGATGGCCTTAAGTGAGTTTCTTCTCATCAGTTGTTCACACACATATCATAATATTGTTGTCTAAAGCTTGAACCAAAGAAATGCTCAATGAATTAAAAATTTGGTATTTTTCTAAATTCTCTTTGTTTTTCTTAGAAAAAGGGCTCAAGACATGTGGAACTGGATCTACCAGCTGGAATCTGATAAGTTTGATTTTATGGAGCAGATGAAACACCAGAGATATGAGGTAAGTTCATCTGCTCAAGTCATACACCTATAAATTCAGCTTGGATTTCAATGTGAGAAGACAATAGCATACAAAAAATAGGTAAAAGATTCAGTAACCATATGGTCCATTTAGTAAAAATGTTTCATGAGAATATATTTCATATATCTTGATGGCATTAAACTCAGTGCTGTTAAGTGTACTAAATGTAAATAAACACCAACCAGTCACCAATGCAACATCCAGTCATGTGTGGACAACCTTTTTGTTATTAGAGTATTAAAGTGGAACAATCCGAGGATTTAAGAAAGATCCATTAAAGCCCAACCCCCAAATATTTCCTTTTTTAAAATCTGGTTTTGTGTAAATTGGACATTAATTCACTAAATAAGTGTACAACTAAATTGAGACTGAACTGAATCTGTACTGCAGAAAAAAAAGAAAGAAAACTGCGACAGATAATCATTTTTATCAGAGGTTGTACGATTTATTTTCCAAATTTCAAGCAATTACCCTTTACTGGTCTCAGTACACTTTGGCCCTTTTGCATCGGGTCATTTTTTGTTCTATTAATTCTCTGAATATTTAATTGTTTTTTTAATTATTCAAAATATTGGTGAAAATATATCTCTTTCAATAATTTACTTAATAAAAGAGGCAGTGCGGTATATAATATAAGATCATAGTAATTAATAAAGCATTACCACTATTTCTTATCAAGTTCTTTGTTCTTTACGTAGATCATTGTGTTACTGAACAGAATCCAACATGCTCAGAAATTGTGAGTACATTTTTTTTTTCACTAAATCTAACATTTTCCCTTTTTAGTTCTTTGTGTCGTCGCACTTCAATGCTGATAATTTTTCTCCATTTTGTCCCTCAGTAAAAAGGTCAAGGGGAAGGTGGGCGGTCGCTGGAAATAAAACACAAACAATAGGATTTTGGAAACGCATGAGACATATTGGAAACTGTAAGAAGGAAATGAACTAGCCCCAAATTCTGCAGGCATTTTCTTTTAAATGAAAATGTTGTCTCTTGATAAAATAAATTGCCAATAACTAAACTCATTTGATGAAGTTTGGAGTTGTTTTCTTTTTGTTTGTTTGTCTTTTCTTTTGTCTGTTCCATTTTATTGTGTGCGTGATGTTTTGAAATGGTAGAAATGCATAAAACAAGACAACATAAGGCAAATGTACTTGTTATCACTGGTCAATGAACATAACCTTATCTGTGAGCAGTGGCGGACCGTGCATTTCACACCTAGGCCTTCAGTAGTGTTCCGTCTGAATCAAGTCACCGCTCAATAACTATTTTATGGTTATAGAAATCATCTTACAATGTAGAAATACAGTAGGGATGTCCCGATCCAACTTTTTGTATTAAAGTTGAAATTTATCTTTCTACTTACTTAGTTGTCAGACTCATGTTGAACAGGGATTTACTCTTATAACAACTAAAGTTTACACAGACCTTTAGGTTAGGAGAGGCTAATGCTAATGCTAATGGTCGGGTGGGATCGGACTTTTTAAAAAAATGGATCTGGAGTCTGGATCGGCATTTTCTCATGCCGGCCGATACGATCCAAATACCGGATCGGGACAAGCCTAAAATACAGTCTAAAGATCAGGGGGGCACAAAACCCCCCCCCCCCCCCCAAAAAAAAACAAAACATCAATAATATCCTCATAAACTCGCTATATTATTTAGGAAAAAACAACATTTTTTTCACTTACTTTTCTTCAAAAGTCCATCTTGAAAATGGCCTTGACAGTAAATCCACCACCAAATAATAAAATAGCTATCACAAAAAAACAACTATATTTCAGTTTGTTTGCTAGCTTCGCCCTGATTGGATATCTGACTATCCAATCAGCGGGTGTGGATACGGTGACGTTACGTAAGGCCTTCGAGCAGGCCCTGGCATCACCAACCTAAAATCTGATTGGTTGAAGCAACAGTGTACTGACATGTATTTTCTGTGGGGGGGGGGCCTGCAGAATGGATTGTGAAGGCCTCCTGGCAGACATCTTTGACTTTGACCCTGCCTAGCGACAAAGGATGTCTGAAATGTGATTGGTTAAATGTTTTTATATGAAAATGCATGTCTGGAAGCAGCGCAACCAGGGGAAAAGCTATGAAAGGAAGCTGACAGACTATTTAGAGATATTTAATAAGTTTCCATGGACAAAATATAATTGACATCAGTCTGTGATTCAGATATTTTGTTAGGCCTGCAGAGAAGGCCTTGAAGGCCCTGAGGGCCCACCACTGACTGTAAGGATCTTCTGAGATAAAAAGAAAATGCTAAGTAGTAGCAGAGAAACTGCAAAAGAAAAATGAAATTGCTCTTCAAACAAATGCTTCCAAATGTGCCAAAATCACATTCATTTAGTGGCTGATAACACTCATGGCAGTTTTAATAGTGGCACACAAATGGGGGTTTTCATTACTACCTACTCAGCTCTACCTGCCTCACAATAACTTGGTATAGACGATTTGTCATTAAAAAATAAGGTTTTAGAAACTTGCTGTTGATGAATGTTTTCAGCATTTATAGCATTTTAGATTATAGACTTCATTCAGATGTTTTGAGAAAACAAGCCTAAATTAGTATTTTTTTTCCTTCCATCCTGAACTAAACTACTTTAATCGACTACTTAACAACAAGAACAGTAAGTAAAGGGGTCGGATTCAAATGTCATTATTAATCAAGCTATTTTTTGGTCTAGGAAAAATAAATTTGGCTGTTTTATGTAAGTGTTTAAGAGAAATGTACAGATATTAAAATGTTAGAATTTGGTTGGGAAATGTACTTATTTAATTGCATATTCCATGATCATTTGCTTCTTCAATCCATTCTTCCCATAGCAGTCAGTTTGAGCATAATCAGCTGTTTTATATCCCAAGATATTATGGTTACATCCGGCCAAAATGATGCTATAGCAATACAGTTCAGAGACCTGACCTTGATCTTCAACAGGGTTCCTTTCCAGCTTTGATAGGGTTTGGAAGCAAAGATGGCTCTTTTCTAGTCAAGATGACCAGTCAACGCGCTTGCTCAACTGATCAAAAGTTGAAGACAGTTAAAAGCCTTTAAGAGCCAAACTTTGTGAAAAAGTTTGGATTCCATGTCATTTCCTGTCAGGTAATCACATTTTCAAGATCTCTTGATGCCAAAGCCAAATACGCTCATCATCGTTGAACATGTTAGGATTGTTAAGTTGCATAAACAAGGCCTCTGACAACGTGCCATCGCTTCTAAGGTTGGATGCAGAAAGCTAGTCATTTTGCATTTCTTAAAAATTCTCAGGGTTAAGGAACAAAAAGATCAAGGGGTAGACCCAAAATATTCTCATCAGCGCTGAGCTTGAGGGTCCAAATGGCTTTCCGACAAGCCATGGATCCTCATCCAAAAGTAATGCCATTTCTGGTACTGACTATCAGCCCAATAACCATCAGACAGGAAGGGCTTCAAAAACAAGCAACGGTCATGACTGAGGGCCCTCGTCTGTGTAGTAATGGCAGTTTTTTTCAGTAGGAAACCCTTACAGTTCACAATGCCCATCTGACCAAGACTTTTTCCGAGAAAAAAATAACATCACGCTCATCTTACGTGTACCCTGATCTTAATCCAATTGAAAATATTTTGGCACGGATGGGAAGGGAAATTTACAAAAATGCACCCCAGTTCTACAGTCATGGCCAAAAGTTTTGAGAATGATTCAAATGTTAATATTTACAAAGTCTACTGCTTCAGTTTTTATAACAGCAATTTGTATATACTCCAGAATGTTAAAAAGAGTGTTCAGCATGCCAGCAATAAATTGCAAAGTCAATATTTGCCTAGAAAATTAACTTTATCCCCCAAAACACATTTCAACGTCATTGTTGCCAAAATGGCTCCAGGGCACCCAAGAAAGACCAGCAAGCGCCAGGACCGTGTCTTAAAAGTGTTTCAGCTGCGGGATCGGTCTGCCAGCAGTGCAGAGCTGGCTCAGGAATGGCAGCAGGCAGGTGTGAGTGCATCTGCACGCACTGTGAGGCGGAGACTCCTGGAGCAAGGCCTGGTCTTAAGGAGGGCAGCAAAGAAGCCATTTCTCTCCAGGAAAAACATCAGGGACAGACTGATATTCTGCAAAAGGTACAGGGGGTGGACTGCTGAGGACTGGGGTAAAGTCATTTTCTCTGATGAATCCCCTTTCCCATAGTTTGGGACATCTGGAAAACGGCTTGTTCGGAGAAGACGAGGTGAGCGCTACCACCAGTCTTGTCTCATGCCAACTGTAAAGCATCCTGAAACCATTCATGTGTGGGGTTGTGTCAGGGTTATCCCCTAAACACTTCTGAATTCGCTGCTGTAAGAGGACAAAAATAGACACAGACACAGTAAGTACAGTGAAAACTTGCAAGGAGAGCAGCTGTGAGACCTTACAATCTCCAACCTACTCTGAGGTCTCATGCTGCTCCCCTCTCCATTTATTTGGTTCCACTCTATCATAGATTTGTTACATCATCTCCTCCAAAGACAGTGGGGACACACATGTTTGATTGGACATTGTTCTTAATCACAGGATGCACTGATTGAACAGGAAGACAGCAGATGTAACAGGAGGAACAAAGTCCAGTTGTTCCTCTGTTTCAGTTGCCAACATAGAGTGTTGTCTTAAGGGTCACTACTGTGGTCAGCAGACACCATTATATGCAAAACAGCTTGTGCTTATGACGACACACTCCTGCCTACAGCACAAGCACAGGTAACCCAATTACATACACACACATATGTAATTCAGAGAATGCATGATAACTTATGGAACATTATTCTAACAGGTTGCCTCTCAGCCAAGGGAGTCGGCTCTCTCACAGTTTTACCTAAAAACACAGCCATGAATAAAGAATGGTACCAGAATGTCCTCCGAGAGCAACTTCTCCCAACCGTCCAAAAGCAGTTTGGTGATGAGCAAGGCCTTTTCCAGCATGATGGAGCACTTTGCCATACAGCAAAGGTGATATCTAACTGGCTCAGGGAACAAAACATAGAGATTTTAGGTCCATCGCCTGGAAACTCCCCATATCTTAATCCCATTGAAAACTTATGGTCAATCATCAAAACGAAAACCTAGGAATTTTGACAAAATTCAAGCATTGATTGTATTTCTGTATGTAATGACAACATCTGATATACACACATGAAAACCAGAGGGTAGCAGATCATGTGAAAATATAATATTTGTGTCATTCTCAATACTTTTGGCCATGACTGTAGACAGTGGATGCCCTTTGTGAAGCCATCTTCACCACTTGGAGTGACACTCTTGAATCAAGCATGCCAAAATTACATTTTGAAGCGACCTGCAATTATTGTGGAGCTACTCATTTGTTCGTCAGTTGAGACTTTATTTTCTGTTTTAAGAGGTTTTGGAGAATTTTTTGACCAGCCTATTTCAGTTTAATTTTTGTTTTCCAAAACCTTGCCAGCTCAAAACCTTTGGTCTCTTGTTCTTGAATTTTCAACACCATGGATCTTGATTTATGAGGCTTGGAACCCAAAGATTAAACCAATGAGTCATAAACAAACATCCACCCACTTCTGTAATTTAAAGATTGATATTTTGATAATGATAACAGTAATAATAACAGTAAGGAAATAACTTTTGTAATGCAAGCTAAGACTCTGAGATCCAGTTTGGATCTGTTTAAATACCATAAACAAATGCATCGCCTAACAATCCCACTTCCTTTCATTAGAGTGAAATGTTGTTTTAGTCCATAAGTTTGGAATTTGAGCACTGTCAGTAAGACATAAATTCCACAGCTGCTCAGTTTGCGGTGGAGAGGATGTGTACGGGCAGGTGCTAAAGCTGCCATGTAAACTCTGAAATGTTGCGTAAGACTGTGCAGGCTTTTGCTGTGGATTTTAGGTTCATTGGAGTTCATCACATCTGTCACAGTAAATGAGCAGATCCCACTCTAGTGATAAAAAAGATTTATCTTGTGAAAGATTTAACATGAGATAAAGAACAAAAAGGAGCATGAACTCAACTCTAAATGCTCATAGAATGTAATGGTTGTGGGGTTAGGGTTAGGGTTAGGGAGAACATGCAAAAGGAAAGGAACAAAGATTTGCTTTTACAGTTTCAAATGCCATGTGGGGTGCCACAGAGATCTTGTGAGCGAAATGAGTCCCCACTGCTAAATGAGTTTAGGGGGGAAATGTTATTGTCGTATTGTGAAAGCCATTTTGTTCTGATAATTTTTAAAAATCTATGTTCTTCCTCAAGTGATTAAATCCTGTACCTGAATGTTAATTAAAGAAAGAAATATTCTTGTGTTGAATGTACAGTTTTAAGTTATATAAATAGGACTGATATATAATAAATTATTATAGCTTTAGTTCTCCATGTTCTTGCTTTGTTTAATATTCTCACAAAAGTGTTTTCAGATTCTTAAGTTTTATCAACAGTACTTTTATTTATCCTTTAATCACAAAAAGATCCACATTCTTACTCTTTTAGAGAATCTAAATTTTAAATACTCATGAGTCCCTTGAATAAAAACATTCATTGTGATTTGAATTTATTTGCAAATTGTATGTGTCTGTTCTGAGGGACTTCATAAAATAGTTTTAAAAAGATTTTCCTGATAATAAAAAAAAGAACTATCTTGTGTTTACGGTAGTTATGTTTTCCACCCTTCCCCCCAGAGTCTGAGTCCTACCTCACATGTTTGGATCGCTGACAAGAGGACTCGGTGATAATCCAGACTTTCACTGACCACGCTGAATAAGCTCACACAAACGCAAACAGACACAAATCATGTACCACAAACCACTATCATTCTTCAGGAACAGCTGTGGCGGCTTTAGACTGTGAAGTTTGATGAAAAAAAAAGGTTGGCAGAATGATTAGTTCAAGGTTGGAGTCAGTCAGTTCAGAGTCACATCCTCACTGGTGGTATTAGTTTATATAATCTAATTTTGGAAAGCGTGATATCATACAGTTTATGGTATGGAATGTTATAATTTACTGTAATATTAACTCTAAATCATGAATTTATTTGACTGTGTGTTTGACTTTCATCATGTACAGATGAAAGAATATCAAGCAAAGCCATGTAGGCAAAGACACAAATCCATCTGTCCACCAGGCCATCTGTCATTTATTTCACACTGTGTGTGTATTTACAGTCACCTCATATGAACAGAAAGTAAAACAAAAAGATTTACATTTTTTGATTAAATATACAATACCACACGAACAAACACATACACACACTTTGGTGTGGACACACAACATTTTCCAAGCAATAGGTCCTTTCATCCAAACACAGATGAAGAAACATTATTAATAAGCAAAAACCTGTGACAAACTACAAGAAATACAAGTGGACTGGGACAGACAAGAGGAAAATGTCAAATAAAGTACAGAGGAGGACCAATATCTCAGCTTAAGAGTCATTTTTGGTCTGTGTCTAACAAAAAAGATCTGTTGGTATTTTTCCTTGTTTTTAAATGGGCAAACTGTGCACACTGATCTTGTTTTATCTAGAACATCACACTCTGACTTGTGGATTTGTTTTCGTTGATGACAAAGTATGAGAAAACACAGCCCGAGGCCTTTTCCATTTCTAGCCAGCAAAGGCAGCCAGAAAAGGTGGGTGGAGTAATTGCTGAAAGTGATATCAGTTGAAATATTTCAAGTACAACCTAAAAAAAACAGTCAGTCACATAGTTATTGTGATGAATACCAACGTGATAAGATGTCCATGGAAAACTGGGTAATAGATCAGCATGGCTAAGCCATCTTAGTCAGCATTTTAGATGAAACAATCATGATAAAAGGGGGTTTCTAAGAAATCTGGACAAAAATCCGTTTTAATCATTCTTTTTAACAAAGTCACTGTCGAATCAGTCAGTTGGTCTGTGCAGTTTGGGCATGCATAAGTACACATATCAACATTCAGTTGTAAAAAATAAAACTGGGCTGTGTTTATACCTGCTTATAAGCAAGTTTAAATTACGAGTTCAGTAAATATGAAGCCAACATACAAAGAGATCCAAAAGTGAATTGTTCCAGAGTCAACTAAGGATGGTGTGAAAATGATTCAAGCACAATGAAAGTAACTATTCAAGTTAGACCTACAGTGGTTTTGCTTTTTCAAAGAAGAAGGAAACTTCTTTAGTACAGATACTGCTGTGCCTATATATATATATCTATACATATATATAGATATATATAAAACGTGAAGTGTGATTAGCGAATGGGGGCCTTGAGAGCAGCATCCACTTCTTCCTCAGGCAGCAATG
The DNA here is from genome assembly GCA_907169785.1 of Menidia menidia. NCBI lineage: Eukaryota > Metazoa > Chordata > Actinopteri > Atheriniformes > Atherinopsidae > Menidia > Menidia menidia. The sequence goes on along the minus strand of CAJRST010008890.1, from coordinate 14,477,905 downwards.
TGTGCCACTGGGCCACAGGCCGTCTAGGATTGGCCAGCATGTCTGACCAATGGCGGAGCCCAACACCTGAGGCCCCATAGCCGATCCAGCACTTGCCGATGGGATCATTGCTGCCCAGTTTGTCGTAATCATAGACTGTGATGAGCACCTGGATTTTCTGTGCAAGCAAGACAAAAGGAAAGTCAAATTTAGGGTTTGAAAAGATTTAAATCATTGAATAGTTGTAATCCTAGTAAACTGGATAAAAGCATCTGTACTTTGCCTCTATTCCAGTAGAGGTTTAAACTAATAGTGTTTGTTCTTTTAATTTTGCCTCCAAGATAAGTTATGAAATTTCTTCCGGATCCAGAAAAGTTTTTTTCCAAGTCGATCATAAAGCTAAACAATGAGTTCTTTTAGGGGTTCATGATTGTCTTATACTAACAGTCAGCCAGGCACCTGAAAAAAAGGCTAGGCTACATCTAGCTACTTATAATCTTGAATAAAATGTTCATTAGTATGCTTACATTTTAAAACATATCATTTGTTTTCCTCATGGTCATATTCATTTCTGCTTCAAATATGTATTTGTCAATTCATTGACAAATTCTGCTATAATATATTTGGATAAAATGTTATTATAAACATTATGTTTTAAAACAGAAAAAATATCCTAGGCGGACAACTTTAAATCCACACCTGATAAATCAAATTTCACGGTGAAAAGTAGAAAATGGTGGGAAGTACATACCTGGATTTGGGAGAAGGGGATCTCAAAACTAAAGCTCTCATTGAAATAAGGATTCAGAGTGTTTTGTTTGACGGTTGTCTTCTTTTTCTTGAGTCGCTTGCCATTGCACTGCAACACCACTTTGACAAAGGGATCTAGGAAAGAGAGACATGGTATCAGCCAATGCACATATCACAGACAATTACGACCTGTTACTTCACCAAGTATTCACCTGACAGTCCACCGACGTCCATTTTCTTCAGATTCTTGGCCTCCATGATGTTCACTGTCAGCTTACCAGCTGTGGGGACATAACGTAGGGAAATGCAGATATCCCCCAGCTTCTCTTGCTGTAGCAAACAGAAAGAAAACATGTTTTTATATTCTGTTTACAGTATAACACAATATTGCGTTATATGGTATCAGTAAAAACAGCCACCTCCTCTTTTTCTCCTCCAACCAGATCCTTCCATTCATGTATCGGTTGTCCAAGGTCTATACTGTTCATGGGGATTTTGATTTCACCGATGACATCGTGTTTACCAAACCGATCAAAGTCAAAAACTTGCAACACCAGAATTTGTCCACCCAACTCACTGTAGGGTATCTGGAAAGGAAATGTATTCATGTACATTAAACTAAATGATATTGTGCTTTATAACCTTTACCAAACATATAATGCGTGAAAGCTAAAGAAATACCGGTGTACAGACCTTAAAGGTGAATGTCTCATTGAACACAGGGCAGAGGTTTTTGCGCTGGACTTTGGTTTCAAACTTCTTTTTCTTGTCTGGCAGCATATAAACTTTCACATAGGGGTCAGAGGTCCCACCCATGTCCATAGCTGGAAGGTCCTGAGCCTGAAGGATGCCCACTATCAGCTGTAGGAGGAAGTAGACACTGAGTTGAATCATGATGTATGACAGATACAATGAGGACCAAAACTGAGACCTAGATAATAATAATTGTATAAGTGCATAAGCACCTGGTTATCAGTAAAGTTATAATCCAGTGAGTACTCCAGTTTGCCCAAGGACTCCTTCTCCTCTTCATCTTTTCCGTCCTCTCCGTCCTGAAAGAAATGCAAAGAATGTGTCGGTTAATGTTGATAAACTCGCATGTTGTTAATTTTTTCTCCTGTAATGAAAAGTTTTCATGAAGAATGAAAAAAAAATAGCCATTAATATACAATAAATTTGCGTTAAAGGTCTTTATTGTTATGTATGTGCTAAGAGTTGCATGTCGGTAGTGTTAAATGGGAGAATTAAATTAAATTTGTTTGTTCCACTTAAGCATATTCCATCCATTATCGTTTATTCTGGAGCCAATTCCAGTTGTCACTGGCCAAAAGCCAGACCTCGGACAAGTCGCCAGTACACCACAGGGCCTCTAAGAGATAGACAATCACACACGCTCACATTTATTCCTATTTAGGATCACAACTTAACCTAAAATGCATATTTTTGGACTGTGGGAAAGAGAATCCATAAGGAGCATAAAGATTCCAAAATAATTTCTAACCACGACAACACCATGTCACGCCACAGTTTTCGAATAAAACTACACAGGTCTACAAATTTAGTAAAACTATATGTACTCCCTATTGATGCTTGGAACCACTGGATAGCAGCTCTGGCTCCAGCCGTTTTCATGGCTCTTGTTCCCATTTTAAGTATTCAGCCATTGGTCAGTCAACCAATTTTTTTTTGTCAGTTGTAAACTCTAATTGTCTTTTTATGTGTACTTCCATCTATGGACTCATGCATAGTGTATATAGTGATAAACATACTTTACATTTTAGTTAACTTAATTTATGTTTCAATGCAAACTTCTTTTCTCTTGTAAACCATAAATCTCACTGAATTAAACACTGGAGCAGCACAAAGCTGTAGCCAAATTCAAATGCTGCAAAGAAAAGATAAAAGCTGGACTTGCAGCACTGGTAATCGTCTCCCTTTAAACATATTAATGAGCAATATTCCCCATTTGTATTTGTGAGCTAATTAGCTATTGGATTAATATATTTATGCATGATAATAATAAATTATCGCTTTCAAAGGAATTTTTTAATTAATCTAGATAGTAAAAACATCTTATGATCTTTCAGATTTGAAAAATTTGTCAGATACAACCCTCAGATTAACAACACAAGTGGAAATCACTATGAATGTTAATTGATGTTCAGTTAAATGGAAGCTAAGACAAAATAAAGGAGAACTGAGAACAAATTAACTCGCATTAATACTGTATAATAGGAATTAAGAGGATAAGTAAGGTACTGCTACCCAGATGCATTTGGCTAATATAATTTTTCTCAGTTTGATTATTAGATTTGAGGTGTTTGTAGCCTATCAAGTCAGATAGACATCAGCAAAAATCAGCAATTGCTCTTTTTCTTACCTTCTTATCATCTCCATCCTCTCCATCTTTGTCCTTCTTCCTGCGCCCTCGTCCTCCTTTTCTTTCACGGACCTTCTTGGGTTTCTTGCCTTTGTTGAAGCACTTTTTGTAGATGCAGAATATCATACACCCAACAAGGGCAAGGACTACAACCACGATGCCTCCCACAGCCCACATGGGCACTGAACAGAGGATTGAAAACACAAGTGAGGTTGGTGCTGCTCAAACTGAAAAAACATTTTGAAAGTATTTACATCTTTAATGGGGACAAAACAGAATCACATTCAAGATTGCATATTTTCATTACATTAGTTTGAATGTGACAAAAATCAAGCTACAAGACTATTCCCAAATGACTAGGAACATCACGTGGGAATGCCAATTACCAATGTTAGCGTGTGGACAAAAAACACTAATATTTCAGTATTGTCTGAAAGAAATCTTTTGTGGATTTCAACATTAGTCTAAATTATTTCTCCTTATTTGAGCCTTCATGCATTCTGCAAAATAGGTTAACAAAATATGTTAAAGCAAGTAGATATCTCTATTAACAATGATACACTCTGGTACTGTCTCCTGCACTGATGCCAACACTGAAGAATAATACACGTGAAATCCATCAATTTGAAACATAAAAATATGCAATGAAAGAGACAATGGACTTACTCTTGAGTTTATGATCTTGAAGAGTAGAGTAGATTGGTCACATGAGGTGGATATGAAAAAATGAAGATGGAATGAAAGCATGGTCAAATGATGATATGATGTGAAAAGGGAAAGGCTTGAGGGGAAGGGAACAACCTGGCTTTTTGCATCTAGTTTATAATGTACAGTCTGTTTAAAGATGATACCATTTGGATTTTGTCTTGCACCTAAAGAGAATGTACATTTATTGAAATAGGGTTAGGCTTAATTTTTGTTCATTGTGTATAGAAAGCAGGTATTTTATGGCATGTGTATTCTAACATATCTCCTTTTTAATAAACCCAGTTCTGAATACAATTGCCTAATTAATTGTAATCATCGCAACAACATCTTTTGCCCATATGTTCCATTTAAAAAGGACCCTCTGTATATTTGTGGTTTCTCACTTGGCAGGTGTGTAAGCTCATTGAAGAACTTATTCTTCATGCTGGCAAACTGGTGATTGGAGTGGTGTGAGGGAGGTTGGGGAGGTGGTCGCTCCCTCTCCTCCTCTGCTGCCCTCCGGAGCCGGACTCCTGCAGCACCGACCAATCGCATTGTTACCCTGAAATATCAAAGTAACAAAAAAGGACTGGTCAGTGTTGTAAAGTTGTTGGAATTCAACTTTGAAAGTTGAAAGTCAGCATAAGATGATTCCTTTGCACAGGATTTTAAAACAAGATGAACTGTTTTGTGAAGACTTGCATAAAATTCATGTGATCACTCACTGTTATTTATTCCAATAATAATATATCAAAATCTGCAATTGTACAGAGACGAACCATTTCTGTGTAGTCCATAGTAGGAGCTTCTTCCTCCCCCCTTTCTCTTTTTTCAAAATGTTTCCTTCTGTCATACCTCCTTCGCTCAGACCTTTAATTTGGTTTTAATCTTTTTAATCCTCTCTCTCACTCCCCTGCCCCAGAACAATCAGAACTCCTTCATTACAAGCATTCCTTTTCCCATTGCTTTGCTTCAAAGTATGCAAAATCATAGTCCAAACCAAAGTTAGTCAAACCTTAAACTTAATACACAATAACAGACATAATCAATATGGAGCGCACAGGATTTATACCAAGTCCCAACTGTCATGTATAGTACTTAAAATAGACTTTGCACAGTTCTGCCAATTGAAAAAGGATCTATTCAAGGTTTCTTTCACTTAACGATTTTCTTTCTTGACACCAGGTAAGATGCACGGAAAAAAGTGAAGAACATAAGTGATTTGGAATGACAACAAAGTTAGTTCCAAATATAACTACCCAGTAAAATTTTCATTCCCATTAGATAGATAAGATATACATGCTTGGTAGGTCATTTAAGTTTTTTTCCTAAAACAGTAGAAAGAAATCAGATATCATTAGAGTCATTTATTGGAAATGTGTACTTCATGTTAATACAAAATGTCTGCTGTGATATGATCAGATACTAGATAATTAGAAAAACCAGCAAGTTAACCAGCTGGCTACAAGACTGGCTAGCCTCAAGTTCAAATCACCCCGAAGAGGATAGTGAATATTATCAACCACAGGAGCTTTATTGTTCCTTATCGGTTGCACTTTTTGAATATGTCTTCATTATTTGAACATATCTCTGCATTATTTGTTGTTTTAATCTGCCAGGACAGAATAAGAACTGGCTTCTGCAGTTTACTGGCATTTTTAGCAATAGCATAACTGGTCAAATCGGATGTGTGGGTAAAGTTGTGCACATTGCCCCATTGCATTCCATACTGGAATTAACAACACAGCAATCCTGACAGAGCTAACCTAAATATAGCTGTCTATATAATTTACTCCTGCGCTTCTTTTGTGAAATGGTTTATCTCTTGAAGTAGATGCCATATGCTAGCAAACATATCCCAAACTCAACAGCCTATTGACGTGTGTAGAAATCAAATACACAGAAAATCTGGAGTTGGGAATAAAATAATGACATTTTCAACTTCTGATAATCATTCCTTTCGCTCCATGATGTTTGTGGCCATTAAAGAATTCCATCTGTCAGTTGGAGCATTCACATGCAAACAGTGATATTTAAGCACTCACACACACACACTCAGTCCCCTCCCATGCTGGGCTCCCTCTGTCACTGCACTGCCCTTTAACAAGATTAACTGCTGAAGGTAATCCAGAAATCCTGGGCTTAAATGAATAGGGACAGTTTGCCTCCCTGGGTTTCCTCCCCTTTCCCCATCCATTTGGCCACTATCTTCTTCCCGTGTCTCCTGAGCCTGTCAAGCTCTCTCTCAAACACCTTCCATCTGATCAAGGTTTCCAGCACACAGATAATCACCATATTTTCACGATTATTTTCGATTTAGGTGGAAGGATTTGCAACACTGACCCTTGATGCCCTCAGACTTGATATGCAGGAGATTAAACAGAGTGTGATTATAAACAGAATACACAGAGAAACTACTTTCAATCAGTGATGACTTTGTGTCAAATAAATACCAGATGTAAAATGAAATTATTAGATGATCTTATCAAGTCATTATCAACTTGCACAATACACCTTTTTTCTTTTTCATTCATGTCTATTGCTGGGACTGAAGGCAGCCACCTCCTGTTAGGTGAAAGATGGCAAAGTGGTGCTTCAATTCTTGATATGCAGAATTAGATTTAATGCACATAAAAGCAAAAATTACAATAAAAGAATAATGTTTAAATGATTATTAATGTCTCCAAAAATCTGCTTGGCACATTTGAATCATGCACGAGTTGTCTTTCTGTCCTTCCTTGTGTGTGATGGCATTTAAAAATAGTTTCTAACACTCTGTGATCAGTAGGGATAACCACTCATTGTTTCTGGGTCATGTTAGATTCAGGCTGAATTCCAGCCAAAAGTTGACATTGTAGTAAGATTTCTAGTCAGGAGTTTGTGGTTCTGAACCAAATTTCCATTTTTTTAATCAGAGATTCACATTTCAGATGGAGTACTATTATCTTGAGACTCGTCAGAACTTTTCAGCTCTGAATGACCAAAAGAAAATCCACATAGACATCAGCACGTGTCAGAAGTAAAAAATCCAAGACACTGAACCGAACCTTTTATTAGCCAGTTACTAGGGGGCAGGGCAGCTTCTGGACAATTAAAAAAAATCTCCCATCATGCTAAATCACTGTCATTGTCCCATTGTGTGCTAAACCATGCACCAAATAACAGCCAAACCTAATTCCTTTTTTTTTTTGTCATGCACTGCCAATTGCCTAATGATGATATTAAAAACAATAATAAAGAAAGCAGAATAAATAGTTGAACATTAACTCCTGGACCCCTGATTTGAGCAGGACTCATATCAATGTCTTGATAAATTGAGGTGTGTTTTGCTGTTTGCCGAACTTTTACATCTGTGTAATCATCTGGTCAACGTTTTTTTTTATTTAAATATTTTGACTTAATGCTCATCAGCACATGGTAGCATTCTGTCATACTGAAATGAGACCATGGACATGGTGAAGAACATACTTGCAAAACATGAGCATGTTAGCATCACATCACATCACATGGTCCGTAAACAATTAAATGCCAAGAAGCCTCAGCTAAATGACTCAATGAACTATAGGTTAGGTAAAATAAAATACAAGTTCCAAAGCATTTAATTCAAGGCCAGCATTTTGTCGTTATCTATGTACGTTTTCAAAAACAAAAGCAAGGCATCCTCTTAAATAAAGGTATCTTCCTAGTTATCACAAGCTGTTATTGTAGATGCAACACTGTTTTATCACATCTTAAAATTCAGACTTTTCTAAAAACAAACTGTTGAACAAGCATCAATGCTATTGTTAGAAAAACCTCCTGAACACTGACAGATGCAAAAATATCTCTGTTGAACAGGTTGTCCACCTTCATACACAGTATATTTTTAATTCACAATTAGCATTAAGCACCATGGTATTCTTCGAAAGTTTATTAGTGAGTTATTATCATCATCCATCAAATATGAGGTGAGACCCGTGAATTTAACATGAAAAGCTGCAACTTTCTTCCTTTACACTGAGCCTAAACATAATTTACGGAAGTCATAATTCACTTTCTGGACAGCTATAACAATAATCGAATAATCTATTCAATCTTGCTTCATCAATCATCCATATTTGGATTATAGATGGTCAATCTGAAAAGTGTAATATTATTTAAATTATTTTCCTAGGAAGGGAGGATGGCTGAATATGAATGGATGAATATGTCTGCAAGTGCCTTGAGATGGTAAATATTGTGATTTGAATCCGTACAAATAAAAATGAATTTGATTTAATTTAATTGAGCAATCATGGTGAGGGGAGCTGATATTTTTTTATTTATTTTGGGTCACTCACATTAGGCCAAAGTAACATGACCTGATTTAAGTGAAAGCTTTGTGATCAGAAAAATATATTTTTTTAATCTAGCTGATATTTCAGCATTATCTAAAGTAAGGTCGGGTGTCACCTCTGATAACACTGGACCAAAATTAAATTGGCAAAACCATTAGGAACCCTATCATTTGCCTGTAAATATAAATAGAAAAAAGTATCACAAATATGTAGCTAGCACATACACATACAAGTGTATCTTCTGTTATAAATACTGCAAACACAAATAATAATCTGAGCTAAAACCTTAGATTATAAAAGGAAACTGAGCAAGAGTCTTCTAACAGTGTTTCAGTATTAATTAAATAGATTAAATAAAAAACAATAGTATCCTTAGAGATAAAACTTTAAAATGCTGCTTTGATTCAAAAGGTTTTATAATACTGTACTCCAGGCTTCAAGCTCGTTGCAGGTGACTTCACGTGAGCACAGAAACAGATAGAGGTGCTTTAGCTTTTAATAATCCAATTTAACTAATCTCTGTCACTTTGAAACATCCAACGCGAATGTGCCGTATACATATGTATATGATTTTCTCGTGGACAAACCAACCTTAGAGAGAGGTGTAAGAATTCCACACAATCGGAGTTTAAAAGTAAAATCTGATATACTAACATATGTGACCATGTGACCATGGCCACTTCGGCACAGATTTAATGCCTAAGCCGTGGGTCAGCGTGGGGATATACACTGCAGCTTAAACTGAAAATAAAAACAAAGGTTCACTCTTCCACGCTTATTCAGTGCAAAGCTTATTTTCAGTTTATGTTCATTGTAAATTAAAGACCTGAAAACTTTTTAATTAAAAACATTTTTAGAAAATAGAATTTTTGTGCCACCGTATTGGCTTTGAAAATGAATTAGCTACAATAAGTGATATTGGAAGAGTAATAAACAATATCACTCACCCTATTTAGTCTCAGTCCTTTTGGTTTTTTGTCCTTTATTTCTCTATGGCGTGCAAATGTCCTCAGCCACAAATCCACCACCACTGACTGATTGGAAGTTGTTGTGCACAACTCTGCTGTCCTTCTCCCCCTCCCAATCCTTCGTTAATCTTTGTTACATCCTTTCTGACTTACTGTCTGCTAACGCAGCCAGAAGCTCAGCTTTCAGAGCAAATTGGCTACCGACAGTCACATCAAACTTGATTTTTCTCCTTCTTTTTTTCTTGTTCTTCTGCTGGAGTAAATGATTTTACACCATTGAGAGATCAGTTCATTGTTTGAGTGGAGCTTGCAGAAACAGATTAACATCTGTAAAACAACTGTTTGCCTTGCCAGCAGTCGCTCCGTGTGTGCGTGGTCTGTCGCAGCACCATGGACAGCAATCCACCAACCCGAGCTGATGGAGGACTCAGGATAGGTCTGATCTTAATTAAGGTCTCGACCCATTAAGAGAACATAGGCACGATCCAGTGGGTACTGCTGAGCTATTTTTAGCCAGTGTCCAATATGTCTACAAAGCTACAAAAAGTTGTAGTGATCTGCATTTCATGTTTTTATGACAAAGTTATCCTTCCTAACTATATCTAGAGATTTGAATGCTAAAAGTGAATGCATGTTCACAGAAGGAGATTGAGTAAAAGTCAGGATACTTTGTAAAATGTGAATATAAATTGAATTAAACTACATACAGATCTCAAAGGCTGATATTTAATTGGCAATAGATAATATAGAAATATATCATTTCAATATATATCATATCAAGATGTTTTTTAACGTTATTAAAATTCACAAGACACCAAGGCTGGAAAAGAAAGTAGGACCCAATAAGAAAAAGCTTGAGGAACACTTTGTAAATAACTTATTAAAATGACCGTAGATCAGTGGTGTGGGTAAGGTATATTCAATTCAATTCAATTTTATTTATATAGCGCCACATCACAACAACAGTTGTCTCACAGCGCTTTCCAAACAGACCAGGTCAGACCCTACTCTGAAGTTAACTACAGAAACCCAACAATTCCCACCATGAGCAAGCACTAGGCGACACAGGCAAGGAAAAACTTCCTTTTAACAGGCAGAAACCTTGAGCAGAACCATGGCTCAGGGTGGGCGGCCATCTGCCTCGGCCGGTTGGGAGTGAGGGGAAAGAGAGAGCAAGAGAGAGAGAGGGCGAGAGAAGCACAGAGGGAGCAGAGAGAGGCAGCCAACACAGCAACACGTAGACTAGATTAAAAATGGCAATGATATTAATGCTAATGATGAGCAGGAACACTGGGGCAGCAGGAAACTCCCAACCACAGATCCAGACTCCACAGCTCTAGGAACACCTGCAGGAAGTGATAGGAGGAGACTCCCAACCACAGATCCAGGCCCCACAGCTCCAGAGCCAGGAATATCTGCAGAAAGTGTTAGGAAGAGAGAGGAGAGAGGAGGGGGACGAGAAAGCACACGACTACGAGGAAAGGAGAGAGTCCAGTTAGTAGCATTGTTAATGGAATGAGGTTGCACCGGGAGGGAGAGAGAGAAAGGAAAGGGGAGCTCGGTGCATCATGATGCATCCCCCGGCAGTCTAGGCCTATAGCAGCACAACCAGGGGTGGACTTACTCTAACTATAAGCTCTATCATAAAGGAAAGTCTTAAGCCTACTCTTAAATACAGAGACGGTGTCTGCTTCCCGGACCCAAACTGGAACCTGGTTCCACAAAAGAGGACTCTGATAGCTGAACACTCTAGCGCCCATTCTAGTTTTCAAGACTCTAGGAACTGCCAGTAACCCTTCATTCTGGGAATGCAGTTCTCTGGTAGGGCAGTAAGGTACTAAAAGCTCTTTAAGATAAGATGGGGCCTGACCATGAAGAGCTTTATACATAAGGAGAAGGATTTTAAATTCTATTCTGGATTTAACAGGAAGCCAGTGCAGAGAAGCCAAGACAGGAGAAATATGATCTCTTTTTCTGGTTCCTGTAAGAACACGTGCTGCAGCATTCTGGATCAGCTGAAGAGTCCTAATGGACTTTTTTGAAGACCCTGATAACAGGGAATTGCAGTAATCCAGCCTAGAAGTAACACATGCATGGACTAGTTTTTCTGCATCATTTTTACACAGGATGCTCCTAATTTTTGCGAAAGAATGTGAAAGAAGGCGGTTCTTGAAATTTGCTTAATGTGAGAGTTAAACGACATGTCCTGATCGAAGATAACTCCAAGATTTCTCACAGTGGTGCTGGAGGCCAGGCCATGCCATCCAGGGAAACTATATCTCTAGATAATGCGTCACGAAGGTTTTTAGGGCCTAGAATAATAATTTCAGTTTTAGCTGAGTTTAACATTAGAGAATTTCAGGTCATCCAGGTTTTAACATCCTGAAGGCACATTTGAAGCTTAGCTAGCTGATGAGTTTCATCTGGCTTGATCTATAGGTATAACTGAGTATCATCTGCATAGCAATGAAAGTTGATAGAGTGTTTCCTGATAATATTACCTAAAGGAAGCATATATAAAGTAAAGAGGATTGGTCCGAGAACGGATCCTTGCGGAACTCCGTGGCTAACTCTGGCATGCATGGAGGACTCAACGTTAACATGCACAAACTGAAACCGATCTGATAAATAGGACCTAAACCAACTTAGAATGGCTCCTTTAATGCCGATGAAATTTTCCAGTCTCTGTAGTAGGATCTGATGGTCAATGGTGTCAAAAGCAGCACTAAGATCTAATAAAACCAAGACAGAGATGAGTCCTTTGTCTGATGCCATTAGGAGGTCATTAGTAATTTTCACCAGTGCGGTCTCTGTGCTATGGTGAGCTCTAAATCCTGACTGAAAATCCCCATGTAGATAGTCACACAGCTGTTTGGCTACTGCTTTCTCCAGGACCTTGGAGATGAATGGAAGGTTGGATATAGGTCTATAGTTGGCTAAAACATCTGGGTCCAGGTTAGGCTTTTTCAAAAGAGGCTTAATTACAGCTACTTTAAAGTACTGTGGCACATAGCCTGTTAATAAGGACAGATTGATCACGTCTAGCAGAGAAGTACCGACTAAGGGTAGGACTTCTTTAAGCAACCTAGTCGGGATGGGGTCCAAGAGGCAAGTTGAAGGTTTGGATGAAGAAATGATTGAAGTTAGTTGACAAAGATTGAGGGAAGCAAAACAGTCAAAACATATAACTGGTTCTGGTCCTACAGTTACTGAGTTTAAAGATAAGTCGATGCTAGTTGAGGGCAAGCTGATAGCTAGAATTTTATCGTTAAAGAAGCTCATGAAGTCATGGCTAGTGAGAGCTATTGGAATACTTGATTCAATAGAGCTGTGGCTCTCAGTCAGCCTGGCAACAGTGCTGAAAAGAAACCTGGGATTGTTCCTATTTTCCTCAATTAAAGATGAGTAATATGCTGCTTTGGCATCACGGAGGGCCTTCCTATAAGCTTTAAGACTATCTTGCCAAGATAAAAGAGACTTTTCCAGCCAGTTCTTCTCAAGTTTCCGATATATCTGCTTTAATTTGTGGGTTTCACTAGTATACCATGGAGCTAACCGTCTTTGTTTAAGTATTTTCTTCTTTAGGGGGGCTACAGCGTTAAGTGCTGTTCGCAGCGAGCCTTCAACACTATCAACAAGATGATCAACTTGGGAAGGACTGAAATTAACATAAGAGTCCTCTGTTTCTGTACGACTTGATAATGGATGTAGAGCTGATGGAATCACATTCTTAAATTTTGCTATAGCACTATCAGACAGGCATCTTGAGTAGACATTTTTACCCAGTGGAGGGTAATTCAGCAGTAAAAGCTCAAAAGTTAGCAAACAGTGGTCAGATAAAGACGGATTATGTGGGAACACTATTAAATGTTCAATTTCAATACCTTATACCAGAACAAGGTCAAGGGTGTGGTTAAAACAGTGAGTCGGTTCATGAACACTCTGAGAGAAGCCAATGGAATCTAACAGAGAGATAAATGCAGTACTGAGGCTGTCATTCTCAACATCCACATGGATATTAAAGTCTCCTACAATAATTACTTTGTCCGTTTTAAGGACTAAAGTTGACAAAAACTCTGCAAATTCAGATAAGAATTCAGAGTATGGACCGGGTGGTCGGTACAATATAACAAATAGAATAGGTTGCAGTGATTTCCAGCTTGGGTGGGAAAGACTCAGAACAAGGCTTTCAAAAGAGTTAGAGTTCAATTTAGCTTTAGAGCTGATTACAAGACTGGAGTCAAAGATAGCTGCAACTCCACCTCCTCGACCTGTGCTTCGAGGAATGTGAGTATTCTTATGACTGGGAGGGGTGGATTCATTTAGGCTCACATATTCTCCATCACCCAGCCAGGTTTCAGTAAGACAAAATAAATCAATCTTATAATCTGATATGAGTTCATTTACAAGCACACCTTTAGAATAGAGAGATCTGATATTCAAGAGTCCACATTTTACTCTCTTATTTGCATGCACTATTTCTCTTGTGGTTTTAACTTTTATGAGGTTTTTATAGACAACTCCTCTGTTTACCCTTAATTTTAAAAAATTGAATGACCGGGGGACCGACACCGTCTCTATAGGTTTTTCACTAAGTAACTCCTGGAATGGAGGAGCAGAGAAGAGGGTTACATTACAACTCCGCTTCCTCCTCTCAACCCTGGACTGTCACCGATCTATATGAGACCACCTTTAAGATGTAGAGTCTCTTTGAAGAGAAGAGATTTGGTAAGTTGAAAAAATCCACATTTACAAAATATTCAGAAACATGTCTTTATATGGAAGACATGGTTGAAAATCAAGACTGGATGTTCTTATTTTTTTTAAAATAGAAATATTTAGTAAATCAATACAAGGGCTCAGGAAAACTGTCATCCACAGATACAAGTTAAAGCAACAATAGAAGCTTAACCTTAAAAGTAAGTGCTTCAGGCTTTTTAAAGCGAATTGAATTTTACAATGCATATTCAAGGGGCTTGGTGCCCAGTAACAGCTTTGGTTTCCACCTCTGAATCACACCAGTTTTCTTGACATGTTGTCAGCTTACGATGGTATCTTTTTGGCCTCTTAGACGTTACAATAAATCAGTGTTTGGGGATTTATGCCGAAAGGAATGACCGTTACATTTATTTGGTGGTACTGATGTGACAATTTACAAATACAGGTGGACCCAAATAACATTATGTTAAGGCTCTATATTAAAAAGAGGAAGCCATTTGTAAACACGATCCAGAAAAATTACCTTTGAATAAAAAAGGGGTCGATGTAAAATGGAGAGTTTTTCTGTGGATGAAAAAGAGGAGCCGTTATTGACACTATGTTCAAACACCTTAATCTCTAATGGCTTTGAAAAGTCATTTTGGACATCTAGAAAAGGAGGAACCATTCAATCATGAGTTTTTCACATATTGTGAGGTAAGATTGATCTTGAGAATTTATGATTCGCAAATAACTGCTTTCTGCTTCTTTGCAAGTATTGAGCTTGTGTTTTGGTACATTATCTGTTATCTATTCAGTCTGTGGTGTGAGGTGAGGTGATATGGAATCACATTTGGGATTCAGTGTAGTACTGAGCCTCTCCAGCAGATGGCAGTGTCATAAAACAAATCCTAAGAAGAACTGTGAACAAGGAAATGTTTTGCCCTTTTGCTACTTTCTATTTTCACATTTAGATTCATATTTAATCTAATTTTGTCTTTTAATAGTTGGTAAGGTTTATGCCTAAGCATATGAATGGTCCTAGAAGATGCTAAATGCAAAGTTGGCAGTCTATCAATAAGTAAATTATCCACAGGAGTAAGAGGCAGAAGCCTAAAATGCAACATAACAGTTGCAAATTTACACAAATACCAAAATGCCTTAATATTCCAGTGCAGACATTCTCCGGTTAAAGAACAAGTAAAACAGAGACAAATGCAGCTCAAAATGTTTATTTAGATTAAAAGACAGCCCCAGCAGGGAATGTATTTTTTCATGTCAACCTGATGCTTTAACATGTTTCATCATTTAAGGAAAAAAAAAAATCGTGCTCAAGGGTTGAACAGCAGAAGAAGCACGTTAAGTTTGATGACTGCTTTAACATTTTCATTCGGGCATTTTAGCTCTTCCCACCCATGGAGTGCTTGTCAAACAGGTATTCGGCCATCTTGTTGTTGTGTGCATCCATGCGGGTGAGGTTGGTGATGTAGTCACCCAGCTTCTTGATGGCCTCCACTTGCTCATTCAGATAGTGAGACTCCAGGAAGTCACACAGCTGAAAGGAGACAGTTTGTTCAGTTTGGTAAAAACCCAGATACTTGACGCGTCAGGCAAAATTAACCGCTTCATGCAACTTACATGAGGATCTCCATGATCGGACGCCAGCTTGTGCAAATCCAGCAGAGCCTGGTTGACGTTCTTTTCCAGCTGCAGGGCACACTGCATGGCCTCCAGACCACTTCCCCACTCATCACGTTCAGGTTTCTACAAAACAAATTCAATAAGACCAACCGAACACTCACCAAGACATTCAGGTTATCTGGCACAAATGTGTGCAATAACAATGACATTTACAGTTGTTTGTCTCATTTAACCAAAGGGTTTACAGACCTTGACATCCTGGAAGAAGATGCGCCCTCCTCTCTTGTTCTGGAAAGACAAGAGCTTCTCGGCATGTTCCCTCTCCTCGTCACTGTTCTCCTTGAAGAAATGGGAGAAGCCTGGAAGGGCTACATCGTCACGGTTGAAGTAAAATGCCTGTAGGGGGCACAAGAGAAGAAAAGCTACTCATTAGAACAGATAGCCCATTATTATTTGGCTTAACCCACTGGACAAACAGTAGTTATGGAGGCTTTCGGTGGTCAGGGATATCAGTCAGTTTGGAGTAGATAACTGGTGTGGAAACATGCAACTAACAATGACTCAGCAAATTGGCTACTGGAGTAAGACACTTAGTCTAGCGTCAGGCCAGACAGGTACATGTGAAACGCATTACATCTAGGATAGAAAAAAAAAAAACATGTTTTAAAAATATATATACAAAAAAAAACAACAAAAAAAATAAAAAACGCATTTGCATAGTGCCTCACCCGATGAATATATGTATAACGACGCACAACAAATATACATTAAACGTTTTCTTACCATTGAAGTGTAGGTGTAGGAGGCAAAAAGCTCCATGTTAACCATCCGGTTGATGGCGGCCTCGCAGTCACGGTGGTAGTTCTGACGCACTTGGGACTCCATTTTGGCTGTTTCTCGTATTTGTTTTTTTTATCAAAAACGGTACAAAAATAGAGCTTTACGTCAACTTTTTCAGTAGTGTTCAAGTAAAAAAAAAGGTTTTGAAATTACAGAATGCAGGGCCAACGAAAGGAATGTTCGGATGTAAGGAGGAAGTTCCGTTCAAACACTGTTGAAGCAAGAACTCAATTCTCAAATCCGGGTCTGAAACAATGAAGTCGTGCTCCTTGTATTTATATGCCAAGGAAGACCTCGTGACCAACATGACGTCACTCTGTAAATTTCCACCAATCACTGAGTTACGAAAGAAAATTGTAAGCAAAGTTGTCATTTTATTGAATCTTACTTGCCATGACGATGCAATTTTTGCATTTCAAGAGACGACAAACCTAGCTATTCTTTCATTAAGACATAATATATATATATTTCTCAAACCTTTTAAATGTAATTTTGTCTGACGTTACCACAGTCATGTTTGAAAAGATATGTCAAACCCCAAACACAAACTGATGAACTCTTGTGCCCTGGCACAAAACTACCATAAATTTAACTTGTTTTTAGCTGAAGCTCGCCGTGTGACTTCTAAAACCTAATAATATGCTGTTTACAACCATCATGTTTATTGCATTGCATTCCACAGCAATGTGCAAAACACAACCTTGTATAAAAACTCAGAGACTTTTAAACATTACTGAACTTGGGACTCATGAACTGAACTTAATTTTTCTTTATTTTTCCCTTTAAGGGTGTCATTCTAGGGAAAGTACCAGGCTAGCAGTAGAGCTAGTTTTACAACATTTTAGCTAGATTGTGCGCTGTAAAGTGCAAGTCATGTGTTTTATAACTTGAATAAGTTATCATGCTTCATTTATCATCTTAATCTTTAGGAAACAATTAAATACACTGTAGCATTTGCTCTTATGTAGTCCTAAACAGCCATAAGCTTCTCTTCATGTCTGAAAAAAAGTCAGTTTTTTTTCTCAGCATGTGTGAAATAAAATGGTTTTGCAATACGCTGATAAAAGTACATTGCCCTATTGAAGGGGTTGTCTGTATTCCATTTCATATGATATTGGATTTCACCAATAGTTTAACTCCAAGTTAAGATGAAAAGGTTTGCTTTGTTGAGCAAAAGGGGATTATGATTCAATTGTTTGTCTTTTACTCCCTATTAAAAACTTGATTAGAAAGCTTACAGAAAACACTTATAATTAAGTGGGCTTATTCTCACTATATGTTATTCTCACTATAACATTCAGCAAGTGACTCAGCAGTTTGCCCTGTCTTTCTGCCTGTATTTTTTTCCATGTAACTTGATAGTGCTGTGTCATGGCTGTGACTCAGCACTTCTGTACATCACGCTTCCTGTTTCTTCGTTCTGCTTTCATGTGAGTGACTGTTAAAGCAAGGAAAACTCGTGACAATAGAATCGTTGACCTCAGCGATTCGCCAGCTGGAACCAGTTGGGGACAATCCAAAAAAAAGAAACGAAACTGGACATGGTTGGTGACTGTAATAACACAGGGAAAACTGTAATTAGCTACCTCTTACTCCACCCAGGTGCCTGTAAAAAATCTCTTTCGCAACTCACTGTGAAGCAGGTTGCTGAGTCAGACAATGATTGTCCACTATTCAAGTCTAAACTAATGCCTCTGTCTTAGCTTTGTCACCTTTGGAAGGACAATAATAACGGACTTTGTTATGAAAGCAATGAGAAAAGTTAACTGCTAATGTGCTAATGGTGGTAAAGCAAATGTCATGCAACAATTACTAAGGCTGATTATGTAAACTTAATTTAGTGTATTAGCACTTGACATTTTGCAACAAAATACAACTGCCAGCAAACTAACCATTTCACCCAAAACCAAAAAAGTTGTAGATTGTTACAGCATACAAAATATGTATGAGCGTGCAAATACTAATGGAAGGCAAAAAAAAAAAAAAGTTTTAACAATGACTTTCAGACTGAGAAACTCAGGGAGTTGCATTATCTGGAAACAGATCTGAAAATAAATTTTATTTCACACATGGACATTGACTTTCAGTTTTCACGAGGAATGTCTGAACAGAATTCGTTAGGTCACGATGTATCATCCAACAGTAATAAAGATAAAGTACATAAAATGTTTATAGTTAAAAAAGAAAAAAGAAAAGAAAAAAGAAGCAATGAAAGGTTATGCAATATCTCAAGTTACGGTATCACAAGTTTTTTCAGACAAGTTGTTAATGTGGCCACCCTGGCCCCCTAGCTTTTCTTTACTAAACAAAGTCTACAGGATGACTGTATTCCAGAAGGTCACCATCTAGAGAAATATTTATCGTAACACACTCACTCGCATGAAAAAGTTCAACGTCGACAGTCAAAACGGGGTAGGAGGTCGGCATAGGAGATCCTCCAAAAACAAAATATTTAGACCACATACATTCACAAAACTTAACATAGCGTGTAAGGCAGTAAGGTTTGAGGTTACAGTGTAAGCTAAGAAAAAGATCTAAGTAAACCTGGATTACGTAAAGTTAAAGCTGTAATTGTGTCAACTATTTTCAAGACTTTATATTATTCCGTGAAAATGTCAAAAGCAACCATGAAACAATACAACTGGTGAGTATCGTAACTGTACTTAGTAAATTAATAAAAATGCAAAATAATTGAGGTACAGTTCTGGGAAAAGTAATATTTTCCCCTGAAGCATTCCAAGAATTCTGCGTCCAGAGACTAGAGAGCAACTCTGATGGTTTTGTGATTGTATTGCACTTGCTACATTAAAACTTTTACTATTCAATTACAGAGAAGGATCATGTAGGGAGTATTCATCTTCATATCATGTTTGTCATTTTTAAATGAGGTACACAATTTATAGCAATAACCAATAACCGCATATGATCAATGACACTTCGTCTTTATCATCACAATAAATTGTCTATTTTAAGACACCCTGTGACTATCAGGAACACTGATTGACTTATTATTATTATTTTTGGACAGATTTTCTTTTTTTTTGCCTGCCTGCCTCTGTCTCTTCATGCAGTAGGTATCCACACACTCTTCCACTGGACAGCATTTCTCCACAATTCCTCTAGGAGAGAGGGATGAGACTGAGACCAGTCTATCCCTCCGTCTTTCCCATCCTCATCCTTTTGACGGAAGAGTCGCAAGGTTTTCAGGGGGCTAGTGCAGGTGTGCTGCAGGTATTGGCATCCCTGTGGAAGGAAATAAGAGGACAGGAATATAGTTTATAAATGGTAGAGCTTGGTTGTAAGTGTTCTTTTTTAGTCATAGTACTTTCAAAATACTTCTTTGATTCCATTTTTAAGAGCTCATTATGATCACCTCGGCACTGCCCCAGTACCAGATGGCTTTGATGACACTGTGAGTGGCAAGAGCCACTGTCAGCTGGTCTCTACTTCCGGTAATGACGTTAACCAGACCTGCTGGCAGATCTGATGACTGGATCACCTGAGAAGAATGAGGAAGAGCTGAACCTGCCATAAAGATCAAATCTGCTGGCAACAAAGTGTGTGCGATTGTTTTCGACTGCTGTCCTTATTTTTCAAACTAATAAATCCTAGTAAATATGCTTGAAATGAAACCCAAAAAACAAACAAACTGAAAAGGAGACATCTAAGATAGAGAAAAATTAGCAAATCAAAGAGAAGAAAGGAGGAAGTTTTAAATATTTTTTTCTTTGATTATTTTGGGGAATGTGGAATCACTGGTAAATGGAAAAAAAACCTTAATACAGTATTAAGCGATTAACTGAGAAACAGATTAAGTAACAACTTCCTTAATCAATGCCCGTCTAACCCACTTTCGGATTTAACAGACAGGGATCAGGTGCTTCTAAAAGTCAAAGACGTATCTTTAACATCTTTAACTAAGATGTTATATCATCAAATCTCCCTAGAGGAAGTCCTAATGTGCAGCACCCTTCATTTGTTCCACAAAACTTTAAGGATGCTTTCTTTGTATAATGGGTCTTTCTGAGTAACGTCTGTCTTATGGTGGGAACGAACTCATTCCTGTTCAAAAAAGCCAATAATAAAGCTAATAATAAAGAAATAACATTGTAAAATCTGCAGCACTCCAACTCTCAGTTCCACTGAGAATAACTTTTGATACATTGACATTGCTGTTAGCTGGCATCAAAGCACTTTATGGCGAGAACAAATATGGACTGAAACTTTGTTGCTTTTAAATGCACTGATAGTGACCCCTTTTCAGTGAGTTACAGCCTTTTGCAAAGAATTATGAGTGTTTTGAGAACACTGAGGATGTATAGATGCAGCTTTGAAAGATCCCTGAGACGAGAACACTTTTGGTGTTATTTGATGAGAATCCTAGAAATGGAAGCTGTTCAGAGTCGCTCCTTGACTTTAAGAAACATGTTGTGTATCATGGACATTCTCTCTAAAGACCCACTGTTTTATTCTGTTTTCTTTCTTTTTCACCGGGAGATTAACTTATGCAAGAAAATGTATGTACATATCAGAAGATTGGTGAACAGGAAATGCTTTCTACATGGCTGGAAGTTTCACATAATTTTTTTTGTTTGAACAAAGACAAATGAAAAATTCTTATTTTCATGGAATTAAAGTTAGAAACTAAAAATGTAACATTGTCACACTTACTTGAATGAAAGTCAAGGCAGGCAGCGGATACTTTTGACTGGGTACCATAATGACTGCATTGCCTGTGGCGATGGCTGCCCCGAGAAGTGTTACCATGGAGAGGAGGGGATTCTTGTCAGGTAAAACGACCCCAACAACTCCCAAAGCTTCAGGTATAGACAGAGCAGAGCCAGACTGTGGCATGGGCTGAGGGGGAGGAGGAGACCAAGGGAATTAGCAGAGTGAACTCATCTGGCTGATCCTTGCCCAATACTGCAGGGTATTCTAATGTCTTAATAAAGTCTCACCAGAGATCCACCTTGCACTTTGTCACAGTAGGCCCCCCAAATATTGAGCCTGACAATGCTCATCTCCACCTCCTTGTCGGCCTCGTCTGGTGAGGTGCCCGTTTGGGTGGTGACCGAAGCGGCTATGGCTTGCCTCTTTGCCTCCAGACCCTTTGCCAGAGAGTAGAGTGACTGAGCACGTGCAGACTGACTTTTCTTCGCCCAGCTATAAGAGACAGGGGGGAGGTTCAGAGAAATTAAATAGCACACATGCAGTGTGACAACTAAAATGAAAAACTAAAAGTGTGAAATGCTGAAACTTTAAGCTATGGCCATAGGTTTATACAATTGAACGAGGAGTTGTCTTTCATTTCAGTGCATTCAACTTTGGTGACACTAACTTGTACACTTGGCTTATTCTCGGCAAAACTGTCCTCATTAGCTCAAGAGTCGCATTGGACTTTGGCTGGCGACAAACAATAGAAGAACACCGGATTGCGAAATACCTCACTGCCTGTGTGTGGTCAGAAGGCCTTTATAAAATCACTTTTGTGGAAGTTTATACCTTAAAAAAGTTGTTTTTTATTTGTTGTTTCTGACACAAGGACATGTAAATTAAGGCACAACCAAAACAAAAAACAAAACAAAGCATTTGTTTGTAATTGGGTTTGTTTGTGATTTATCAACTAATATGTTGGTGCCATTTTAACCGTGATACCAAACTATACTTTCCTCTACAGTATGGCACCTGAAAAGTTTTAAACTAGATGTTTGTGTTTGTTTTATATGTAGTTATGAAAAAATTTTCTTTGTACCGTTTGAATCAAGTATACAGATATTTAATATTGCTGATTATCTAAAAATCTGAACAAAGCCTGTCAGAGCTGTTTTCCTCCACAGAGACCTTTAGAGATAATAAATCTGAATGAATTTGAAAAGAATTATACAAATATTGAATTATATATCTAAAATATAACCCTTTACCAAGTGAATCGTTTTTCTTTTTCAAATGCAATCATTATTTAGTTTTGTTGAAGAAAGTTTCTTGTTAGAACATATGGAAATTATCCAAAGAGGCCTCTGCTTTGTGAGTACATGATTTTGTTAGACTTTGGTCCCTCTGTGCCTTTTTTGTGCGACTGTTTTTCTCATTTTCATGTGGCAAAGCTCTCACCCTGGCTGAACTTTGATAGCAGCCTCCACAGCATTACGCACGTCTTTCCGGCCTCCATCTGGACAGAAGGCTAACACAGTGTCGCACCCTGGTGCCTGCAGGGGGAAGTTGGTGCCGGACACAGATTTACAAGCTTTACCAGCAACAAACTGCAGGTAGGTTGGCGGAGCACTGAAAGGAAACAAGAAAGGCATAAGGCAGGATTAATTTTTTAAATATTTTTTGAGCAAGCAATTTTATTTGCATGGTAAAAAGCGTTAAAAACCAACTTGGAGGGGTCTGAAGCATCAGGAATGACAGGTGCCGGGACTTCAGTTCCAAAGTTTGAGTAGTTCATCGATATCGAAAGAGAACGAGGAAGAGGAGGGCAAGAAATGGACGGGCGGAGAAACTGGTACAGGCCCTGATAGGGAGCAGAGATAAATAGTGGATATATAATACCGATGCAGTTTTATCTATGGATCTCAGGCAAATTCATCAGCACCACATATATAAATATTTAGCACTGTTTTATGATCAAAGATATTTTTGTTGTCACCTTTAAATTAAATTAAATTCATTTAATTTACAATGTTGCCTACAAACAACTCTTAACTAAATATTGTACCCGTGTTACTACAGAGAGAGCATTATAAGCAGCTGGTTTGTAGATAAACTTCTTAAGACTTTTTAAAAAGGCCAACGAAGCATTTTTGAGCTAAAGACAGAGCTTATATATTTTTGTTTAATGGCCTAACAGGTGTCCCCTGCAGCTGACACCCACCTCCCGTCCTCCATCTGTGCAGGTGCCGCTGTCTTTGTGACCAGAGACGGGGAGGCAGGGATCATACACAGAGTTCGAATTCACCCACACGAAACCAACTGACAGGCTGCAGAGAAAAAGACGAAGACGCCATCGGGGAGGAGAAATAAGCAACTCAGCTCACAAAACGTTATAATATTTAGTTAAACCTGTAAAGACAGGAAACGACAGGAAACGGAGAAGGAACACAGAGGACAGTAATGCTCATAGAAAACAGGAAGGAAGACCTCACTATAGAACAGGTCTGTCAAAGGTTAACTAAACAGTGATGAAATGCTTGTGTACCTCTTAGCTGTCTCCAGAGCCAAGGTGAGGTCTTCAGTCCAGATGGATGCTGCAAAGCCATGTGGACTGTGGTTTCCTGTGTTTGAAAGTATAAACATAGACAACACAATTAAACTAAACCAACAGATCCACCATGTTGTTAACCCCTCCCCTCATCACACACACACCACTTTTTCTCTGATTGTATTACCACAGCAAAAGAGCAAACCCGTCAGAATTCTTTCAGAACTAATGCATCCTTGAATAACATTACAAACGTAAGCAGAGTTATCAATTTAAAGACTAAAGAAAAACTCCCACCTCTTTTCAATGAGCCTCCCTAGAGTTCTACAAGCTGTACAAACTATTCTACGTTTTTTTATTTGTGTAAAGTACGTGATACCTGTAACATGGACCATACCAGCTAAAAAAACAATGGTCTTTTTTAAAGTAAAATTTAAAAGGACTGTTTCTTTTCCATCATAGTTTAAAGGTTCTCTCACCCATGGCCACTGCTTCTGAGTTGGTTCTGAAAGTCATGAGAGGCAGCAGCGGTCCAGGGCCTGGGTTGACCACGCAGGGTGAGGAGGGGGCTGACCCACAGAGCACAGTTGGGGGATATTGTGCACCAGAAGGGGGGGCAGCACAGGACTGAATCAACTGAGGGGAGAAAGATAGACGAATAATGCTCTTGATTCAACCTGGAAACAAATCAAACACCTGTTGCACACATATCTTTTCAGGCGACCATTTTAAAACCCCAAAAGATGGATTTGAAAGATAGCCTTTTAAGTAACTAACCATTGCCCCCTGCTGTTGAGCCTGCTGTACTGCAGCGTCCACCAGGAGTCTCTCTGCCTCGCTGTGCAGGGTGACGCATTTCATCCCGGCCAGACGGAGCTTTAGACGGGCAACCACACTGTCTGACACACTCTCCTGCACACACAGCACCCAGTGGATCTAAAAAGGCAGAGAAGCAGAGCAGATGGTTTAACAACATGGTGGACGTGTTGGTAACATCCGCTGCACTTTTCGCATCACCTCTTTCTTTTTCTTAAAAGCAGTCTCTATAACTTCCTCCACAGCGCTGTCAATGTCGGCTGACTCGAAGATTATAAAGGGACACGTGGACCCTATAGATGGAGAGAGGGACACGGGAACCCCCATCCCTGCTGAGGCTGTACACAGCATCACCCCATCCTGGGTGAGAACAAAAAAAACAGAAAAAAAAATCAACATCCTCTGCTAAGTGGACTTCTCAGCTCCCTGGTTGGAGCGGTAGCACACACCTGTTTGTCACCGCTGTAAGTCATGTAGCCGATGTTGGGGTTCTGGGCCACTTTGGCTCCCAGCATTACATCACTTCCTGTCAAAACATTTAGTGCTCCAACAGGAAGTCCAGCCCCCATAAAAAGCTGCGCTAAGAGGAGAGCCGGGGGGCCTGAGCTCTGACCAGGGATCACGATCACAGAGTTGCCTGACAAAAGAAAAAGAAAAAAATTGACAAATGTTGAGCCATAACCAAGTAAAAGTGTTGGTAAATTTACTATTACTAACTTTTTGTCAAATTGTGAAATGTAACAGTGAATGCTTTAATGTGGTTCTTCAGTAAGCAACTTGATATTTCATCCAGAAAAAAATTTTGAAATTGCTGATGCATCTTTACCTGCTTTATCGCACCACATATCTTTGGTTATGGCAGAACTCTACTTCATTACATGCACAGATAAGTGTGAAATGCCGATCGTCATCACACTTCTTTAGGTCCTTTTATGCATGAAAGTCAAACTATAGATGAAAAATGTTCAAATGCAGTAACACTGAGCTGTCCTAAAGAGATTCTACTGCCTCTAATTCTCTCTGTTGAAGTATTCATTTTTAAAAATAATCTCTTGTGGTATTTTATTTATTGTTACCCGTTTCTTTTTTTCTGATTATTAAAAGGGAACTATGGAGAACTTAGGCAGTTAGAACCCTTGCTGGAGTCTACACACAAATAAATTATTCCCCAAACCATGTTAAGTGCTTGAGCACCAGTTTCCGCTTTATGTTTGTAAATATGAAGTCCAATTGAGGTCTTGTTTCTTCATGTCATGCAGGGATTAACCATCAGGGCTCATAGAAGAGACTTTGCTTATTACTAAGTAAGTAAACTTGAAATATAGCATCTTTTACAGTGCTTTATGATCAAATGCCCCAAAAATATTTTAAGAAAATACCAAATTATTAAATGTCAACTATAAAATCATAAAAGACCAATTTAAAAAGAGGTGAAAGCCAAAACAAATTAAATATTTGTTGTTGTATTCTCATCTTAAAAATGCCTGATTTCGACTAAACCAAAGTAAAGCTCTTGAATTGGTTCATATGAAGGGTTACTGAAAGAACAAAGGTTTACTCAGGTACCCATGGGGAGAATACCTAGGTGGTTTCTTGTACATAGAAACATAGAATCTAAAATAATAAAGAAATGTAGCGACTAACTCCTCGACTACCTCCGGTGCAGTGGTAACAGGATAAACATGGACCACAAAAGAACTGCTATAGTCCTGTGTAAGGTATTCTCTTAGTGTTATGCAATGCTCACCCATGGCCAGTGCTGGTAGGACTTTGAGCATAAGGGAATAGAGGGAGCAGTTATCAGAGGTGACTACAGCCACCACACCTGGAGGAAAAGAGAAAAAAATATGAGGGAATAATACCTTAAAATACCTCACTGACTGAATGGAAGTGAACAAACACTTACCAATGGGAGTCCAGTCAGAGATGAAAGTGTCTCTGAGCTGGGCCCAGCAGCTGTAGTACTGCAGCAGTCTGACCAGTGAGGAGGGCGAGCAGGGGTTCTCACACAGCCCACACAGCTCCGTAAGGCACTGGCCGTGCAGCCCGAGGGCGCTCACCAGCCTGTTAGTGGAGGAAAGGAAGCAAAAACAGGGATGGATGAAGCTCCTGAATCACCAGTCGTTCCAGTGCTGGTTCAGTGTCAAAGCAGGTTGTAAGTTAGTTCTGGTTTAAATTTTGCACATTTGACTCTCCCTCTCTTTGTTTTCTGAATTTTTGTGTATGAACACAGAAAATGGAGACAGTTTATTGACGCAAAACAACAGGAAACAGTTGACCGGGACGCTTATATTCATTCTCCCATGCTTAGAACATTTGTGTTGAAGCTTAGTTTTGTTATGTTTTCTTTTTCACAGTAGTCACCCAAATGAAGCAAACTAAACACAATACAGGTAATACATTTTTAAAAATGACAACTATGACATTTTGGGAGCTTTGGTATCTTCATATACTGATGTATGCCTCTATTTTCTCTGAAGGATAATTATGAAATAAATTAAAAGATAGTTAGAATATAGTTTCTTCCTCTCAATCATGATTGGAATGGCTTTGATG